>OY856188.1:136291397-136630397 GCA_963693315.1 Diogma glabrata | reverse complement strand
CACTATATGTAAAGCTTTGTCAAATTTTAAAATATTTATACTAAATATTTATACTCTCACAAAGACACTTGGTCAGGTCGATACTTAAATTATAAATCGTGGTTACCACATAACTACAAAATCAACACAATCAACATTTTGTGTGACAAGATAATTAAATTGTCCGATGATCGGTTTCATAACGAAAATTTCAAACTACTGTTGAATACCTTGACAAAAAACGGTTATCCGAAAGTGTTAGTTACAAAAATAATCAAGAGTAACATTTTTAAACATACCCAGGGTCAAGAGAACAGAAGAATAAAAGATCCAGATGAAAAGTATGTATCTGTTCCATACATTAAAAATCTATTCGAGAAAATACGTGCTTTGTTGAGTCGATACAAGATAAAAACGGTGGGAAGATCAAATCTGTCTCTGGAGACACTTTTTTCGAACCTTAAGGATAAAGTCCCTTTGGATCAACAATCAAATCTAGTATATCAAGTCACTTGCTCGTGTTTGTCAGAATACGTTGGCAATACAAACCAGTACTTAAAGAAAAGAATAAGTGAACACATTAATGGATCCAACAACAACGATCCCACAGTATCGAAAAGTGCTCTCTCTACACATCTGAGGAATACAAAACATCAAATTTCCTTGAAAGACAACGTAAAAATTCTTGTAAAAGAACCAGGTTATCATAAACGCAGAATCATGGAAATGATTTTGATAAGAAAAAGTCAGAAAAAAACACAAATCAATCAATATACAGAAAGACTCAGAGTATCTGCAAAACACTTATGATAACCTGATATTATAAACGAGATTTTGATTTATATTGACAAGCTAATTAGTTTATTCATCGAGAGTTGTACTCAACTGTAGCTTCTGCGTGCTTAGTATTAATTTTTTCGTTTTTATGGAGAACTATTTTTACTTGTTTGTCTTGTTTTTTAAAAATTAAAAAATAGGGTTACCCGTTTTTAATACAAATTATCTTTTTTCTTCTCCTTTAAATTAATAATTTTTGGTTTCAAAAAAGAAGTACCGTTTCCTAATTGGTTTATTTATATGTATAGACATTTTTGATAGGAAATGTTTTTATTGTTAGTATAAATATTTTAAAATTTGACAAAGCTTTACATATAGTGCTTAGATTTTTAAGTTTTTAATATTTATTGTTTTCTGTTTGTTAAATGTTTTGACGATTTTTAAAAACAA
The DNA here is from genome assembly GCA_963693315.1 of Diogma glabrata. Taxonomy (NCBI): domain Eukaryota; kingdom Metazoa; phylum Arthropoda; class Insecta; order Diptera; family Cylindrotomidae; genus Diogma; species Diogma glabrata. The sequence goes on along the minus strand of OY856188.1, from coordinate 136,629,191 downwards.
TTCTCTTTGTTTTTTTTCTTTTTAAAGAAAAGGATAAGAAAAAAGGTATTTACTTTATTTTTTGAAAAAATATGTAATATTTATATTGTTTAATGAATTTTATACGTAGTCATTTGAAGAAAAATAACGTCATAAAAATTTTTTTGTTATTTTTTAGATTTTTGAAAATGTTGGAAATGTCAACGAAACGTAAAATGTTAAATTAAAACTATATAAATACAGGGCTATAAACCAAAGAAAAAACAAAATATTTTTAATCAAATATTTTTTAATCATATATATATATATATATATATATATATATATATATATATATATATATATATATAATATATATATATATATATATATATATATATATATATATATATATATATATATATATATATATATATATATATATATATATATATATATATATATATATATATATATATATATATATATATATATATATATATATTTATATATATATATATAATATATATATATTTTTTGAAGTGAAAACTTCTCTAGGCGCACCCCACACACAGATTTTTCCGTATGTAGTAAATTAAACTGATTCGTCAGCATTTCTATCATTTATCAATTTATCAATCTATCATTTTTTAACGTTTCGAATTGCGTTGTGGATATCGTGCTCGACCAGGGTTGCCATATTGGAAAAGTGACTCGAAAAAATTATTAGTAACTTTTAGAGTAAAGAAAAATATTTGTAACATAAAATGTTTTCCGTACATTTATTATTTCATATAAATTCATTTTATAATCATTCTTTTAGAAAAAATAAAAAAAAATATATTATAATATATAATCACAGGTACTTTGTACTAGTTTTTATTGCATTAATAAGAGAAGAGCCTTCATTTCTTAGGTATTTTTTAAATTCTAAGCATGTCATACCAAAATTTTGCTTGACCATCAACTCTGCCTCCAAATTTTCAATAAGCAGTCGGTTTCTTTCTTTACGCCAAGCAATTGTCATAAGGCTAAAAATCCTCTCCGAAACTGCATTAGAATGGGGAATCGAAAAAATATATTACACTATTTTTGAAAAATTTGTTGCCACCGATTTTTTAAAAAAGTTTACCCATTTTATATCACAGGGTAGAGTTTTTTCATCATCTTTTAAATCCGTTATATACTTTTTCAAAAGTATATATTCTTCAAAAAGCATTCTTAATTTATTTTAATTTTATAAATTTTAAGAATGGCCGTTATTTCTTCAAATTGTGGTACTCCATCCAACTTTAAGCTCGTTAAAATTTGAAATTTTTTATCACTGAAATCAAACAACTTTTCAATATATTTAATTGCCGCATCAAAAACTTGACGTGCAATAAATCCATAAAAATTTGAAGCTTTTCTTTCTATCAGCGATTGCCTGATATTATTCATAATTGCATAGAGATTTACAATTATTAGTTCATTTCCTTGGAGTTTTTTTAGAGCTGGTTGAAAATGGAACAAGAATTCATGACAAACCAAGATATGCTTGACTGAGCTCATCTTCAAAAAACATTCTTAATATAGGTGCAATGATGTTTTTACTCAAAAAGTATGCCCTTATTGGTTCATAATTAAGCAATAACCTGTCAATATCCGGTAAAAGAGTTAGCCACCTTGTGGGAACGTGACGTAGCATTTCGCTCCATTCGCTATCAGTCCACTCAAAGAATTCCTTCAACTCCGTTGTCTTTTTTGTTAAACTACTAAACTCATTGAATATTTGTATTACAATAAGTTCAACATCAATTTTAAGGAAATAGCATACTTTCTTAGCAGTATTATGCAAAATATGAACATTGCATCCGTCGGCTACAATATTATCGTTGTGTTTTTTTAAAGTAGTAAAAACACTATTATTCTTACCAAAATTAATGTTAGCATTATCTGCCCCGTAAGCAGTTACATTCTGCAACGATAGTCCATTAAGAATAAGTTTGTTGTAAATTTTATTTGTAATTGTTGCAGTATCCTCTGTAGGCCAATAGAATTACGGATTGTACGTGTTGTTGTCGGTAACAGGTCAGAAATTTTTTTAATCTCTGGGGTAGGGTACTCACATAATGCACATGCCGAGTCCACTCACCCGGCACCTGGGGACTGGAGTTATGCAACAAAGTGTGCTGGAAATTTTTTTTTGCTTCCTTGTAAGCGATATAACTCGTAAATGGTGCACTTTAGGATACTGGTGCAATGGAACTTTTTTGTTACTTAAATGTTTTTCTATAACTTAAAATAAAATAAAAAACAAAAATAATTTGTTTTGTAGCAAATTTTTGCGAAAAATGGCGAAAAAATGTCTAAAAAACGATATTTTTCAATTGAATTTAATTGTTTGCAAATAATTGTTTATAACACAATTGACCCCTTTATCTTGTAGCAGAAACCTCAACAAAAAAATGAAGCTTCAGAACGTTTCATTCGGCCTGATAGTTTTTGCACAATTCCATTTTGCACTTAATGCCCCTAAAAAAGTTGTTAACTTTGGGCAGGCCGCAAGGTCTGAGTTTTCATCCGATCGCAATCTGCTTGACGGGAATTGAAAGGGTGTAGTATCAGCTTTAAATAGCATCTGTGTTGCTTATACCCATATTCAATATTAAAACAATTACAATGGTTCAAAAAACCGCGAAAATTCCTTAGTTGCAAAATTAAATTTCTCAACGGATTTTCAACTTAACGAGATGCGTTTTTAAAATTTGCAAAGAGCTTAGAAAGCCTCAGATTTTAGAAAATAGACCTCTCTAACATGATTTGGGACATGATTACACATAAGTAGTTCATTACTTTTTCATTAAATTTATTTGTCATTACAATAATACTCAATTATACATCGTGTCGCTACGTACGTTTTACGTATACTATACAGGACGTTTTATTTTTTCATAGAGTACGTTACAAGCAGTAGTCAGAGTAACCAAGTGAGTTGGGTAGACACAGACCCAGCATCTTGTGAGCACAACAGTATCATTTTGGAGGGAAATTCTCGGTTCCTCTCGATATATGGCATACAAAATCAATGTCACAATCGTGGTTTCAAAAACAAACTGGGCCATAACTCGGTCCAAATCATGTTAGAGAAGTTTCTTTTTAAATCTTCGGTTTTCTAAGGAATTTGCAAATTTTAAAACCGCATCTCGTTAAGTGGAAAATTCGTTGAGAAATTTTATTTTGCAACTAAGGAATTTTCGCGGGTTTTTCAAACCACTGTAGTTGTTGTTAATATTCAATATGGGTATAAGCAACACAGATGTTGTTTAAAGCTGACACTATACCCTTTCAATTCTTGTCAAGCAGATTGCGATCGGATGAAAACTCAGACCTTGCGGCCTGCCCAAAGTTAACAACTTTTTTAGGGGCATTAAGTGCAAAATGGAATTGTGCAAAAACTATCAGGCCGAATGAAACGTTCTGAAGCTTCATTTTTTTGTTGAGGTTTCTGCTACAAGATAAAGGGGTCAATTGTGTTATAAACAATTATTTGCAAACAACTAAATTCAATTGAAAAATATCGTTTTTTAGACATTTTTTCGCCATTTTTCGCAAAAATTTGCTACAAAACAAATTATTTTTGTTTTTTTTTTATTTTAAGTTATAGAAAAACATTTAAGTAACAAAAAAGTTCCATTGCACCAGTATCCTAAAGTGCACCATTTACGAGTTATATCGCTTACAAGGAAGCAAAAAAAAATTTCCAGCACACTTTATTGCATAACTCCAGTCCCCAGGTGCCGGGTGAGTGGACTCGGCATGTGCATTATGTGAGTACCCTACCCCAGAGATTAAAAAAATTTCTGACCTGTTTTTTTTTTTTTTTTTTTTTTTTTTCAATAAAATGGGTTGTGTAGTAGGAATTACAATATGTGTCACAACAACACATAAAAACCTTTTAAGACCAAGGTCCCACAACAACATACGTTCAAAGGTGTTGATGGACGTAAATCTTTCTTTTTTTGTATTTTTATATTTTTTAAAGAATGGATAACTAAAAAAAAAATCCTATCACTGACAAAATATGACATAGGCCAATATTTTATGATAGAATAGAGAAAATAAAAGTAAATTAAAAAGTAAATAGCAAATTATTACAAAAATTTGCTGAAACAAAACAAAAATGTAGTTGCCAATAATCCAGCCGGTTGCGTATTCCTTGACCCTGTGACGCACTCTTTCTTAAAGATTAAAGCCCACACATAATTATATGAAGGCTAACTTCTTCAAGAAATAGCGTCTCATCATCAATGATTATTTAACAGCTAAGATTGAGGGTGCTACCGTTGACTGAATACAGTTCATCCGCCACCACCCCTAAGATGTCACCTTGGCTAGTGATATCTCACTGCTATTGCCAGTGGTGTGTGATATCTCACGTCAACTCGTATGTCAATGTTACGAGCAATGTTACGAGCAACAACACGTAAGCCATATCTTTTTCCGTTATTCTATTGGTCTACTGCTTCTAATGAATAAAACGAAAGCAAAGACGTTTGTATACCATTACAGTTATCGAAATATGTTATGATTAGTGGAAATGTCTTTACATTTCCTTTGTTTGAAGCGTCAGTACTTATTGAAAAAGGACGATTGTCGCTTAATTTGTTTAAAACAAATTCTCTTGATTTAGGTCCAAGAACTTTTGATATAATAGCTGCAACTTTTGTTTTCTCACAGAAATATTTTGCTGCTATAGCTGAATCTGGGAACTTTCCCTTAAATAAAGAACTGAAGCATCCAGCTGATACATAGCTGTGTGAATGCAAAACCGTGTGGTAACAAAATGCTGCCTCTGCTAATTGCACAGATTCCTGCGATTTATCTTGTTTATTTGAAAAGCAATTTGTAATTTTAGATGATCCAGCAGCGAATAAAAATTTTAAAATGGATTTTAAACCCTATAAACAAAAATACGAATTCTGTTAGAGCGTACCAAAAAATGATCGGGAACTTTCTTGTGTTGTGTTTTGTCTAAGTTTTGTCATTAAAATAAAAGTGGGCGAATTCAGTGCTGGCGGGAATTCGGTAGCGTAAGCGGGAAGCGGGAATAATATAGTCTCAGCGGGAGGTTCCCGCCGGTGGCGGGAGGAATGACATCCCTGTGCTCGACTGATGTGCTTAATTTTGCTTTTTATTTAACTATCGTTTTAAACGGTAGTTTGCTTTGATCAATGTTTTTTGTTGAACATAAGTTTTAGAAATTAAAAATAACGTAAGAAAGATAGCATAACCTGAAGGCTAAAACAATTACACTTGTATATCAAAATTATATGTATTGGAATTTTATCATCTTCACTAAATATGTTGTCGGTTTAGAATTGTATGTAATACATGTTTCTAAAATTAAGTGAAGACTTAATACTTGTAACTTGATATTTGATAAAATCGATTATATCGATTTACAGCTCACAAAATTACGAGACGGAAATCGCATAAATTCTATACAAAGAAGCATAGCTTATGTATGATTAAACATGGATGGCAATCATGATAAATAAAATAATTAAAAATGGTGGCACTTAGTCGATAGTGATTTGCAAACGGGAACAATGCGCATTAATACCAATGAATTTGCTTAGCTTTCCGCAGAAAGATTTGTAAAATTTAAACTTGTTGATCTATGGGTGTGACAACCACGCGTACTTTAGTCCCTGCTATTGGCATATGAGTGCTATTTTGACAATTATTTGGTTTACATTGAGAGGTTAGTGTGTGTAGTTAGCGGTTTATCGTTCTGACTTGTTTCTCATTTATTCTACCAATACGATCCAAATAGTACTAATACGACATCAATTGATTACGATTGCCATTGAAGTTTTTACTTCTACCGCGCGGTCTTAAGCACACTCTCTGTTTTTTTTTAAGTGAAAACTTCTTTAGGCGCACCACACACAGATTTTTCCGTAGGTAGTAAATTGATTCGTCAGCATTTCTATCATTTATCAATTTTTCAATCTATATATGCATAACGTTTCAAATTGCGTTGTGGATAACGTGCTCGACTGATGTGCTGTAGGTTGTGAGTTCAACTCCTGGTATGGTACATATTTTTTTTTTTTTTTTTTAATTTTTATTAAATACCGTTAAAATTAATTCAGTAAACTATTTGTGATATAACATCACCCCGATGGAAAATATCCCATCAAGAATAATATAACAACTGAATCTAAAAAATTATTTTGCAAATTATGAAACTTTTTGCAATCCAGACAATTTTTGACCGATCTAGTTTTGAACCAATGAGAAAATTTTAAACTTTAAAAAAGTTTATAATTCTTATCAGGGCTAGCCGACTTGATAAACTACCAAAAAATGTCACCGCTAATTAATATAAACCAAACATTAGGTTACAACTCTAGCGAAGTGTAAGAAACAAAAAATTTACATAAACATATATTTAATAGATTCAACTAGATCGGTCGAAAATTGAATGGATTACAAAAACAGTGAACACCAGAGAAATTAATGGACTAAACTTGAATCTATTAAATATATGTTTATGTAAATTTTTTGTTTTTTATACTTCCCTAGAGTTGTAACCTAATTTTTGGTTTATATTAATTAGCGTTGACATTTTTTGGTAGTTTATCTAGTCGGCTAGCCCTGATGAAAATGAAAAACTTTTTTAAAGTTTAAAATTTTCTCATTGGTTCGAAACTAGATTGGTCGAAAATTGTATGGATTGCAAAAAGTTTCATAATTTGCACCATAATTTTTTAAATTCAGTTCTTACACCATTAAAATTATTTTTTTTATTCATGAATTCATAAAAATAATAAAATTTCTTTATACGAATTTTAAAAAATTGATCTATAACGCAGTTTTTTAAAGTTATATTGCTACAGTCTTTTGCAATTTTCATTTGAGTCATCATGCTAAACAAATATTGAATATATATAAAATTGAAAGTATGTATGGCTGTTTATCCTTTATGCATTAATACATTAATCATCATGAAAATTTATGAAGTTTACGCTTAATTTTTGCTTTTTATTTAACTATCGTTTTAAACGGTAGTTTGCTTTGATCATTGTTTTTTGTTGAACATAAGGTTTAGAAATTAAAAATAACGTAAGAAAGATAGTATAACCTGTAGGCTGAAACAATTACATTTGTATATCAAAATTATATGTATTGGAATTTTATCATTTTCACTAAATATGTTGTCGGTTTAGAATTGTGTGTAATACATGTTTCTAAAATTAAATGAAGACTTAATACTTGTAACTTGATAAAATCGATTATATCGACTTAAAGCTCACAAAATTACGAGACGGAAATCGCATGAATTCTATAAAAAGAAGCATAGCTCATGTATGATTAAACATGGATGGCAATCATGATGGTGGCACTTAGCCGATAGTGATTTGCAAACGGCAACAATGCGCATTAATACCAATGAATTTGCTTAGCTTTGTAGAAAGATTTGTAAAATTTAAACTTGTTGATCTATGGGTGTGACAACCACGCGTACTTTAGTCCCTGCTATTGGCATATGAGTGCTATTTTGACAATTATTTGGTTAACATTGAGAGGTTAGTGTGTGTAGTTAGCGGTTTATCGTTCTGACTTGTTTCTCATTTATTCTACTCATACGATCCAAATACTACTAATACGATAGCAATTGATTGCGATTGCCAATGAAGTTTTCACTTCTGCCGTGCGGTCTTAAGCACACCCTCTGTTTTTTTTCCTTTTACTTTAAGTAAAATCAATACAATTAACATTTTCACCATAAAATAAATCATATTTTTAATCACTAACGTTAATAAGGTTAAATCTTGTTTTCAAGTAGAAAATTTTAACCACTACTTTGTATAAATTTAAATTCCATTTTTTTTCCATTAAAACTACAATAAAAAAAACAACAAAATTACCACAACTTTATTTTTTTTCACGATTTTACACAAAAACAAAAGAAACGAGAAAAACCTTCTGACCATACTGGTCAGAAGTTATAATCCGAGTCTCTAAAAAAATCCTCCTGACTTTACTAGTCAGGAGTTATTATCCGACTGTCCAGATCTTCGTTTGTCGTTTTTTTCAAACGTTGATCTCAAAAAGAAAGAAAAACAAAATCCCACGGTTTAAAAGTCATTCGTGGACAAAAACGTTGAATTCCAGAAAATAAAATATCTGATTTCAGAAAACTGAATCTCAGACTTAAACGAAATTTAATTAAAATTTTAATTTAATGATGTTTTTGCATAATTTGCAAAAACGAAACATGGGAACCCGTCTAGCAATTTGTTCAGGTATGCCCTATTATGATCCGGGCCGGATCAGGGTGTAATAAGGTAAAGCCTAATAGGGCATTTGCATCCGGCCCCTATCAGAAATCATACTTGATTTCACTATTAGGGCGTGCCGTATTTGTCCTGATCCGGCCCGGATTTCGAAAACTTATCTCATCCCTACTAGTAAATGCCGGACCAGCGCCGGATCAGAATCATATCTGATTTCCAATTAAGGTTTGCCCTATTTGTCCTGATCTGAGCCCTATTTCATTTTAATAAATTTCATTTGGTTAAAATTCACTAGAGTATTATCCATTTTATTTATACAAAGTTTGCGAAATTTCACAAATACTTTAGTTATCGCTTCTCTGCGTTGTGAATACATATAGGTAAGTATAAAGTTTGAATATTTTTATAAACATTTTTGTCTAATGTATGTAGCAGTAAATTGTCTAATTTTTCTAATGTATGTTAAATAAAATTCCCTATTTTAAATGATCCGGTCCTCGTCCGTTTCTAGTAGGGCTGCCTGATCCGGTATGGATAGTTTGAGGCGTTACATTACTGATCAGGACCTGTTCAGTGTGCCTGATACGGTCCCTTTCAGTAGTAGGAAAATCCGTATCCGGTCCAGATCTGAGCCCTTATATAATGCTAGTCGGGAAACTGTGTTAGAAAATAGATATGATGTGATGAAGAAAAGTAAATATTTTCTGGAACTAGGAAACTTGCGACGAAGGGGAGATAAAATGATGTTAGCTTAAAAATAATTTGTCTAAAATTCCCTTCGTCACACTTCACATAAAGAGAAAATTACCTGAGATAATAAAACCATATTGGAAATTTAAGGAAAAAATATTTTGCGAGGATGGTTTAGTATTTCTAGGAAACCGAATAATAGCTCCAAAAACATTGAGAAAGAAAATGTTAGAAGAACTGCTTGAATCTCACATTGGAATAACAAAAACCAAGCAACGGGCAAGGCAAATAACATATTGTCTGGGAATTGATACGGAAATTGAAAACTACATTAGCAAATATAGGACATGCGAGAAATTTCAAACAAATAACACAAAAGAGCCACCAATTTCCACACGAAGTGCCTGAACTGCCCTTTCAAAAATAGCATGTGATATAATGCAAGTAGGTATTAAAGAATATTTGGTCATAACAGACTACTACTCAAAATGTATAGAACTTATAGTAAATTAAATACAAAACAATGACAGGAAATTATGGAAAAATTGAAATCAGCTATTTTTTCCACCCATTCTTTTTTTTTATTGGAAGTTAGGTATGTTTCGTGTTGATAATAACTAGCTATAAATTAACGTCTCTGAATATCCGAAGATACCATGCCAACTAGGATTGGGATTCTAAATTATGTTTCCTTTAGGAATTTATGAGCGTTGATTTTAAAATTTTGAGGATTAAAATTATCAGGAAAAACCCACGCCGGCTAGGAATTCCAAGAGTGTGAGACTCGTTTAAAAAAATCACGCTGCAAGGCTACAGTTCTACACTATGTTATTTGAACCGCAAAAGGATAGGCCGCTGTTGCAGCTCTGGTATGACGCAAGAATAGTGCAGACCTCGTAGTCTCTTCAGAAACCCGTTCATTCATACCGTATTTATAAAAAATCGTTAAATCAGCAACATTTCTTCTGTGCTGCAAAGAATCAAGTTCCTTAGTAAGATCAGAATTCGCTGCACAGCATCAAGGCATTTCAAACTTGTTACGTACGCTTTCCCCCAAATATGAGAACAGTACTCCATGCAAGGACGGATAAAAGACTTGTAGACCAAAAGAAGCTGTTCGCTATTGGAAAACTTTTTACAACGCCCTAAAAACCCTAATTTTTGAACAGCGTTCTTAGCTAAGCTAAAAATACGAGATTTCCACTTCATATTATTTTCAACCTCAACCTCCAGAAGTCTGACAGACTCTTTTTTCACAAGATCTTTCGCATCAAACTTTCAAGGAAACGGATTAGGTTAGCATATTCTAGTAAAATGGCAAACCTGTGTTTTGCTAGCCTTAAATTCAACAATGTTTGCTAAACCCCAATCCATAATTGTTTTAAGATCAACGTTTAAAGAATTAATTAAGTTTGATCTCGTGTCATTAACTGTCGAGGGTGAATATTGATTTGATGATTCGTGAGACGCATGAAGTATGCTATCATCAGCAAAACTATGGATAGGATGGACTGTTGAATCCAACAAATCATTAATATAGATAAGAAAAAGCGTTGGTGACAAAGCGGAACCCTGAGAAACGCCTGCATTGGTTGAAAAGACGTCCGATGGTACACCATCAACATTGACCCGAAATTTGCGATCAGCTATAAAGCACTGTAACCAAGAAAGAAGTTGTTCATCTATTCCATAACATTTCAACTTGCATATTAGATTGTTGTGCCAAACCTTATCAAATGCTTTGAAACCGAAGTAACAATTTTGCTCTAAATATGCTTTATGAGCGCTCTTAGAGCTGATTTATAGAGCTACGTGCTTTAATTTTTGCTCTAGAAGCACTCTTAGAACTCTTATAGAGCTTAATAAGAACAAAAAGTGGCGGTTTATAGAGCAACTTTGTTGTTTTTTTGATATATCGAATATCAAATCATTACATCAAATCATTACATTAAAATATCGAATAAATCATTACATCGAAAAATCATCGAAAAACAGGATGTACTCTCCTCACGGATAAAAATTTTGTAAATTGAAATGTTAGATGTCAGCAATTTATGGTTGAAAATGTTGAAAACGTTTGAAAATGTTTGATTTATTTGTGGATTTTTTTTTAAATCAATATTTTGTATGTCATTGGTAGAGTTTCCATCCCGGGATTTCAATGGCGGGAGTTCCCGGGAAATTAGCTATTTTGTCTAATCCCGATTCCCGGGATTTTTATTAATTTCCCGGGAAATCCCATATAGTTTAATTATAATTAAATAAAAGTGATCTATATATAAACACGCAAGCATAATTTTTGCGGTTCAATTTCAAAATATTTGCTCCATCAAAAGTGTGGCAATATGTATATTGTAGGAAAGGTCTTGAGTAGTAGATGTGTCGAAAAATAATTTTTTTTGAATTTTGACGATTTTTTCAGAAAAAATGGCAAAAATGTGATAATTGTGTTTTTTGAGTTTTTTGTTCAGTTCTTTTGTTTTTTTTTTCAAGTTATTTGTTTCTCAATTCAAAATCTATATCTATCTATATATAAATACGCAAGCATAACTTTTTCGGTACAATTTTAAAATATTTCCTCCATCAAAAGTGTCACAATTCAAAGTCAATGTATATTAATTAATTAAACTCTGAAATGATGTGTTGTAGCTATTTGGTTAGGGGGTCTATTTACAATTTTTATTTACAATCGCCGAATTTCGGCCACAGGGCGATTCCTAGTCTATAAAGTTTGGCGTATAATCAATTATTTTCTCCGGTCCAGTTTGACGTTATATGTAAAATATCACGATATTTTTGATCATATTGCACGAGTGAACACTGAACACTATCATTATTTTGTTTTAACAATGAAGGAAGGGTTGTAACATATTTCATAATAAATCAGGTAGCAAAAGCTATCTATCATTGCTTAATTCAAAAGGCCAAACAGTCAATAGTTCGGATATATTGAATATGTAAACAAAAATATAATATAAATATATAATATATAAATATCGTTTAAGTAACTTCGAATTTAATATCGATGTATCAAGTAAAATTATATCGTTTCGTTGGTAAATGTCGATCCTTTTTTCAAAAGCCATAGATATATTGATATGGCAATTCTCTTTCCTTTCAATCATTGCGAGATTAGCATCAGCAGAAGAACGAATTTCTATCAATTTCATCAAGAATTCAAACTAGTTTTCGAGCTTCTGATAAACATCCAAAACACAAAATGGCGCAATTTTAATTTGAATTTAAATTAATAAATATGATTTTGTTTAAAGCATACATTTATTTGTTATTTAAAAAAAGAGATGCTAATTTAGTCAAATAAGAACAGTTGGCTATATCGGGTTAGCAGGTTATGAGAAGTTTGACTGCAAATGGAACGCAGTCTCAGGTGTGAAATAAAACCAATATTTACAAATAAGTATATGTATTATTCGTAATCACTCACTGTACATTTACACATAAAAGTAGATGTTTCTTGTAAATTGTTTTCGTATAGGCTTATGCACAAGCTTTGTTATTTGTTATCGATAAACGTGCCATTATTGTCTTCCTCCACTGAGATCAAGGTAGTGGTTTGGACACGGCAGTTAATATAGCAGTTGGAATAGTGGATCAAAACACATTTGCAAATCTATTTTACAAGAAGGTTCAATTTTGAAACCATTAATTTGTGGTGAATGCAGTAAAATTTATTTGTGAATACAATTTAGATTCTGCTTTTGATTTATTTACAGATTATCAATTACTTATTGTCATCAAAATATGTCATCATAACTGGCCGCGACTTCTAAAAGGTTAAGATCTACTGATAAGTATATAATATAAATTCTTTTATTCACTTATATGAATGATAATTTAATATATTAAGTTTTATAAAGTTTTTAATATCCATTATTGCTTTAAAATTAACAAAACCGTTAAGGTTTAATGAAATTTCAATAAAAAAATTAAAAAAAATGTTATTTTATAATAGGTTCTAAATTTAAAATATTTCCCGGGAATCCCGGCCCGGGATTAAGAAATTATTAATTCCCGTATCCAGGGATTTAAAAACGGCCGGGAAATGGAAACTCTAGTCATTGGTGTGCACGATTGAAAAAAAACTAAATTCTTAATTTTTTATTTATTGCTTAGAAATGGAGTTATGCCGAGATGAATTTTTAATAATTTCTTTTGGTTTACATAGATAATATATCATGTGCTATCATATTTTGAAGATAAAGTTTTAGGATTCCAAACAGATTTTTCTACGTTTTTTTGATTATTACTTGAAACGTTTCGCAGTGCAACCTGAGCCCCCAAAAAGGAGTAAAGATTGCCCTGGCCAACGTTAAAGATTTGACCATCTAGCTAGAAATCCGGACCCGCTTCTTCGGTTTGGCTCAGACGTATGTCTTTGGTCGTGGGTTGTCCGGTAACTAGATGGTCCTGGTCGGAAGCGGTTCGTAAAAATAATAAGAAACAACAGAAGAAACATAGACGGCCATCCCTACTTACCTTTCATCCCTACACCATGTTCTCACCCGATCATTCCATTAAGGAACGCATTTCGTTTTCGAAGGTATTACCTGGGCTCGGTAGCCCCCTGGAGTTATCATGCTACCCGAAAATCACTCTATTACCGATTATACCATAAATTAAACCCGAACTTAGCAACACTAGTGACATTAACAAAGACTAGACGAAACATAGCAAATATAATAACCATTCCCTATATTTATATACATCCATATTTAAAAAAAAATATACGCACTCACCTAGTATCCCGCGGTTTTCACTGTTGTTCCGGTATCTATGTTCAATAGAGAAGACCAGTTCACTGATTAAAACGCAAAAGAAATTCTCTTCTCTTCAATCAATTTTATTTCATATTTTATATGTTATATGTTCAGTTTCCACACTTATAGATTTAAATTTATCGATTTTATATTTTCGGTTTCGGTTCTACTAATTTTCACAATAATTTCTAGTTAACCGATTTCAACGGTTTAACATTTCCTTTTCTTTTCTCTTCTTTTTAACTTAATTATTAAAATTTTTTTTAATCTTCACTGTTTTCAATATAACAACATTTAACAAAAAGAAATCAAAAATGTAAAAAAAATTACTATCCAATAAATGTAATCAACTACTGATTTTCACAACAATTTCTAGTTAACCGATTTCAACGGTTTAACATTTCCTTTTCTTTTCTCTTCTTTTTAACTTAATTATTAAAATTTTTTTTAATCTTCACTGTTTTCCATATAAAACATTTAACAAAAGAAATCAAAAATTGTAAAAAATTTACTATCGTATTAATGCAATTCACTACTAATTTTCACAATAATTACATCAAACACTTGTGTTAACAGAAAGGTACACCAATAAAATACGGAACGAAACTTAAACCAAAAATTAAAAGCAAAAAAAAATTAATTACCAAATATACTACGCAAAACAAAAATACACAAAATCAAACCGAACAACAACCAGAAACAAAGTTTCTTTTTCCGTCCGCGTACCGTGATAATCTCTTTCAGTCTCCCGAACAATCATTCTCCAACCCAACTCAAAACCTCGGTTTCATTTGATCCGCTCAAAACAAAATTGTCAAGCTAGTAAAAAAAAGAAAACCACAATTCCAGAAAACTAATTGTGGGAAAATAAATTTTCTCACAATTAAAACAAAGAAACCTATTAAATTTAAAATGACTGAATTTCAGTCGAGAAGAAAGAAACAATTAGAAAATTTGAGAATAAGTTTTTGCATACATTACAAAAACGAGTTATTAAAATTTTGATTGTGGGAACATTTTAATTTATGAAAATTTTGATCTAGAGCATTTGTCTAGACCAGTGATGGCGAACCCGTGACCCGCGGGTCATGGACTGACCCGTGAGACGTTTTTAAATACCCGCGAGAATATTCAGATAATTTATCTAAAATTTGAGGTTTAAATATTTTTTTAACAAATCATAAATAAATCTAATTCTACAATTAATTTGTAAAATATAAAATTATTTTTAGTTGTAAATAGAATCTCAAAATATAGCACAGCTTGTAATCATTGCAAAATATACAAATCTGTAAATATAGGGTAACCATTTTTTTTCTAAGTGTGAATCAGTACAACATATTAAGAGCTAAAATATGTACTACCCTTAGTCTCACTTAACCTAGATATGTCTCTCCTAAGTCGAAAGGTTAATGTGTAAAGCGAAGTGGAGAAATCTGGTTTTCATTGTTTTAGTAGTTTAAGGAAATCTTGTTGAGACTTGGGACCAACACCAGTAGTTGATAAAATACAACTTTCTGCCACGATTGTTTGGGAGAACACAAGGGTTAGAATTTTTATATATATTTTCCGTGGGTAACTGCCACAATTTAAAAATAAATGTATTTTTTTTTCAACTAATTTTTATTACAAGTTCATACTAAAAAATGACTTGTATAGTTTTATTTCCGTATTTAAATTGGAACTTAAATTAAAATTGAACAATTTTCTTAAAAATCAGTACTTTCAGTAAGTACATAGTTTTAGAATCAGTACCGCATATGTCTATCAGTACAGAAGCTAGAAAATCAGTACTGTATACTAATACGTAGTATAAATTTAGAACGAATGGTAACTCTGTGTAAATATAATGAGAGAAGGATCAATAAAATTAGTGAATTTAACATGAGAAACAACGTTATGCATGGATTCAAAGAAGCATTGGAAACCATGAATATTGATATAAAGAAGATTGTTTCCGTAACTACTAATGGTCCTCCAAGCATGGTTGGCAAAAACGTTGGATTTATAACACATCTCAAGCAAAACATTAACGGTCTATTAGTGGAATTTTATTGTATTATTCACCAAGAAGTACTGTGTGTAAAAAAAGGATTGCGATCATTTTCAAAGGTTATGTCAATAGTGACAAATATTTTCTATTTTATTTCTGCACGAGCTCTGAATAAGCGTCAATTCGCTGAATTACTATCTGAAATTGATTCTCTTCTCAGTATTCAGGTCTTTTAATGTATAGCAACGTTCGATGGTTCAAAATCGCTTTGTTACTCTTCTTGAGAAAATAAAATTCTTTCTACTTGAAAAGGGTGTAAATTATCCTGAGCTCACAAATTTGCAATGGTTAAATGATGTAATGTTCTTTTGTGATATAACACGATTCACGAACTTAATGAGAAACTTCAAGGGCGTGAACAAATTGCATTAACTATGTATGAAAACATTAAATTGTTTGTTTTAAAATTAGACAAATTTATAAACGACTTAAATATGAAAACTATGACATATTTTCCACGTTTGCGTGCACAATTTGAACCAAAGGTGTCTTTGGTAATAATATTGAGGATAATGAGCATTCAATTATAAATATGTATCAATTAAAGAAGAAATCAAAGAATCATTTAAAATCAGATTTATTCAATTTAAACAACTGGAAACTACTTTGCCTCATAAAATTGAATTCAAAAACATGGAACTAGAGTTCTTCAATCGGTTGAATATTAATAATCTAAAATATCGAATTAGTCGAATTTTAAAGAAAACTCAAAGATTTGATTGCAAAAATAGAATCAAATAGTTCGCTAATGAATTTTAATGAGTCAGCCAAAGAAAATATTAAAAATATCATACTCAAAACTTGAAATTCTTTGCCAAATACATTTATCTGCATGAATTTAGCAAATGCTGTATTACCAATGTTTGGATCATCTTATTTCTGTGAGCAGCTATTTTCATCATTTAATTACATAAAGTCCTTGGAAAGAAATCGGGACAGAAACAACTGTCGCATGTGTGAAATTAAGGACAACAGCATATCAACCAGATATACAAAAATTATCGTTTCAAAAACAGCAGTAAATTTCACATTAGTATTTTTTTTCTTAATGAAATTTATTTTGTTTTCTAAATAAAAGTTTGATCAATGAAGTAAATACATATATAAACTATTTTATTTTAATTCTAGTAGTGACCCATGACTCTAAATTGAGAAACTTATAAATTTTTTTTGACCCACCAGCAAAAAAGGTTCGCCATCACTGGTCTAGACTGAAGTTGAGACCCATATTTTTATGAAATTGAAAAACAGCTGAAATGTGGGAACATTTTAATTTAATTAAATGAGTTTTTGCGGATTAGCAAAACCGAAATATGGAAACTAGCTTTGAGAATGGGTGTAATGTAATGCAACATCAATATTAATTATTTGTTTCATTTCTGGAATTGGGCAACTTGGGACGAAGGAACTTAATAAAAGAAAATATTAGGAGAGCGGTGTGTTTGTGAATATCCTTCGTCACATACTATAGGGCTATTCTTTTGAAAATGGACATGTTTTATAGATTTTTTTTGTAAATGCCTAAACATTTGGTATGTTTATAGTATTATAGTATTGAAAAAGTTTGAATTGTTTATTTTGTAATATTCTCTTGAATATTTTTGGAATTTCAAAGAAAGTTGGGATTTTTGATTTTATTATAATATTTGGATTTTTTTTAAATCAGGCTTCTTTTTTCCGGCAATGTATTTATATTAGTTTTGTAATAAACTTCTACACAGAGATAAAATAGAAATTTTACACAGAGTTTGATGTTTAATATATTTCGCTGGCCAAAACTAAAAACAATGTCCTCGTACAAAACTTTTGGTGAAATCTATATAAAAATCCTTAACCCAAACCGTAGTCTTAATATCTCCTTGAGATTTCAGCCCCTTCATATTTTATTTTTTAAATTTGTAATGTCATGAAATAAGAGAAGAAAAATCAAATTAGCTTAAAAAAATTTCAAAACAAAACTAAAATGTAATTGTATAAATGAAGTGGCTTATTCCTTGATTATGTGACACGCTTGCTCAAAGTTAAAATTGTTGATTTCTAAATGGAGAGTATTTGAGAAATTTACCTGAGTTAATCCTCGTTGCGCATCATTTCATATATTTTTTAACATTTATGATCTGTCTGTTATGATCTGTTTATGATAGTTTGCCGACAACACAACCATTTCAACACAATCGTTTTGTGTTAGTTTGTAACGATCGCAATAATCGCAAAACAATAATAAAACCAAATTCATCTTCGTTTTCAATTCAATAAAAATGCATTTCATTAGTTTCCGTTCATTTTTACATTAATAATAATTTTAAAATTTTCTAAAACTTAACTGCTAGTTAAATTTTGAATATACTATAAAAAGCAAACGAACGTACTAAATTTTTATTTCCAATGCTAATGAACAGACGTCGTTGTTAATCATTTGCTGAATTTCGAATATTACACGATTGATTAGAAGAGGTCAAAAGCAAAATCACATTTTTTGCAATTTTTAATTTGGAAAAGATTATTTTTCATTCCATTTTGGTGATTAAAAAGAAAATGTTCTATTGTTCTTGTTTTAAAACATTAAAAATAAACATAGCTTATAGTTAAATAGAATGGCAAGATAAAATTAAGAAACATATAAGAGATTTCCGAATCCAGGATTCGCTGGTGACAAATTTTTAGTTAACAAAGGTCCAATGATTACAACGTGGCTCCGTAACAGGGCCAACAACCAAATATTATAACGTAGCGCCGAACAAAAAGGGACCCGTTAGTTTTTTTAGATATATATATAAATATTTTCCAGTTTGGGCGTTGGCAAGCCGGTTTTTTTGTTTGAAAAAAAAACTTGTTTTTGTGGAACATTTTTATATATTTATGTATTGATTGATCATTTCAATTTAGATTAATTAATGTCCTTATGTAGTTTATTTTCGCGTTGGTTTATTTGGCTAAATTTTGTTAAAGGGCTGGAGGGAAAAATAAAGGTTTAGTTACTAAGGTGTGTTCATGTGTATATTTATCGTAAGTACTCTAAATTTATATTTTCAAAAATTTAAAGAATTTCGCGTTTCTCTTTGTAAGTTTTAGGATAAACCAGTCGTGGTTTTTTTTTGGTAATAGGGTGGTTGTCAATCAGCTTTTTGTGTATCTTGAAATAAACCAGTTATTGGTTTCGTTTTGGTTTTGATTAAGGAATAATATATTTTGAATTTTGTTAAGAATGTATACAATTATGAGGGGTCAGGGGTTATTAAGGAGGTGTCGGCCAGGTGGGTTTGAGCCCTGGATGAATGAAGTGGATGGGAGAGCGAATGAAGAGAGAAAAGAGAGAATGGTTGAGGCGAGGAATGTGGTGGATGAAATGATAAATGTGATTCTGGATGAAGTAAAACATAAAATATTTTTGGAATTAATGGATGATATTTATGAAGAAAAATATGATGAGTTTCTGGATAAATTGATTTGTGAGATAGTGAATGAGGAGTTGAATGGGGTGAATGAGGAAGCGGATGAGATGGATGAAGTGACTGAGGAAGTGAATGTGGGCTGGCGTGAGAGAAGGAGGATAAATAGAAATAGGAGCTCTCACCTGAAGAGGAAGGAGAGGAGAAGATGGGAGAAGGAGAGTCGCTTGGTCGTGGAGCTGGGAGCTTCCTCGACCAAGAGTACTCAAACGGAGGAGCTGGTTGAGGAGGTCCCCATCTCACCGACCACGCGACAGGAAGAGGAGTGGTCTGGTCCACAGGAGGCCCCTGTCCCTCACTGTATAATTAGTTAAGACTAATTTTTTTTTAATTTTGGAAAAAACCGTTTTGGGACAGCAATTTTTTTGGAGATTGTTTTTTGTGCTGTCATTTGCTTTTAGTAATACTAATTGTTTTTATTTTTAATTTGGAAAAAAGAAAACCGTTTTGGGGAAGCAGTTTTTTTTGAAACTTTTTTATGCTACCATGTACATATTGTACATATAATTGTTTATATATTGTACATATTTTTGGATGATGCAATTAATTTATATATGAAATTAATTGTATGTTTTTTTTTGATTATGGTTAGATTTAGTAAGTGTTTAGCTGGTTTTTTTTTCAATGCACTCATGCGCGATCCCCATATTCGTCATTGGTTTAATGTGAGTTACAATTTCGAGGTATTGATTTATGTATTATTCACACTATGGAATGGATGTCAATAGAACATGTCTCATTACAGTTCTATAAACCTTTGAACTTGTACGGAAATGGTGAAATATTTTTATTTTGGCTAATATAATGTTCATTTTTGGCCAAAACGACTTCTATTGCAGTACGCCTTATTAGATTTTATGAATTATTTTGTGTATCTCATATATATATACAAAGTAATTTATGTCAAACCCGGAAGTCTGGGTAGGTTTTCTATTGCAACACAATTCGTTTGGTGAAAGAATTTTTTGTGGTTAAGTCATGTTTTTATGAGTTTTAGGATGTTGTTAGCGTAATAAAAGTTAACATTGACCAAACAGTTTTTCGACAGTTTTGTATAAGTTTAAATCCTTCGTCACTACTGTCAAAGTATTATTGGTCTGTGTTTATAGAAGTATAATTGAAAATAATTAATTCTCATCAACTTTATAGAGTGAGCGGATCCAAATCAATATCTCTACATTTGTCATCATATTGATCTGCTAATGTACGTATACAGATCTCGTATGAGTCCGTTTTAGTTACCATTTTTAAAATTATTTTTTATTGCGATTAATCTAAAAAAATAAGATAAATATAGAAATAATTATTTTTAGCTAACATTTATTTTTGTTGTTTGTTTTGAATACAATAAGTAAAGCGGAAAAATTTGACCTGAACAAATATTTTAGAGGTAATAACTTAAAAATTAGTAAGCTTAGGTTTGAATTTAAAATAATCGTAATTTTTTTTATAATATAAATTACCAATTTATTATCTAGTCTGAAGATTAGATTTAATTACTTTCATGTAAAACTTTGTTGACACATATTATGTATTTCATGTTTCGATTTAGCACTTTTTAAGTGGGAAATTATTTAGATTATGGATAAGTTATATATTATTTAGGTTTATTGATTCACTTTTCCCAGCGGTAGGCCTAAAACGCCATCCATAGAGCTTCACTCTTTAACATTGATGTCGTTCTTAGATCGCCTATGGCCATCGGGGTTATGCGATCGAAGAACATTGGTTTCTTCTCTTCATTCGGCGAGGAAGTCCTCAGGGACGAGGAGTGGTGTTGCTGTGTTTGTACTTAGGTGCAAACCAGTAGTACCATTCTTTGCTCAGAGGCTTCTTCGGTGTAATGAAGAGAAGAACCAATTGTACTTTGCTTTCAGGATCAGAGGCTTCACCTCATACAAATTCAAAAACTTTTCCACTTTTCCACTTAGCTTTTACAATAAAACAATTTTTCATAGAGTTTAGGATTTGAAGTCTGGTGCTCGGGAGCGTTCCTCAACTTTCGCATTAGGTTTAGTTGTAATTTATTTTTAGGTTAAACAAGCACAACTGGGTCAGTAGAAATGGACCTAGTGTCTAATCGTGACAGTTGTGATTGTTTTATTAGGTTGGGGAGAACTGTTCTGTAGAATCTGGTCGTTAGGGGCTTTTCTAGTCAGTTCTCACATGCATGGTTGGAGTGGGCTCGCGAACGCGATATTTTAAATTTAAACAATATGGATATTGTAACCATACTTACTTTTTACAGTTGTCTCCAGACGAATCTTGATTTTGGGAATCTCTTATGATATTAAATAAAAAAAAAATAAAATAAATCAAACAAATTTTTCAAGAATTAAATAAATAAAATTTTTTATTAAATAAAGTAAATTTTCGTAATTAAATAATTTTAGGTAAATAAATAATTTTTTTTAGAATCTAAATAATTTTAGGTAGCTAAATAAATAAATTTTCTTAATAAGCAAGACATCAAGATATAAATAAATATTTTTATTTTTTTTAAAAAATAAATAAATATTTCAAAGTTAAGACGGTGCATCCGATAAATAAACATTCTTTTGAATATTTTTTATTTTTCAATTTTTTTAAAAAATAAATAAATATTTTTAGGGGTGCTATCGTCAATAAATAATTTTAGGTATATAATTATTTCTGAAATTTCAGCATATCTGAAATTAAAATAAATAAATTATATTTTTACATATACAATATCTTAGGAATTTGTACAGATTCAGCAAGGATTAGCTACGACGATCTTTCCTTTGGTTCCTTTACGAAGTTTGTTTTTTTTACAAAAATTTTCTGTTTTTTTTGGGGCGTTCGTTGGTTTTTTGTCGTTTTGCGCTTTTTTTATTGTTTACACTTTTCCATCGTACTAACTACATTTGTTGTTGGGAATTGGTTTTAGTGTTGTTGTTAGCGAGTTCATAATTTTTCGGGTTTTACCATCAAAATGTCAAACCAACTAGACGTTGACCATCCGTTCTATGGTTTGGAACCCACCGAACTACAGATCGAATGTCTGGTTCGGGGTGTGAACTTCAGGGGGAACAATTGGGCAGAGGACTTTGCAATACCACAATTGGGTCCATCACTCCAAGCTGAACACATACACAATAGTCCAGCATTAGTACAACAGCAATTATCATTAAATTATCCATCAGTACCACAGGTACAACCACCACCATTATATCCACAAGCTCCACTTACAGCACCACCACCATACAACCAACCTCCTCAGGTATGGCGTGACGCGGCTCCAGCGTTAGCACCAGTGGAGTACCGAGGGGTTCATGGGAACAATTTGAGTCGTTATGACTCAAATTGGGTTCCAACCTTCACAGGAGATGGTCACTCTCCTGATGTTCATGAGTTTGTTCACAGAGTTGAGGCGGCTGCCAGGAGGGACCGTGTGAATTGGGACGACCTTAGGTCTATCGTTCCACGGTATCTCAAGGGGGCTGCCGACAGATACTATCTGAATTTAACTCATGAATATGAGGTGGTGACCTATCCAGTGTTAATGGAGGGACTCCTACAAACCTTCGGTACGCTCACTGATGATAAGGCGATCTTGCGAGTTCTTCTGAACCGCAAACAAAAGTCAAAGGAGAGCGTGTACGAGTATCTGATGGAGATTGGTTCGTTAAATCGTCGTTTAGCACGTCCATTTGCTGACCATGAAATGCTAGAAATTGCTCGGGAGGGACTGAGTGTGGAGCTCCAAAACGCTACTCTAGCTGCAACAATACATTCAATTGATGAACTTCGGACTTTATGTCAGAAGTTTGAACGGTTGTGGTCCACACCAGTTCCGACCAGAACATCAAATTTAAGAATTAGCAAGCTACAGCAGGTGGATGATTATGAGGTGGATGTGGAACTTGATCGAGATGGATATTTTGAAACGATGGATTCAAAACAGCCCGAACAACAGCACGAAGAAGACGACGAGAGATGTAGCAACGCAGGACGATCGATCACCACTCAGGAAACCAGAATAAAATCACCTAGTACATTTAATTTCCCATCATTACATCACACATATTTTAGACGTCTGGAACGTAACATCAGATATTGGAGGATGAGGAAATTATTTCGCAAAGCTTGTGTTTCATCTATCCTTTCAGAAACAAAGGATCCTCGGCCGCGACTAACAATAAGGATTTTGGACAAACATATTTCAGGACTGTTGGATAGTGGAGCGTCAATCACAATACTTGGAAGAAATTCCTTGGAATTATTGGAATCAGCAGGTACAACTTACCGTAAGTACACATCGTGTATTCGTACGGCAGATGGTACTGCAACAAAAATTTTAGGTTACATAGAAGTTCCAATAACTGTGAATGGCTCCACTAAACCAATGCGGTTCCATATAGTCCCTGGGTTACGAGAAGAGCTCTACCTGGGCATAGATTTCTGGGAGAAATTCGGTATTGTTCCTTCTTTTGTTAGTGAACTGACTCGCACAGAGCTACAAACTTTTAATACACATAACCTCACCACTGATCAGCAACATGAACTGGATATGATCAAGGATTCTTTCCCGTCATTTGAAGTGTCTGGGCTCGGAAAGACTTCTTTGGTTGAACATGTCATCGATGTTGGTGATAGTGCACCTGTTAAACAGAGGCACTATCCCACGTCGCCGGCTGTTCAGCTAAAGGTCTATGCCGAACTTGACCGAATGCTTCAAATGGGCGTGATCGAAGAGTCTAACAGTTCTTGGTGCTCGCCAGTGGTTTTGGTTCAAAAAGAATCTGGTAAAAACAGATTATGTATTGATAGCCGTCGTGTCAATTCACTCACGAAAAAGGACGCTTACCCACTTCCCTTGATTGATGGCTTACTAGGTCGTCTAAATAGCACAAAGTACATTTCAAGTATTGATCTCAAAGATGCTTTCTGGCAGATTCCTCTGGCAGAAGCATCTAGAGACAAGACAGCCTTCACAGTGCCTGGTCGTCCATTGTATCAATTCCGGGTTATGCCCTTTGGATTGTGCAATGCTCCCCAGACAATGTGTCGGCTAATGCACAAAGTGATACCACATCAATATCACGAAAATGTCTTTGTTTATTTAGATGATCTATTGGTAGTCTCTTCCACGTTCCAGGAACATATGGAATTGCTGTCCAAAGTCTCTTCATTGTTAAGAGCGGCTGGGTTAACCATAAACCTCAAGAAAAGTAAATTTGTTCTGAGAGAGGTGAAATACTTGGGATTTTTGGTCGGTGAAGATGGTCTTCGAACAGACCCTGACAAGGTAAGAGCTGTTGCTGAGTATCCAGCTCCGTCAACAGTAAAACAAATACGACGTCTATTGGGAATGGCTGGTTGGTACCAACGTTTCATACCAAATTATGCAAGCGTGGTATCACCAATTACAGATTTATTGAAGAAGAGTTTGGGAAAATTGAAATGGACATTAGAAGCTCAAGCTGCTTTCGAAAATTTAAAACGATTGCTGACTACAGCACCAGTTCTAATAAACCCTGACTATAATAAAGAGTTCTTTATTAGATGCGATGCAAGTCTGACAGGGATAGGTAGTGTGTTGTATCAGGTTGATACTGACGGACAAGAGTGTCCGATAGCCTTCATGTCGAAGAAACTTAACAAAGCTCAGAGGAATTACTCAGTTTCTGAGCTTGAATGTCTTGCGGCAATTCTGAGTGTGAAGAAATTCAGGGGCTATGTTGAAGGTCACCGATTTACAATTGTGACTGATCACTCAAGTCTGAAGTGGCTTATGTCACAGAAGGACTTGAGTGGCCGTCTGGCTAGGTGGAGCCTAAAACTCCAACATATGGATTTTACCATTGTCCACCAAAAAGGTACCCAAAATATAGTCCCTGATGCTCTATCTCGTCTTTACGACGATACACACGAGGAATTGACGGAAGCATTAACACATCACATTAACGACATCAAAATCGACAATGAAGGTTATCGGCACAACGAATATACGGATATGATAGCCAAAGTTCAGTCATCTCCTAAGGACTTTCCATCTGTTAAAGTCGTGGATGATAAGCTATACATACGTATTGAGCCAAGACCTGATGCAATACCTAATGATGTTCCTGTGTGGAAACTCTGGGTACCAAAACCGATGACTTCAAACATGATTCAGAAACATCATGATGATAGTACTGCTGCTCATGGAGGTGTTAAAAAGACTTTAGAATTACTTCGACGTCTTTATTATTGGCCGGGCATGGCGTCACAGGTACACAACTATGTTGTGTCCTGCGACACATGTAAACAAACAAAAGCCACGAATCAGATATTGCGTCCTCCGATGCAATATCAATTCGAAACAGCACGTCCATGGCAGAGAGTCTATATAGATTTTTTGGGACCGTACCCTCGTTCTACACTTGGGAATACGGTGTTATTGATAGTTCTGGATCATGCTACGAAGTTTGTACTACTGAAACCACTTAGAAACGCAACTTCACCGAAGGTGAATGCTTTTCTAAGGAATGAAGTGTTTCTTACATATGGGGTACCAGAGTTTCTGCACAGCGATAATGGCAAACAGTTCACTAGTAGGAACTTTCAAAATCTTTTGTCAGATTTCGGCATTAAACACATTAGGACCGGTGTCTATAGTCCTCAAAGTAACGCGTCAGAGCGGGTCAATAGGTCAGTTCTAGCAGCAATTCGAGCGTTCATTAAAGGTCAACACACCAAGTGGGATTCACAAATTGGTGAAATCGCATATGCACTGCGGGCTGCAGTACATTCTGCTACCAAGTACTCACCGTATTATTTATTGTTTGGTCAACATCCAGTTTCGGATGGGAATACTTACCAATTGTTGAGATCACTACACCAGCTTGGTGAAGATGCTGGTGAGGAAATAGAACGCACTGATCATTTGACTCTGCTTAGGAACCGGGTTCAACAAAATTTAAAAGCAGCTTTCAAAAAATCGCAACATCAGTATAACCTGCGATCTAAACTACGGACTTTTCAACCACAACAACGTGTGTTTGTACGGCAACATCATTTGAGTGACGCTACCAGAAAATTCTCGGCAAAATTGGCTCCAAAGTTCTTACCTGCAATGATTAAGACTAAGATTGGAAATGTACTCTATGAGTGCACAGATATGAGCGGTAAGAATCTTGGAGTCCATCACGCGAAAGACATCAGGGAATGATGTCTTTTCGTTAGGTAGGGTTGTTCCTCTGGCTGATTGTCGTCTCTGGGGTTCACATCTTCAGGTCATACTTACTGGTTGTATCGGGGTGTCCATGGTGCTGACGTTCGGATGGATGGTCGGTCTCAATACTCAGTGAAGTTCTTAAGGACTTCATGAGTGTTGGAACCGGTCATCGGTCTTGACGCCAGTGACGGTGGGTATCTCGATCCCAGATACAGTTTAATAGGTGGAAGTAGTTCGGTGGTTTTCTGTCATGGAGGGGATGGCGACGTTTTTGTGATTTCAAGAGTAAAAATCTTGGTTTCTACCTTGAATTCATGGTGTAACGATCGCAATAATCGCAAAACAATAATAAAACCAAATTCATCTTCGTTTTCAATTCAATAAAAATGCATTTCATTAGTTTCCGTTCATTTTTACATTAATAATAATTTTAAAATTTTCTAAAACTTAACTGCTAGTTAAATTTTGAATATACTATAAAAAGCAAACGAACGTACTAAATTTTTATTTCCAATGCTAATGAACAGACGTCGTTGTTAATCATTTGCTGAATTTCGAATATTACACGATTGATTAGAAGAGGTCAAAAGCAAAATCACATTTTTTGCAATTTTTAATTTGGAAAAGATTATTTTTCATTCCATTTTGGTGATTAAAAAGAAAATGTTCTATTGTTCTTGTTTTAAAACATTAAAAATAAACATAGCTTATAGTTAAATAGAATGGCAAGATAAAATTAAGAAACATATAAGAGATTTCCGAATCCAGGATTCGCTGGTGACAAATTTTTAGTTAACAAAGGTCCAATGATTATAAGTTTTATAATACATTTCTAAACAGAAAATAAATATTGAAATAAACCTTGGAGCAAAATACAAACAGTTACCACGTGTTTGGTAGCGTTACGTGGCCGACGTTTTTGCCAAAATAAAAAAAAATTCAAAAGAGGAAATCTTGAACATATAAAAAAAAGTCAGACAAGTGCGAATAAAATTCGCTCGTCAAGGGTTCCGTGAATGTAAAGAAAACAATATCAAAATAATTTACATAAAGTTGTGTTGTAAAGGGTTTATATTGCCAGACCATAGACACATAAAAACTAAATGGTTCATCGTAAATATCAATAGTTAATGTCAATCTCATCTAAATTGATCGAAATGATATAAAAAATATTACTTTAGGTTAAATTATATCCATAGCTATTTATGGTAGCTAAGGAACGACTCAATTCTGTTAAACAACGACGAAATTTAGGGGTGGAGTGGTGTTAACGCTAAAAATAGGACTTTTTTGACAATAATTCAAAAACTGTGCATCGCAAGATTCTAAAATAATTGTAATGTTTCTTAATTTTGGTGTTCTTTCAAATGACACTCATGCGAGCCAAAAAACCTTTTTTTCACGATTCCCCACTCCTATCCCCTAAACACGTAGAATTAAAACTACTTGAGGCTTCGCTATATTTTTCGTTAAGGGTTTATTAAATTTCCTATCTCTATGAATTTTTTCAAATTTTTCTGTCAATCAACGAAGAAACGTATAGGGAGGGGGGACCAACCTTTTGTTGCACTTTTTTAAGAATAATTCAAAAACGGTGCATCGCAAAATTCTAAAAAAACTGTATTGTTTTTTAATTTTGGTGCTCTATCAAATGACATCCCACTCATGCGGGTCAAAAAAACAATTTTTCACCCTTCCCCACTCCCATCCCCTAAACACATAGAAATAAAATCACTTGAAGCTTCGCTATATTTTTCGTGTTCCATAGAATTATAGGCTCATCGCTTTACTAAAATTTTCAGTTCTTTCTATAGCAACAATTTTTTTGTGTTAGATTACATAAGTTCGACATTTGAGTCGGTGCTTGAAAAACAACGTATAATTTTAACAATATTTAAAATTAACAAAAGATCAATGTTTGACTTAAACAATAGCATATTAAACAAATATTAACCCTAAAATAATTGCAGGTTATCGAACTTACCATTCAATTAAAACTCAACATTTTCTAAAGTTATACAAGAAATTTATTAAACCAGTAATTATGAATGGATTACAAACGTGGATCTTAACACAAACTAACAAATCACATCAATCTGATTTGAACCTTGAGAATATACGCCACCTTTTGGGCCCACTTATGGCATACAATACAATACAATATACAATAGATAGTAAAGGACCGTGATAATTTTAAAAATAAAGTTCTTTCTTTTGGATAACTGGTTATATTCACTCTAAAAGAGTTGCAAAATTAAGAATTGCTCTAAGAATCAGTACAAAGGATGACATGACTAAAAATGTACACGCCAGTCCCACTCAATATTGCTATTCGGGTTAAAAAGCTTTATTTCACCTTACCATTCCTACCCTTTCAAAACGATTAATAAATATTTGATAGACGGTCTGAATTTTGAACATTTTTGATCATAACTCAAAAACTGTGCACCGCAAAATTATAAAAAAAATTGCAATGATTTTTAAATTAGGTGCTCTTTCAAATGACACTCCATTCGCTTGGGTCAAAAAAAGTTTTTTTTTACCCTCTCTACCCCGGTGCCCTAAACACACAGAAATATAATTATTTGAGACTTCGGTATAATTTTCATACAAAATTTACCAAATTTCCTAGCTCTGTGAATTTTTTCAAATTTTTCTGTCAATCAGTGTCGGAACGTAGGGGAGGGAACGGTTTGAATTTTGCAGTTTTTTGTCCATAACTCAAAAACTGTGCACCGCAAAATTATAAAAAAAACTGCAACGAATTTTAAATTAGGTGCTCTTTCAAATGACACCCCACTCGCTTGGGTCAAAAAAGTTTTTTTTTTACCCTCTTTACCCCGGTCCCCTAAACACTCAGAAATATAATTATTTGAGACTTCGGTATAATTTTCATACAAAATTTACCAAATTGCCTAGCTCTGTGAATTTTTCCAAATTTTTCTGTCAATCAGTGTCGAAACGTAGGGGGGGGAACGGTTTTAATTTTGCACTTTTTTGTCCATAACTCAAAAACTGTGCACCGAAAATTTCTAAAAAAAAATGCAACAAATTTTAAATTAGGTGCTCTTTCAAATGACACCCCACTCGCTTGGGTCAAAAAAGTTTTTTTTTTACCCTCTTTACCCCGGTCCCCTAAACACACAGAAATATAATTATTTGAGACTTCGCTATAATTTTCATACAAAATTTACCGAATTGCCTAACTCTGTGAATTTTTCCAAATTTTTCTGTCAATCAGTGTCGAAACGAAGGGGGGGGGGGAACGGTTTGAATTTTGCACTTTTTTGTCCATAACTCAAAAACTGTGCACCGAAAAATTATAGAAAAAACTGCAACGAATTCTAAATTAGGTGCTCTTTCAAATGACACCCCACTCGCTTGGGTCAAAAAAGTTTTTTTTTTACCCTCTTTACCCCGGTCCCCTAAACACACAGAAATATAATTATTTGAGACTTCGCTATAATTTTCATACAAAATTTACCGAATTGCCTAACTCTGTGAATTTTTCCAAATTTTTATGTCAATCAGTGTCGAAACGAAGGGGGGGGAACGGTTTGAATTTTGCACTTTTTTGTCCATAACTCAAAAACTGTGCACCGCAAAATTATAAAAAAAACTGCAACGAATTCTAAATTAGGTGCTCTTTCAAATGACACCCCACTCGCTTGGCTCAAAAAAGTTTTTTTTTACCCTCTTTACCCCGGTCCCCTAAACACACAGAAATATAATTATTTGAGACTTCGGTATAATTTTCATACAAAATTTACCAAATTTCCTAACTTTGTGAATTTTTCCAAATTTTTCTGTCAATCAGTGTCGAAACGAAGGGGGGGGGAACGGTATGTTTTTGACAATAACTCAAAAACT
This sequence comes from Diogma glabrata, assembly GCA_963693315.1. Classification (NCBI taxonomy): domain Eukaryota; kingdom Metazoa; phylum Arthropoda; class Insecta; order Diptera; family Cylindrotomidae; genus Diogma; species Diogma glabrata. Next base: position 136,598,925 of record OY856188.1, on the reverse strand, counting down.
GTGCACCGCAAAATTCTAAAAAAAATTGCTATGATTTCTAAATTAGGTGCTCTTTCAAATGACACTCCATTCGCTTGGGTCAAAAAAAGTTTTTTTTTACCCTCTCTACCCCGGTGCCCTAAACACACAGAAATATAATTATTTGAGACTTCGGTATAATTTTCATACAAAATTTACCAAATTTCCTAGCTCTGTGAATTTTTTCAAATTTTTCTGTCAATCAGTGTCGGAACGTAGGGGAGGGAACGGTTTGAATTTTGCAGTTTTTTGTCCATAACTCAAAAACTGTGCACCGCAAAATTATAAAAAAAACTGCAACGAATTTTAAATTAGGTGCTCTTTCAAATGACACCCCACTCGCTTGGGTCAAAAAAGTTTTTTTTTTACCCTCTTTACCCCGGTCCCCTAAACACTCAGAAATATAATTATTTGAGACTTCGGTATAATTTTCATACAAAATTTACCAAATTGCCTAGCTCTGTGAATTTTTCCAAATTTTTCTGTCAATCAGTGTCGAAACGTAGGGGGGGGAACGGTTTTAATTTTGCACTTTTTTGTCCATAACTCAAAAACTGTGCACCGAAAATTTCTAAAAAAAATGCAACAAATTTTAAATTAGGTGCTCTTTCAAATGACTCCCCACTCGCTTGGGTCAAAAAAGTTTTTTTTTTACCCTCTTTACCCCGGTCCCCTAAACACACAGAAATATAATTATTTGAGACTTCGCTATAATTTTCATACAAAATTTACCGAATTGCCTAACTCTGTGAATTTTTCCAAATTTTTCTGTCAATCAGTGTCGAAACGAAGGGGGGGGGGAACGGTTTGAATTTTGCACTTTTTTGTCCATAACTCAAAAACTGTGCACCGAAAAATTATAGAAAAAACTGCAACGAATTCTAAATTAGGTGCTCTTTCAAATGACACCCCACTCGCTTGGGTCAAAAAAGTTTTTTTTTTACCCTCTTTACCCCGGTCCCCTAAACACACAGAAATATAATTATTTGAGACTTCGCTATAATTTTCATACAAAATTTACCGAATTGCCTAACTCTGTGAATTTTTCCAAATTTTTATGTCAATCAGTGTCGAAACGAAGGGGGGGGGGGAACGGTTTGAATTTTGCACTTTTTTGTCCATAACTCAAAAACTGTGCACCGCAAAATTATAAAAAAAACTGCAACGAATTCTAAATTAGGTGCTCTTTCAAATGACACCCCACTCGCTTGGCTCAAAAAAGTTTTTTTTTACCCTCTTTACCCCGGTCCCCTAAACACACAGAAATATAATTATTTGAGACTTCGGTATAATTTTCATACAAAATTTACCAAATTTCCTAACTTTGTGAATTTTTCAAATGACACCCCACTCGCTTGGGTCAAAAAAGTTTTTTTTTACCCTCTTTACCCCGGTCCCCTAAACACACAGAAATATAATTATTTGAGACTTCGCTATAATTTTCATACAAAATTTACCGAATTGCCTAACTCTGTGAATTTTTCCAAATTTTTATGTCAATCAGTGTCGAAACGAAGGGGGGGGGAACGGTTTGAATTTTGCACTTTTTTGTCCATAACTCAAAAACTGTGCACCGCAAAATTATAAAAAAAACTGCAACGAATTCTAAATTAGGTGCTCTTTCAAATGACACCCCACTCGCTTGGCTCAAAAAAGTTTTTTTTTACCCTCTTTACCCCGGTCCCCTAAACACTCAGAAATATAATTATTTGAGACTTCGGTATAATTTTCATACAAAATTTACCAAATTGCCTAGCTCTGTGAATTTTTCCAAATTTTTCTGTCAATCAGTGTCGAAACGTAGGGGGGGGAACGGTTTTAATTTTGCACTTTTTTGTCCATAACTCAAAAACTGTGCACCGAAAATTTCTAAAAAAAAATGCAACAAATTTTAAATTAGGTGCTCTTTCAAATGACACCCCACTCGCTTGGGTCAAAAAAGTTTTTTTTTTACCCTCTTTACCCCGGTCCCCTAAACACACAGAAATATAATTATTTGAGACTTCGCTATAATTTTCATACAAAATTTACCGAATTGCCTAACTCTGTGAATTTTTCCAAATTTTTCTGTCAATCAGTGTCGAAACGAAGGGGGGGGGGAACGGTTTGAATTTTGCACTTTTTTGTCCATAACTCAAAAACTGTGCACCGAAAAATTATAGAAAAAACTGCAACGAATTCTAAATTAGGTGCTCTTTCAAATGACACCCCACTCGCTTGGGTCAAAAAAGTTTTTTTTTTACCCTCTTTACCCCGGTCCCCTAAACACACAGAAATATAATTATTTGAGACTCCGCTATAATTTTCATACAAAATTTACCGAATTGCCTAACTCTGTGAATTTTTCCAAATTTTTATGTCAATCAGTGTCGAAACGAAGGGGGGGGGAACGGTTTGAATTTTGCACTTTTTTGTCCATAACTCAAAAACTGTGCACCGCAAAATTATAAAAAAAACTGCAACGAATTCTAAATTAGGTGCTCTTTCAAATGACACCCCACTCGCTTGGCTCAAAAAAGTTTTTTTTTACCCTCTTTACCCCGGTCCCCTAAACACACAGAAATATAATTATTTGAGACTTCGGTATAATTTTCATACAAAATTTACCAAATTTCCTAACTTTGTGAATTTTTCCAAATTTTTCTGTCAATCAGTGTCGAAACGAAGGGGGGGGAACGGTATGTTTTTGACAATAACTCAAAAACTGTGCACCGCAAAATTCTAAAAAAAATTGCTATGATTTCTAAATTAGGCGCTCTTTCAAATGACACCCCACTTGACCACATTTTAAATAGTGTTTTTACCCCTCCTCATTTCCACCCCCTTAATAAATCTAATTATGAGAATATGACACTTTTATATATTTTTTATTAAAACTGTACTAATTTTTCTATCATTCCAAATACATTTGAAAATTTTCGATCAGTTAGGTTCGGAGCTAATCGAGTTAAGAAAACACGAAAAAAACGTCATTATTCAGAATTATACAAAAAATGGTGAGTTGTAAAATTCCAAAATAAATTTTTAAGAAATACTTAAATGAAGCCCTTTCATATGATACCCTACTTGAATCTATAAAAAAATCTATTTTCTCGAAGGTCTCACATCGAACCCCTGTAAACCAAACGAAAACCACTTTAGTTTTATTTGTATTCGTCATTTCATGTGGACAGATTAGTTTTATACACATGCCAAATTTCAAGTCCATAGCATTTATAGTTTACGAGATAATCGATATAATGTGAAAAACTCGTTTTACTCTCACCAATAGTGTTCCGTATAAAAAACGGAACCCTAATAACCAATATAATAGCATAAAATTCCCTCACGAAACAGAAGTCAACAAAACAATTTCATTCCTGGTATGGTGACCAAAAGGTTTTTACGAGGACATTGTTTTTAGTTTTGGCGAGCGAAATATATTAAACATCAAACTCAGTTTAAAATTACTATTTTATCTCTGTGTAGGTAGAAGTTTATTACAAAACTAACACGAAATATAAATACATTGCCGGAAAAAAGAAGGCTGATTGAATTGATTTAAAAAACTTCCAAATATTATAATAAAATCAAAAATCCCAACTTTCTTCAAAATTCCAAAAATATTCAAGAGAATATTACAAAATAAACAATTCAAACTTTTTTCAAAACTCCTAAAATTTTTGGAATATTTTATTAAAAAATATTTTGATAATTTTATAAAAATATTTTTATTTTGAAAAAAATTTAAATTTTTGATTTCATCAAAATTTTTAAAAAATTTAGGAGTTTTAAAAAAAGTTTGAATTGTTTATTTTGTAATATTCTCTTGAATATTTTTGGAATTTTGAAGAAATTTGGGATTTTTGATTTTATTATAATACTAGCAGGACCCGGCGTACGTTGCTACGCCTATAAAAAAGTTTGTGTGCGTACATTTTGTTGAATTAGTAAGAATAAGTTCAAAGAGTCGTAATGAGAATAGAAGGAGTCTATTTTAATTTTTCCATTTGGGAAATATGAATAACAGAGATCATTACCATTCTAGCTGATCAATCCAGACAGTTTGAAAATTGAACGGAAGGTCAATATTTGAAAATGATTGGTAAAGAGTTTTGGAGAGTTTAAATTAAACGCTTGCAATTTTTCGTGATAATCGGCTTAATATGTGTCACGAAAAATTAGGTGAACGTCAAAACATTCGTTTATTAGGTGTTACAGTTGTCTATGACTTACTCTGGAACCGTCATACTTGCGATACAAAATAAGCAAACCGCACCAAAATTTACTGTTTTATCGTACCATGTCATGTTGACTAATTTCATTTATCAATATATCCAGATAATAATAAGCAAATATGCTGATCTTAAATAAAGTCAATTTGGATTTTCAAATATATTTTTCCAATTATTTCCAATGCTCTACATGCGCTCCGTGTGTTTTTATTAGTAATAGAGCATGTCACTGAAAGAAAACTTTGAAGAGCAGACTAAATATGCATAGCGCTGATGTTTGATACTAATCTTTTTTTTTACCCTCTTTACCCCGGTCCCCTAAACACACAGAAATATAATTATTTGAGACTTCGGTATAATTTTCATACAAAATTTACCAAATTTCCTAACTTTGTGAATTTTTCCAAATTTTTCTGTCAATCAGTGTCGAAACGAAGGGGGGGGGAACGGTATGTTTTTGACAATAACTCAAAAACTGTGCACCGCAAAATTCTAAAAAAAATTGCTATGATTTCTAAATTAGGCGCTCTTTCAAATGACACCCCACTTGACCACATTTTAAATAGTGTTTTTACCCCTCCTCATTTCCACCCCCTTAATAAATCTAATTATGAGAATATGACACTTTTATATATTTTTTATTAAAACTGTACTAATTTTTCTATCATTCCAAATACATTTGAAAATTTTCGATCAGTTAGGTTCGGAGCTAATCGAGTTAAGAAAACACGAAAAAAACGTCATTATTCAGAATTATACAAAAAATGGTGAGTTGTAAAATTCCAAAATAAATTTTTAAGAAATACTGAAATGAAGCCCTTTCATATGATACCCTACTTGAATCTATAAAAAAATCTATTTTCTCAAAGGTCTCACATCGAACCCCTGTAAACCAAACGAAAACCACTTTAGTTTTATTTGTATTCGTCATTTCATGTGGACAGATTAGTTTTATACACATGCCAAATTTCAAGTCCATAGCATTTATAGTTTACGAGATAATCGATATAATGTGAAAAACTCGTTTTACTCTCACCAATAGTGTTCCGTATAAAAAACGGAACCCTAATAACCAATATAATAGCATAAAATTCCCTCACGAAACAGAAGTCAACAAAACAATTTCATTCCTGGTATGGTGACCAAAAGGTTTTTACGAGGACATTGTTTTTAGTTTTGGCGAGCGAAATATATTAAACATCAAACTCAGTTTAAAATTACTATTTTATCTCTGTGTAGGTAGAAGTTTATTACAAAACTAACACGAAATATAAATACATTGCCGGAAAAAAGAAGGCTGATTGAATTGATTTAAAAAACTTCCAAATATTATAATAAAATCAAAAATCCCAACTTTCTTCAAAATTCCAAAAATATTCAAGAGAATATTACAAAATAAACAATTCAAACTTTTTTCAAAACTCCTAAAATTTTTGGAATATTTTATTAAAAAATATTTTGATAATTTTATAAAAATATTTTTATTTTGAAAAAAATTTAAATTTTTGATTTCATCAAAATTTTTAAAAAATTTAGGAGTTTTAAAAAAAGTTTGAATTGTTTATTTTGTAATATTCTCTTGAATATTTTTGGAATTTTGAAGAAATTTGGGATTTTTGATTTTATTATAATACTAGCAGGACCCGGCGTACGTTGCTACGCCTATAAAAAAGTTTGTGTGCGTGCATTTTGTTGAATTAGTAAGAATAAGTTCAAAGAGTCGTAATGAGAATAGAAGGAGTCTATTTTAATTTTTCCATTTGGGAAATATGAATAACAGAGATCATTAGCATTCTAGCTGATCAATCCAGACAGTTTGAAAATTGAACGGAAGGTCAATATTTGAAAATGATTGGTAAAGAGTTTTGGAGAGTTTAAATTAAACGCTTGCAATTTTTCGCGATAATCGGCTTAATATGTGTCACGAAAAATTAGGTGAACGTCAAAACATTCGTTTATTAGGTGTTACAGTTGTCTATGACTTACTCTGGAACCGTCATACTTGCGATACAAAATAAGCAAACCGCACCAAAATTTACTGTTTTATCGTACCATGTCATGTTGACTAATTTCATTTATCAATATATCCAGATAATAATAAGCAAATATGCTGATCTTAAATAAAGTCAATTTGGATTTTCAAATATATTTTTCCAATTATTTCCAATGCTCTACATGCGCTCCGTGTGTTTTTATTAGTAATAGAGCATGTCACTGAAAGAAAACTTTGAAGAGCAGACTAAATATGCATAGCGCTGATGTTTGATACTAATCGAAAAACCGATCTAAGAATGACAGCATTTTTAGCGAAGGTTTTCGTTTTTTGGGTTTATAAGAATAATAAGAATAATATCATTTATAAATCCAGACTTATATACTAATCTAAAACCAGTCAAATCACTTCATTTGTTGACATATTTGCATATATTTTTTACCGATTTCTTTCAAATAACCTACATTGTTTGTTTGTTTTTTAAATGAATGGGGACGCATATTTTTCTTAATAAATAAAACACTTTCAACCTGTAGCTTTGATATTATTGTTCATAATCCTTTTCTTCAATACAATGGTTCCATTGCAAAAGCTTGCTGAATCAATGTTTCTAAAAAGAGAAAAAGAAACGCCCATTTTCTATATTTTGAACATGTATAACATATATATAAACCAAATGAAATATGTATTACACATGTATATAAACCAAACCAAGAACATGTTTGTTGTAAATTAGAAATATTTGTTGCAACGTAATATTTTGGATGCATATAATTGTATGTATATAATAAATATATAAATGTATATAATTTTCATCTAAATGAATTTGTTTGTCACATTATACTTTAATTTTCCATTTGAATGATAATTCTGTTTTGCGGAAAAAAATCGATCAAAGATAACTGAGTGAAAGTTGAGTAAAAAGCCAAGTATAATATATAATATACATTTAGGCAAACCATTAGGAAAATTAAAACTTTTAATTAAAAAAAACTAAATTAAATTTTAAAATTTCGGCTCCGAGGTGCATTTGTACCTGTTAATGGACTTCTCCTGGCAAAACATCAGACTCCTGTGTGCTACAGATTTCGCTGGAGAGCGCACGCAGACAGACAAACACTTTATTTTATTATTATAGATAGAAGATATTGCAAAAATTAAAACAAAATAAAAACTGTTATATACAACATTCTAAAAATATTCCAAAAATTAATCAAAAATCAAAGATTGAAATTTCAATATTCTAAAAATATTGCCAAAATTATAACATAATCAAAAATTCAAACTTATTTTCCAACTGTTCCTGTTATTCAGAAGTCGTGGAATCACACAAAACGATTACAAAAGAAATATCTTCCTCATAATTACAATTTTTTTTAAAAACGACATCTATAAGTTGGGAGGAGTTGAAACTGGATAGAAACATATTCCATTACTTCGGTCCGAAAGACCTACTCGGGAAAAAATAGAGAGATCTGAAGAGATCTTATCAGATCTGCGTTCGCAGATCTCCGTAGATCTGCATTTTGGAACATATCTACAATGATCTGCGCAGATCTTCTTAGATTAAAACAGATCTGTATAGATATATCCCAAAATGCAGATCTTCTTTGATCTACGCAGATCTTTTTTGATACATTTAGATCTGCTTCGATCTATCAAGATCTTTTTTATTTATTAAAAATAAACTTTTAAAAAAATAGAACCGACTTAAGAAAAAACAAAAGAGGCACAAAAAAATTAAAAATAACTCAATTGTGGCTTTTAGAGACAAAACTACAGCTAACATTTGAATAATTTAATTTAACTATAGTTTACTAGAGACAAAAAAATAACGCTTTTAAACAAAGTTATTATTATTATGTTGGAACTGTGCGTCGGTACAATATATAATGAAAAATACATTTTTGCTAAAAATTATTTTTATATGTTTATTATTAAGTAATTACGTGTTATCACAATAAACTGTTAAGTTGTTTGGAAATTTGCAGAGATCTCTTTAGATCTGAACAATATTTTTGTAAACTTTGGTTGGTTTTATTTTCACATTATTGCAGATCTGAAGAGATCTCTGTAAATCGTGGTAAATCTTCAAAGATAAAAGATAAAAACTAGTGTTTCACCTTTGCAGATCTGAAGAGATCCTTTTAAATCTTCAAAGATTAAACGCAAATTTTTAGTTTGATCTTTGAAGATCTATCAAAATTTGAAGAGATATTTTCAGATCATTGGAGATCTTCAAAGATCAAACGCCAAATTTTTTCTTTGATCTTTGAAGATCTACCTTGATCTAAAGAGAGGGATTCAGATCTGCAAAGATCAAACTCTCATTTTTTTGACTCAAAACAAAGTTCTCATAAGATCTAATTTGATCAAAAGAGATCTAATCAGATCTTTTTAGATCTCTCTATTTTTCCCCGGGTAAGTATTACATTCAAGAGCCAAAAGTGAAATTGTTAACCCCACTTTTTTTGGCATTTTTTGACGTTTTTGGATCTACTGATTCTAAAAAAGCAACAAAAAAAATGTATGGCTGTCTGTCGGCCGGCCGGCCGGCCGCCGCCATTACCTACGCTGCAGGGAAAACCGCTGGAGGGATTTCAAAAATTCTTTTTTCTAAAAATAGGTATACTCAAGGGACAAGCCCAAAGGACGCTGTGTTCGATAACTGTACCGGAAGTGTGTCAAAAAAATCGTTAAGTGTGTCAAACACAGCTTTTCATATTTTTGGCCTAAAAAACGTTCATTTTAAGGGATTACGAGTAGGAACATTGAATTTGGAGAAATCTTGATGGTAGGAATTGGTATGTGAGATCAAAAACTAGATTATTGCATTATAAGTTTGTCAAAAAATGTTGTCAAGTGTGTCAAAAGAAAGATTTTTATTTATTTTTTACCCAATTTTTTGGAAAAAAAATAACATTAATTATTTGTTTGAAATGAAATTTTATTATTATTATTGAGAAATATGGCATTATAAGTTTGTCAAACAAATCATGTCAAGTGTGTCAAAAATGATTTCATTTATTTTTTTAGCCAATTTTTTGGGAAAAAAATGTAGCTGTTTTATGACGTATATGTAATTGCAAATGAAATTGGACATGGAAATTTTTGAATTTGTTATAGTTTTTGAAATATTTTTGGAATTTTGAAAAAAGTAACTTCGTTTGTATTTTTGATTTTGTTTGAATTTTTGCAATATTTTTAGAATTTTGAAAAATTTTTAATTTTTGATTTATTATAATTTTTGGAATTTTGAAAAAAATTTCAATTTTTGATTTTGTAATAATTTTTGCAATATTTGTAGAGTTTTGGAAAAAGTTGGTATTTTTAAGAATTTTTGGAATATTATTGGAATTTAGAAAAAGTTTAAATATTTGATTTTGTTAGAATTTTTGCAATATTTTTAGAATTTTTGAAAAAATTTTAATCTTTGATCTTGTAATAATTTTTGGAATATTTTTAGAATTTTGAAAAAAGTTTGATTTTATTTAATTTTTACAATATTTTTGGAATTTTGAAAGAAATATGAATTTATGATTTTGTAATATTTTCTCGAAACGCTAAATGAGAGGTTTTCGAGTAGTTTGCTGAGTGTTTGCTGAGTGTGTAGAGTGCTGAGTATATCTTTTCACTAAATTATGTTAATTTATGATCTGTTATAATTTTCCGGCATCGTATTGATGTTTCGTGTTAGTTTTGTAATAAATTTCTAAACAGAGATAAAAAAATACTTGTACTTTAACAAAGAGTTATGTTTCATATACATCGCTGCAAAAACTAAAAACCATGTCCTCATTAAAGTTTTTTGCCGAAAACTATATCAAAATCCTTAACCCAGACCGAAGTCTTGATATCTCCGATCAGTGAGATTTCAGCCCCTCCATATTTTCCAATTACATATGAAGTCATTCAAATAATTACATACTTAATTTTATTTTTTTCCAAAAAATTGGGTTAAAAAATAAATGAAAATCATACTTTTGACACACTTGCCAACACTTTTTTGACACTTTTATAACACAATAATCAAGGTCTTGGTCCCACATACCAATGCCAACCATCAAGATTTCTCCACATGCAATGTTACGTAATCAATTAGAATGAACGATATTTAAGCAAAAAATAAGCTAATTTTCGTGTTTTGACACACTTCATGATTTTTTGACACACATTTCTGGTGCAGCTATCGAACACATCGTCTTTTCGGCTCTTCTGAGAAAAAAAATTTGCAATCGCTCCAACGTTTTCTAGATCGGACGGCCGATCGGCAGACACACGGACATTTTTTTTGCGTTATAATCGCGATGGGGTCTTTCAGACCGAAGTAAAAGTTGTACGCATTATGCTTTCATCGACAGTAGTATCTAAAAAACAAAATTTCATAACTATTCAGAACCAAAAAAATCCTGTTTTTTTCGCTTTCGCCAAAACAAATTTCGTCAATACTATAAACATACCAAATGTTTAGGCATTTTCAAAACAAATCTATAAAACATCAAAAAAATAGTAATATTCAAAAAAACGTAGAAAAATCTTTTTAATCCTAAAACTTTATCTTTAAAATATGATAGCACATTATGTGCTATATTATATTATCTAAACCAAAAGAAATTACTAAAAATTCATGTCGGCATAACTCCATTTCTAAACTATATTTCTAAGCAATAAATAAAAAATTCAGAATTTAGTTTTTTTCATTCTTTCACACCAATGACACAAAATATTGATTTAAAAAAAATTCACAAATAAATAAAACATTTTCAAACGTTTTCAACATTTTCAACCATAAATTGCTGACATCTAACATTTTAATTTACAAAATTATCTGTGAGGAGAGTACACCCTGTTTTTCGATGATATGATTTTTCGGTGTAATGATTTAATGATTACATCGAATATTTTCGAAGTAATGATATGATTTTTTATTCGATTTTACGAATTTCGATGATATGATTTTTCGATTTTGTGAATCATGTGATCTTTCGATGCTATTACTTTTCGACAGTGTGAACTTTCGGTGTTATGATTTTCGATGTTGCCATTTTCGGTTGTTTGATTTTTCGACAGTATGATTTTTATTTTTCAATTTATTGCTTTTTTACGATGTAACGATTTTCGATGGTATGGTTTTTCGATGATACGATACGATCCGTTTGATAGCTGTGGTAGCTCACATACGTTATCGTGTACACAACAATATAACAGTATTTATTATTGCAATAAACAAAACGGTTACGATCATCCAATAAGAGTGTTAGCCATTATAAAATTATTCCCAATTATCAGATGCAGCCAAGCAAAATCGCTAGTTAAAGGTAACAACATATATATTTTTGAAATGTGCAAATCAAGTCCTTTCATTTGATACCCAACACGGCATCATTAAATTAAATTTTTTTTAGGTCACCCATGACCTTATGTCCTCTAGGCTATTCCTATTCCTATTCCTATTCCTATTCCTATTCATTTATTCCTATTCCTATTCAATTTATTGTATCATCATCGCATATAACCAGTAGAAGATCAAAATGCTGCAAACGATACCTCATTTTTCAAATTGTGATTAGTAGTTTGGGGGAACAGATGAACATACATACATACATCGACCAACCACATCACCCGCCGAAGTCGGGTAAAAAGAAATTAAATTAATATACACTAAGTTTACACCATGGTAGTATAATAGAATAATAGCAAATAGCTATTAAACTATTACGGTATAAACGGATAGAATAATACCTTTTTACTTTGACAGACAGTTATTTGATATTTTGCTTTTGATTTATAGTATAATAGTATATTCAAAAAAATTGTAACGGTCAAAACGTTAAATGTAATAGACAATTTCAGGCGATTGTAAAAAATGTGCAACACCAAAATCACTTAAAATTTAGTTTTTATTTTAAATTAATAATAGTATTATAATTTTTTGTTGAAATACTTTTAGATTGATAAGATTTTATATTCAAATTTGAAATACGGTAGCCGTATTCTATCTGTCAATATTATTCTGAGCGTTTATGCCACAGATAGAATAATACTATTTTGTGGTATAAACGCTCAATGTATCGATAGTTTAATAGCAAAAAACTATTATTCTATTAAACTATCGGTGGTATAAACTTAGTAATAATTTGCGGTGATCTTTTGTTTCTAAAACAGTATTGGCTGTCAGATATCAAATGTTTGTCTTCCAAAAATTTGGCTATATGTGAATTAATATAGTGCTCGTATATTTTAGACAGGTCTGCGAGTAAGGCTATTGGTCTATAATTTGAAATATGTATCACATTTCGTTCTTTTTTTTGGGACAGGCTGGACATTGGCCAACTTCGAGCAGGATGGAAAAATACCAGATTTATAGGATTTAGAAAATATTTTAGTGAGAGTTGGTGCAAGTTCTTTAGAAAATGTTTTTAGAATAACAGGAGGAATGTTGTCCAAACCAGAGGCTTTGATGTTGTTTAACCGCCTTAAAAGTTTTTCGACAATTTTGGGTTTGGAATGTAATTGTTTCATATTAACTCCTGAAGACTGAGTTTGGGGTATTTCTTTAGGAGTTTCTAAAACTGTCGAGTTTGAAGCAAAGTGTTTCGCGAAAAATGTAGCTTTCCTTGCAGGGTCAGTAACGATTGAGTCACCATCAATAATAGGGGGGATAGAAGATTTAGTACCAGAATTTAAAGAATTAATGGCACTGTAAAAACTTTTGTCAGAAATCGACATACTCGAAACTTTTGTCGCTTTCGCTCTGTCAATCTCTGCTTTCTCTGACCAGTTGACTCCAGTTTCGACATCCTATATCACGAAGGTCTTTGATGATGTCATCACGCCAGCGTTGTCTAGGTCTTCCTCTTCGACGAACACCAGCTGGTTGTTGTTGGGACGCTTTTTTTATCATTCTATCAAATGGAGCCCTTTCTACATGACCAAACCATCTAATCCGGTTGGATTTAATGAATCCGATTACATCGCAGCCTCCAAGAAGCTGTCTGATTTCATGATTTATTCGGATTCTATACTGATTTTCAGCAACTTTACATGGACCATAAATTGTTTGTATGACCTTCCTCTCGAATGTTGATAAAATTCTACAATCGGAGGAAGTCAGTGTCCAGCTTTCACTTCCAAATGTAAGCACAGGTCGGATTAATGCTTTGTAAAGTGTGAGTTTACACGACCGCGAAAGATGTTTTTATCGTAGAAGTTTTGAGTATGCGTAGAAAACTCTGTATGCGGCAGAGACACGGGCTTTGATATCTGCCTGCATGTCATTTGACGATGTTATTACAGACCCGAGGTATTTGAAGTTTTCCACGCGCTCCACTTCATAGTCGCCAGTATCCAGATTTCCGGGAGGTATGTTCTTGGATGTTGTTAAAAGTTTAGTCTTGCCGGTGTTAATGCATAATCCAAGTCGTTTAGCATTTCTTTCAAGCTGAGAGAGACTATCCTTAATATCGCTTGGTCCACGTCCGAGAATCGCAATATCATCTGCATAGCCAAGAATTTGACTAGATTTGTTAAATATACAGTTTTGTGTCTCAATGCGGCTTTTTCTTATCCCGTACTCCAGCGCCAAATTAAATAGTACGGGCGCGAGTGCATCACCTTGTCGAACACCTGATGTTATTTCGAAAGGATCAGAAACTGACCCTTCGAGTACTATTCTAAAATTCGATCCCGATGTTGTGAGTTTGCACAGAGAAACAAGTTTCTCTGCGATACCAAGGCATATGAGTGCGGACCAGAGGTTGTCGCGGATGATACTATCATATGCTTGCTTGAAATCAACAAAGAGCTGGTGAAAGATGTTGTACTCCCAACATTTTTCCAGAATCATCCTTAATGTAAAACATTGATCTGTGGTTGAGCGGTTGGGACGAAAACCACACTGATAGTCACCGATCATAGATTCGGCGAACGGGATGAGTCGAGCAAGTACGACATTAGCTAGTATTTTATACGGTGTTCAACAGTGCGCTGCCACGATAATTTGCACACTTTAGACGGTCACCTTTCTTATGTAGCGGAACAATGAGAGCTGTTTTCCATTCAGCAGGTAGTTCTTCTTGGTCCCAGATTGCAAGAATCAGATCATAAATACGTGAGACCAGAGCTGCTCCTCAATTTTTCAGAAGTTCTGCGGGAATTCCATCGAAACCTGGTGATTTGCCATTTTTCAGTTTTTTAATGGCAGCTTCCACTTCTTCTATTGCTGGGTAAGGGACAAAAATCTCCTCAGTTGATGGAGCAATTGCTCGAAAAGTGGGATCGCCACACTGCCAGCACATCACGTTCACTTGTTGTAAGTTCATTATTTTCATTTTTGATGGCTGTAGATCGTGGGTGGAAATCTTTTGTCAGATTCCGTGCATTGGCAAAGCACTCTTTTGAATTTCCGTTGGCCGCATGTTGGTTGTTGTTTTCGATGCATGTTTTCTTTTTACGTAGAAGTTTAGATAAGGCTTTCCTGGCACATAGATAATCAGCTTGGGAGCTTCGGGTGTTCCTTGTTAACCATTTTTCTCGCAGTTTTTGTTTATGATCAACAGATTTGCGGCACTCGTCGTCAAACCATTCGTTGTGTGATTTCGGTGGTCGTTTTCCGATTGTAGTTTGTGCTGCGGCTATAATGGTTGATTGAAGCGTTTGCCATTCTTCTTGTATGTTTAATGGCATCGCAGAAAAGATGTCATGCTCTTCTATGTTTTGTGTTATTATTTCCTGATATCTATTCAGCGTTTCCGGATGTTTAAATGCTTCGACATTCCAGCGCACGGTCCTTTTTGCTTGTCTGTTAAATGTAGATGATAATTTGTACTTGTACTTAAAGATGACAAGCATATGATCGGTATCCATATCAGCACTTCTGTATGATCGAACGTCAGTTATACTTGTAGTGTCTCATAGAGATCATGACGTGATCGATTTGATTTTCCGTTCTTCCGTCATTTGATTTCCATGTTGCTTTGTGAATTCTCTTGTGAGGGAAGAAAGTGCTGGAAATTACTAGATCATACATCACAGCCAGCTCGGCTGTGCGAAAACCGTTATTGTTGCTGGTATGATGCAAGCTGTTAGGGCCGATATGTGTTTTAAGTTCTGCAATCCTACGAATTTGAGCATTAAAGTCACCTACCACGATTTTTATATCGTGCTGCGGGATGTTATTGATGACTTCTTCGAGTTCTAGGAAGAACAGGTCTTTAATAGCATCTGCTTTATCTTCAGTAGGTGCATGAACATTGACGAACGTTACATTGAATTTTTGCGTGCGGATTCTTAGTGTGCATAACCGCATATTAA
This sequence comes from Diogma glabrata, assembly GCA_963693315.1. Lineage (NCBI taxonomy): Eukaryota > Metazoa > Arthropoda > Insecta > Diptera > Cylindrotomidae > Diogma > Diogma glabrata. The sequence continues at coordinate 136,583,388 of OY856188.1, read as the reverse complement.
TTGGGCAGAAGTCAATAACATGCTGATTCACGCGACGGTGTACAAGAAAGCCAACTCCAAATTCTCCTCCGTTTTTATAACCGCAATAATAAAGAGTGCATCCTTTCGCTGTTTCATGGATTCCACTACCTGGCCATCTTAGTTCTTGTAATGCCACTATATCCAGTGTGTAGCTCTCGACTTGTTGTGTGAGTTTTAGGAGATCTCCTGGTCTTCTAAGGCTTAGCACGTTCCATTTTTAACGCACGTTCCCATTTTTAAATCGCCCCTAACATGGAGAACAGACGCCTTCTACACATTTATATAGCGAGTCGCTTGATTCAAGACAGACGCCCGCTCCAAGCCGCCCCTAACATAGAAAACAGACGCTTGAGTTGCACTGGTTTTATGGCGCCAACGACTCGCCATGGTGCAGAATCATTGAGTATAAGCAGTATTTACTCTGCCCCTCTCAACTACACCAACCTAATTCTGTTAGCGTTACCCAGGTAGCACGGCGTGGACGTAGAAGAATTAATGACACTGTAAAAACTTTTGTCAGAAATCGACATACTCGAAACTTTTGACGCTTTCGCTCTGTCAATCTCTGCTTTTTCGTTTTCAATTATCTAGTTTCATATTTTGTTGACCTTTAAATATTGAGATCGATTAACAGAATTCCTTTTACGAATCCTAATATTAAATAATCTACGTTTTTTTTCTAAGAGCCAATTTGGCTGCCTTCGAAAACAAATATTTTTGTTGGGGTTTCATTATTGAAAAGCGAACGAATTTGTTAATACCGAATTGAATGGTTTCACTAAAGTTTTGAGCAGAAACATTTACATCATCAGTATAAAAACAATGACGATCAAAAGGGAAACCTTGAAAAAAACTTCGGAGACCATTGGTGTCCGTTTTTGAAAAGTGAAATATTTTACGGGGTTTGGGAGGGAACCCTAGTTTTTAGTAAATCAGTTTTGATAACTGATGTGAATAAATAATGGTCAGAATTTCCAATACTAGCCTTATCGACATCGACACTCGTAATATCTGGGATAGATGTGAGATAGATGTCTGGTCTAGGAGAAAACTTTTATCACCACCACCATTACGAGTGAAATTTGGGCTTTTGACAATCTGTGTCAGGTTGTGCGATGCGTCAAATATTTCTGCCTGCCTTCCATTGTTGTCGTCGTCGTTTTGGAAAATTATAATTACAATTTGTTGAGGACGTTGAAGTCACCGGTAACCTCACAATTTTGAAATTGTGCTCCAAATTGCTTTGAAATTTACGTCTTTTATATAATTTTTTGGAAAAATATTCATCGACGCATTGAGGGATCAGTTTTTGTTGATTTGTAAATTATTATGTAAGACTTATGGATTGAATGTATACATAATATAAATCAGTGAATCCTTGTGAATAAAATATAAACATCCACATGTTTGAATAGAATATGAATTCGACCGTCTAACTAAACTTTAAGAAGTTTCACTTCAGATATGCGCACCTTGGGCACACGACTCAACTTATTTTTATTTTTTGTACAAGAATATATTACAATGCTATTTTTGGGTTACATGAGAATTTTTGTTGCTCGATAGATTAAATTTTTAATCAAGAACTGCTCTTCCCCCTCCCCCTTCTGGTCAATCCAATGTTAAAATCTGATCATCTTAGTCATACATTGCTTGTGTTTCATTAAAGATAAAATAAGGTAATGACCATTTCAATTTCAGAAGGAGAGACTGAGCGAAAGGAAAAGGAATTAAGATGTTCGAAGCAGCTAGCTGAAACAAAGGAATGGCTGAGGGAGCTACGTTCTGGAAGGCTAAGGGAAGGAGAGTCCGTTGAGGAATTAAGGGCACCTACGAAAGTGAGGTAAGACCACAAAACTTTTGGGGAGCATAAATTGGAAAACATATTAGAACGAACATCAAGTTTGGTTTTGCGTACCAAAGATCTATAGCTATTACGATGGATACAGAATAAACTTTCCAGCTATCGGAAGAAGGGTAAGCCTTATAAGCTTTAAAAGACGGGTCACGAAGATTGTGGCTATTAAGCATCTCACGAGTGATTGAGTTAGGCGGCTTTGAAAATAGGAAAGATTGGAGAGGAGCATGCTTATCATGAAGGATACGAAGGTTATTTAAAAAAAGGAGTTATTATATATACATTTGTTTGAAAAACAATTTTCGTTTTCAGTTATCATATATAGAGTTTCAAGATGAGGATCATTGCAATATTAGATTTTTATATAAAATCTACTTAAAAACAAGTCTCGCATAAACGAGCATTTGCATAAGAATTTGGCAATTGTCAGTAGTTGCAGCAACTCAACTCAAACACAAATAAAATGAATATATTCCTACTTTAGTTTTACGTACTCACAATTCTACCTAAATATAACCAAAATGGTATAATAATCTAATAATAACCATTAACAACATAACTATAAATAGAAATACATATTTTTAGTATCATATTTATTTAGGTTCTTAGAATCTATCCTCATAACTCAATACCATTTTATTGAAACTTAAACAATTGTTTAGAAAATTTTACATGTTAAAAAAATTGATTAAATAAATAGGTTTTACATATTCATAAAAAAATATTTACAAGCTATAAATCTCACTAACAATAATTGCATGATTGATTTCCCCTTTGATACCCATCAATATTAATTGTGCCATCTGAGGAACGATTATCAAATAGACTTTCAGTTTCCATTATCTTTAATAATAAAAATTACAAACGATGAAACCTATGGCTTAATAGTTTCAATTATCTATCAGCTTACCTGTTTAACAACCTCTTCAAAAGCAGCTCTGACATTTTCGTTAGTCTTTGCGGATGTTTCAAGGAATAGTGTCCGGTGTTTTTTTGCAAAACGTATACCTTCGTCTCGAGTCACCTCGCGATTAGGCATATCAATTTTATTACCAACTATTATTTTAGCTATGTTTGATTTTGTTCCATGTATGTCTAGCTCGTTTAACCATGTTTCTAATTTTTCGAACGTTTTTTTATTTGTGACATCATATACTAAAATAGCCCCTAAAGCATCGCGATAATACGCGGATATCAATGTACGAAACCTCTCTTGACCAGCTGTGTCCCAAATTGCTAATTTTATGTTTATACCATCGATGTTCATTATTTTCGTTTTAAAATCTACACCGATTGTTAAGGATTGATCTGTTTCAAATTTGTCATCGGTTAAACGTAACATCAAACTGAAATATACAAACAAAAATTAGCAAAAATCATTCTTCGAAGTATTTTTTTTATTATTGTTTTATTATAAACAAACCTTGATTTCCCAACATGGGTTTCTCCTATTATTATTATTTTAAATGTTGCCAATATGTCATCATCCATAATTCAGTTATATCGATTTAACTATAATCAAAATTTAAAAACTATTAATATTATGGAATTATAATAAAGATATATTTTCTTTGTGACAAGTGATTAATGTTTTATTGTGCAGTAGAAAATGAAATGTAGATAAAGAAGATTAGTATGTCATACGTCATTCTAATTTGAATGGTATAATAATACAAGTTTGGTGCGTTCCACTAAGCTCTCATCAACCACCGGTGTTTTTTTCGTTCCACTTGCTTCTGAGCGTTACAATTACTCAAGTGGTTAGAGTATATAAAAATATAGAGATACAGTAAAATCTCGCAAAGCCGTAACTCGATTATGACGGAAACTCGAAAAACACGGAAAAACTTTTAAAAAATATCCCATTGACTTAAATTTCGTATATAATTATATGCGTTTATTACGAAAACTCGCGAAACGCGCACGGAAAATGTTTGGTAGAACAAATTTTAACCAGAGTACTCGACAAAGACGGAATTATGACCAACTTCGTTTCAGTTTTTGGAAAAGGATACTAACTTCATTTGTTATGAAATGAATTTGTATGCTTAAATGTCAAATTATCATTCAAAGTTTTACGAATAATTTGTTTAGTAAATGGATTAACAATTAATGTTTTTATAAAATACATAAAATATATTTACAAAATTGGTTTTTTGATGTTTTTAAAACACAAAAAATCACATGCCAGTTTTTTTTTAACTCCGAAACCCGGAAGCCGGAAAAATTCGTCGCTTACTGTAACATAAAAAAAAATTTGTATGGAAAGACAATAAGAGAGTGACTACAGTATATCTGTCAAAATAATTTTTTTTCCTCATTAATTTACAAATTATTTTCATAAAATCATAAGTGAAAATTAATACAATTATTAGAATGTCAAGCTTAATAAAATACTGTGTTCATATTCTCTATTCTCTTTCCATACAAATTTTATTTTATGTTATCTCTATATTTTTGGAGTGGATTATCGGGTTATATTTTTTTCGTGCGGAACATGAGGCAAAAACGGAAGTCAAATGACAAATCATTAGATTTGATTACAGAAAAGACTCGCCCGAAAAAGTCTGACCCTTTATAGAAGACATGAACAAAGCAAATTAGAATTAAATTAGACTTCTTTTCTTCAGTAATGAAATAAATGTCAAAAAGAAGTACACCAGCAGCCAGTTTCTGTAACTGTAAAACCGCGAAGTGTTAAAAATTTCTTTGTTTCATTTCATCAAAAAACTTATCACTTCACAGTTACAGAATTTGACTGAAGGTTAAGTAAATTGTACATATTAATAAAAATATAATACAGTATTATAAATATTTACATATATTGTCTTTTATTGAACGTATTATTATTTTGGTGCCATAACTGGTACGTTATTTTTCCAAAATTACCAATCTTCATTTACGTATCCTATAAACTCTTATAGTATATATATATATATATATATATATATATATATATATATATATATATATATATATATATATATATATATATATATATATATATATATATATATATATATATATATATATATATATAAATATAGGTCGATTTTTTTTGTACCGGTACAAGCGCCACAGCAAAGGCACTTAAGCGCTACAGATGGGAGATAAGATGAAAAATCATAAAAATTTTATATGATATTTTACATAGAACAGAAATTGAGTAATTTTAAAAATTATTTATGAAATTTTTTATTTTACTACAGTTGGACAATTTTAATTTTGTTATCAAGTATTGATGACGATATATAATTAATAGTAAGGAACATTTTATCCATATAAAAATTTTTATGATATTTATATAAAATCTTTTGAGTGATTTACGGCATCATGATCATTTTATTCAACTAATTACATCTATAATAAAAAAATGTATATAACATTTCTATGTACTCTAAGAACTTATTATTATACATATATTATATAATTGTTGAAAAATATTGTTTTGTCAATAAAATTAATAACATGTTTTATAAAAATACTTGTTTATATGTAAACATGTATTCTTATAAAACATGTTACTATTAATTTTATTGACAAAACAATATTTTTCAACAATTATATAACTCCACTCTATATTTATATATCCTGCCAACAAAATTTACGCACGACTATGAGAAGAGATAAAAGAGAAAATGCGTAAACAAAAAATTGATTTGACATAAGTTTAACACTCTAATTGGTGAAGGTGATCAGTTACTCAAGTGGAATAGATTATGTGATCGTTTTAAACGTTGACGCAAATATACAAATGGCGAGTTTGAACAAATAAAGTAGAAGCTACAATTTGTTAGTCTTAACAATAAACTTTAATAATTATGGCGCACGCACAGTAAAAAAAACTTTCACTCACGAGATTCAAGTTTGTATGAAAATTATTTTGAGTAAAATAAGATTTATACAAATTTACTTTTGTTTCCGCCATCTTTAAATTTTAAAAATGACGCTAAACTTATCAACACTCACTTCAACGCACCCTTTGAGATGCGTCGGTGAGCTTGATGTGAGCGAAAATTGTGACGTCATTAGTGACGTTTTCAGCGCGACCACAACGACCCTCGTCGCCAAGTGGAACGGATGAAAGGGTCATTTTGAGCGTTGTGAACGCTTAGTGGAACGCATCTGTTGTCAGTGATAGGGTATCTATCTAGGGTATCATCTAGCTGTACTTGCCTGTACGATTCACACGATGACATCTACTTGCCAGTTACATGCGAATTGATTTTTTGTTGTTTTTGTTCTTAAAAATATTTGACAGATGAATAAAAGAGTGGCCAATTGACTTGTAAAACAGGAAAAAGAATATGATTGAGACATGATGGATCCGATTTCAAATATTAACATTTTTTACCAGATACTTAACATGGACTTGATACAAAAGGCTGAGAGCCTTTATCAAATTTTAAAACCAGTCGCAAATATTGCGAAGCAAACGAAGGCAGTCTTAGCCAATAAGTAATTTGGGAAAAGTTACGACATGATTTGGATGTTTTGGTCATTTTGGCAGCCTCAGCCAAAGTTACGAATTTGGATACAGTTACAACATGATTTGGATTTATTTGGCCTTGTGATCAGTGTTGCATAACGAAAAAAAATACGTAACGTTATGCGTTTCGTTTTCGTAGCATTGTATTTGTTTTTGCGGTACGTTATGGTACGTATTTCGTTATGGAACAGAAAAATATTATATTTCCTTATAGTTATATTATAACCTTTTAGTCACGTTATTTTAAAATTAAATGTAATCTTAAAACAATATTAAAAACTATTCGGGATTTTTGTGAGCAATTAAACTCAAGTAACTAAGGAAGTAATTTGAATTTTTCAATTCAAAGATATGGTTGAAAATATCTCAGAAAAAAACTCTGTTTTTCTTTTTTACGTTTTCGGTTGGGATTGGAACTAGTAACCTCATCAGTGCCAGAGTGAGTTCAAATCGAAAATTTACTAAATGCTCATTATTTTGTCACAAATATCAAAAAAATTTAGAACTATCAAAATCTTTAGTTAAAGCGTGCACATAAATTGAAAAAGAGCACATTTTATACAAACGATATTTGCATAATCATCTAAAAAAACGAAATATTTACGTTATCGTTGCGTTTTACGTTATTGTCACGCAAATGAATTTTTAAAACGTTATGAAAGTAATTATACTATACTAATTAAACTAATATACTAATTAAACGCTACTTTATTAATTTAATTAATTATTAATTATTTATTTTAATTTTTTTAATTTAATTTTGTTTAAGTTTAAAATTTTCTCATTGGTTCGAAACTAGATGGGTCAAAAATTGTATGGATTGCAAAAGGTTTCATAATTTGCACCATAATTTCTTAGATTCAGTTCTTATATTATTCTTGATAAGAGATTTTCCATCGGGGTGATGTTATATCACAAATAATTAACTGAATTAATCGTTGATTATATGTCAATAGACACAAGTGAAGACTAGTCATCTTCTTCTCGCCGACACGAGTTTGTTATTCAATACCAGTATGTCTAGAGTATAACAAAACAGTGATCACTAGAGAAACTAATTGACTAAACCTGAATCTATTAAATATATGTTTATGTAAATTTTTTGTTTTTTTATACTTCCCTAGAGTTGTAACCTAATGTTTGGTTTATATTAGCTTTGACATTTTTTGGTAATTTATCTAGTCGGCTAGCCCTGATGAGAATGTTAAACTTTTTTAAAGTTTAAAATTTTCTCATTGGTTCGAAACTAGATGGGTCAAAAATTGTATGGATTGCAAAAGGTTTCATAATTTGCACCATAATTTCTTAGATTCAGTTCTTATATAATTCTTGATGGGAGAGTTTCCATCGGGGTCATGTTATATCACAAATAACTTACTGAATTAATTGTTGATTATGTGAAGTGAAGAATAGTCATATTCTCGCCGATACGAGTTTGCTATTCAATACTAGTATGTCTAGAGTATAACAAAACAGTGATCACTAGAGAAACTAATTGACTAAACCTGAATCTATTAAATATATCAAAGTTGTAAATATTCAATTACATACACCGTAAATTATCCACTTATATAATAAAATTAAAAGAAAAGAAACTTTTATATTTTATATATTTTTATTATTATCGTTACAACTAGTTTCAATCTCTGTGAGATCATCAACAGGTATCGATATGCAATTAACATTTACTTACAAAATTGTTTCTATTTATAGAGTTTACAGAAATTTAAAACATTAATGAAATAAATACAGGTAATTAAAGAATAAACTTTTGTGAGAAAATTAAAAGACAAAAAACGCAAAAAACCTAATTAACTAAAGGATAACATTTGTGGAAAACATAATAATGTAAAATATTTTAACAAGGATCCGGTTAGGGAGATTAAACTAAAAGGGATGCAATCTTATTACTATTTATATTTGATGGTTTATTATGTTGAATAAAGGTGAAATTATTGTGGCTTCATCCGAGTTCATAAGATGACTGGTTTGGGCGATGTGATATGATTCTACGGCATCCAATTTTCAGTTTTGTCTGATCGTTCTAATAATCTTTGAGTTGTTGGTGTCGATTTGGTGATTATTTTCTACCATATGCTCAGCTACGCTTGATTTATTAACATGTTTTTCCCGCGTAGCTATTCTATGTTCTTTGAACCTGGTTTCAAAATTTCTACTTGTCTGGCCGACATATACCTCCTCGCAATCCAAACATTTTATTTTATTAACTCCTGATTTGTTTGTTTGTGGCTCCTGATCTTTGTTATTGCTTAAATTATTTTTTAAAGTTGTTGTTGGACGTGTGACAATATCTGTATTATATTTCTGGAAAATTTTCTGTAACTTGTTGGTTATTCTTGCAAAATATGGTAAACTTATTCTCTTGACTGATTGTTTATCTTTTAAAGGTATGAGACCGGTTTGCTGCTTTATAATATGTTCTTTCCGGTGTTTGTTAATGATGTTGTTCGCAAATTTTACAGAATACCCATTGTCAATGGCTGTTTTTCTAATATAATTAATCTCTTCATCAAATTCCGGTTTTTCCATAGGGATATTAAATAAGCGATGTGCCATGGAATGAAACGCTGCCTTTTTATGCGAGATATGATGGAAGGAGTCTGCAGTAACAAATCTATTGGTGTTCGTTGGTTTTCTATATATTCCGAATTTCAGACGTTGGGTGGAAGTTTCAATTATTTTAATGTCTAAAAACTTCAGAACACCATTCTCCTCTATCTCCATTGTGAACTTAATATCAGGATGTTGGTTGTTGATGGTGTTAAGCAATTCTTGAACTAGTTTCTTGTCCATAATGGCAAATATGTCGTCAACATACCTGTACCAAACTCTTGGGAATAGTGGTGATGAACTTCGAAGATTCTCTTCCAGCCTGCTCATAAAAACGTTGCTGAGGAACGGTGCAAGTTTACTATCCATAGACGTTCAGTTTGTTTGCTTGTAGTACTTGTTTCGGAATTCAAAATAGTTTTGTGCCATACTTGTTGTTGCTATTTTAATTTATGCATTTATATTTGTTACTGGAACTTGATTCTTCAGTAAATGGTCTTCTAAGTATTCCAAAGTTAGCTGGATAGGTACACTTGGAAAGAGTGCAGCAACATCAAATGAGATCAAAAGATCGTCTTCCAATAATTCTAAATCTTTTATTTTGTGTATAAGTTCTCTTGAATTTGTGATGCTGCATCCCGTCGGTTGTGGAATTTTGTTTAGTTCATCTAATAACCAGTTTGCCATTTTTTCGGTTGGTGTAGAGATGCTGGAACAAATGGGTCGCATCTTTTTTCCCGGTTTATGTGTTTTAGGTAGACAATACATTTTTGAAACCTTTGGGTTTGGTACGTTGAATTTATATCTTAAGCTGGGAGTATCTAGTATGTTACAAACTTCTTTGGTGGTGGTTTTGGCTTGCTTTATCATTTCTGGTAAAGGTTCCCTCGGTTTTCCATTTTTACATTTTATTTCAGCATATGGACCCTAGTTGATTGTGGCAATTACCCGTTCATCGTAGTCGAGTTTATCGAGAATAACAACTGTATTTCCTTTATCGGCCTCGGTGTACATTATGTTGGTTTTTACTTGTGATTTTGGCTTCCGGTTGATGTTGATTTATATTTTCCATAATATGTTTTGATATAATTTTCTTCGTATGAAATCTAATATTACTTCTCATTTAGTCGCCAAGATAAGCAGAAATTTTGAAACCAGGTTCAAAGAACATAGAATAGCTACGCGGGAAAAACATGTTAATAGATCAAGCGTAGCTGAGCATATGGTAGAAAATAATCACCAAATCGACACCAACAACTCAAAGATTATTAGAACGGTCAGACAAAACTGGAAATTGGATGCCGTAGAATCATACCACATCGCCCAAACCGATCATCTTATGAACTCGCATGAAGCCACAATAATTTCACTTTTATTCAACTTAATAAACCATCAAATATAAATAGTAATAAGATTGCATCTCTTTCAGTTTAATCTCCCTAACCGGATCCTTGTTAAAATATTTTACATTATTATGTTTTCCACAAATGTTATCCTTTAGTTAATTAGGTTTTTTGCGTTTTTTGTCTTTTAATTTTCTCACAAAAGTTTATTCTTTAATTACCTGTATTTATTTCATTAATGTTTTAAATTTCTGTAAACTCTATAAATAGAAACAATTTTGTAAGTAAATGTTAATTGCATATCGATACCTGTTGATGATCTCACAGAGATTGAAACTAGTTGTAACGATAATAATAAAAATATATAAAATATAAAAGTTTCTTTTCTTAAAATTTTATTATATAAGTGGATAATTTACGGTGTATGTAATTGAATATTTACAAATTTGATACTATGGATTATTCACGTCACTCCAACGAAGAATTTTTTCAAATTATTAAATATATTGTAACGTTTCTTAGCCGAGTTACAATTATTTAGTTCGATCACTAAATCAGGAAATTCAAAACACAATGGATTTTCTAAACGTTATAATTTTATTCGTTCAAGATTTTACAGTAAAAATATTTCTCCTATTACTATTCCCCTTTTAGTTCTTCTTGTACTAACAATGTTTCACCACTTATAATTCTTTTATACTTGTTCACAATATCACTTTTAACTTTCTACTTATAACACTTTTAATTTTACTTCGCCTTTATCACTGCTAAATTTTTATACTTTTTGTATCACTAACAATTTTATACTTGTAGAACTAACGAGAATTTTCTTGAAAGTTCTATTGTTTTTGTGTTCTATCATCTTCCATAATCGTCACATTCTCCCCCACTTATTTCTGTTTGTCCCGAATAGAATCTAAATCTCCCCCTCTGTAGGGTGCTAATCTTTCTAGATGAACGACTTTTGGTTTCGCTCGTTGACCTTTCTTTATTCGATAAACGACATCGTTTAATTTTGTTATGATGGTATAAGGTCCTTCCCAAGATGTTTGTAGTTTTGGAGATAGTCCTTTTCTCCGCTGTGGATTGTGTAGCCACACTAGTTGTCCTTCCTCAAATCCTTTGTTGTTTGCGCGAATGTCATACCGAGCCTTCATTCGATCACTGGATATCTGTGCTTTCTGTCTGACAAACGTGTGTACCTCCTCAAGTTCTTTTTGAAGTTTATTAACATAATCTTGTACACATAATGTTGACGATGGAATAATCCCAAACTTCAGATCACCAGGTAGCCGTAAATCATTTCCAAAAATGGTTGTAGCAGGCGTCGTTTTGGTTGTATCATGCACTGCTGATCTATAAGCCATCAAGAATAACGGAATATGACGATCCCAATCACGTTGATTCTTGTTCACTACTTTTGCTAGATATTTCTCAAGAGTAGCATTAAATCTTTCGACCATGCCATCTGATTGGGGATGTGAAGCAGTTGTTCTAGTTTTATTAATTCCAAGCATCTGACAGATTTCTTGAAATATGGTAGATTCAAAATTTCTTCCTTGATCTGTGTGAATTTCCATCGGTACTCCGTAGCGACTTATCCAATTGCTAACTACTGCTTCAGCGATCGTTGTTGCTTCTTGGTTTGGTATTGCACACACTTCTGGCCACTTGCTAAAATAATCCATTATGACTAGCACATATTTGTTGTTGTTATCAGAAGTCGGAAATGGTCCAGCTACATCCATCGCAATTCTCTCGAATGGTGCTCCTACATTATACTGCCTCATGTTACCACGGCTTCTTCTTGCAGGTCCCTTTGCAGCCGCACATTGATCGCATGCTTGACACCATTCCACTACCGATTGACGTGCTCCTGACCAATAAAATCTACGCCGTACTTTAGAAAGGGTTTTGTTAATACCCAGGTGACCGCCACTGGTTCCTTCATGATATTCCTTTAATACTTGAGGTATTCTTATTTTGGGAACTACTATCATTGATTCTTTAACTGATCCGTCAGGACTTTCCCAAATTCTTTTCAAGCATCCATCTTCAATACAGAGGCTGTCCCATTGTGCCCAATATGCCTTTAATGTTTGACTTTTATCGGCAATCTCACTCCATGTAGGTTTTTCTCCCTTTTCCTTGCACTTTATTATTGGTGCCAAGCTCGGATCTTCCAGTTGCTCCTTCCTTACCACTTCATGCGTCCAGTCTTCACAAGGAAGCACTTGCAGAAGCCTGACATCAATAATGTTTTCCTTACTTTCCGCCCGATTACAGTGCTTGCATTCCACCTGGCATGGCCTTCTTGATAATGCATCAGCATTTCCATGTGCACTTCCCCTTCGATGTTCAATGTCGAAATCATAAGCTTGTAAGCGTTCAATCCATCGTGCTACTTGTCCTTCCGGGTTCTTAAATTGCAGTAGCCACCTCAATGCTCCATGATCAGTTCTCAAATGGAATTTTTGGCCGTACAAATACTTGTGAAAATGTTTTACACATTCCACTATAGCCAGCAATTCTTTACGGGTTACACAATAATTCCTTTCTGGCTTGGACAGTATTTTTGAGTAATAAGCTATTACTTTTTCTTGTCCATCAATTTCTTGAGATAACACTCCTCCTATACCATCATTGCTGGCATCAGTGTCTAATATGAATTTAAAATTTGGTATAGGGTAAGCCAGAACTGGTGCTGTGCACAATCTTTTCCGAAGCTCCACAAAAGCATCTTCTTGCTTTTCGGTCCATTCAAAAGCTTTATCCTTCCTCGTGAGCTCATGTAGACTCTTAGCAACATTGGCAAATCCTGGTACAAAACGTCGGTAGTAAGTGCACAATCCCAGAAAACTGCGAAGTTCATGTAAATTCTTAGGTCTTGGCCATTCTTTTACTGCTGTGATCTTATCAGCATCTGTGTGTATTCCATTCGTTGTTACTTTGTGCCCCAAGTATTTTACTTCTTCTCTGAATAGTGTACATTTCTTTGGACTCAATTTTAGTCCTGCTGCTTGGATTCTCTCGAAGACTTCTTCTAAATTCTTCAAATGATCGTCAAAATCCTTGCCCATTACAATGATGTCGTCCAAGTACACAAGGCACGTTCTCCAATGTAATCCTTTCAGCACACGTTCCATTAAACGTTCAAATGTTGCGGGAGCATTACATAGTCCGAATGGCATAACGTTAAACTGCCATAGCCCACTACCCACACTAAACGCTGTCTTTTCTCGATCCTCTTCTTGGACTTCTACCTGCCAATAACCACTTTGCAGATCTAATGTTGAGAATAATTTGGCACCTGATAATGTGTCCAAGGTATCATCAATTCGAGGTAATGGGTAGCTATCTTTCTTTGTTACTGCATTCAGTTTTCTGTAGTCGACGCAGAATCTCATAGTTCCATCCTTCTTTCCAACTAAAACCACAGGTGAACTCCATGGACTATCTGATTGCCCGATAACACCAGCCATTTTCATATCCTTTACCATTCTATCAGCTTCTTCCCGTTTTGCTAATGGTAATCTTCTTGGTGCTTGGCGAATCGGCATCTCTGCTCCCGTGTCAATTTTATGTTTAACCAGATTAGTTCTTCCGTTGTCTGCTGATGTGCTGCAGAAGATGGACGAATAACGTTCGAGCAACTGCTCTGCTTCTTTCTTTTGTTCTTTTGTAAGCTCTGTTGTCCACTTCTGTAGTAGATTTTGTATTTCTTTCTTCTGCGTTTGATTTTCGACTTTCCTTTCTGTGTGCTGTTGTTCACATTTCACAATGGTAGTTACTTCTTCACATTTACCAACGATTGTTCCTTTCTTGAGGGTTTTTGTTTTGTCTGATAAATTTAGTGTTCTTATCGGTATTCTTGAGTTTTCATCTGGTACAACTAATGTTTTCCCTATAATGATCTCTTGATGTTGAAGACCATTTTCATTGGCTTCCACAACCCACAACCTTGGTGACCCAGAATCTCCCTCCAATCTTCCCCAGACGATTGTTTCGGTATTAGGTGGCAGCTTTTCGCGATGTTCCAATATTATTCGCCTCATACTTGATTCTGCACCATTCATCTGAAGAACCAACTCTACGTTACCATACTTGAGTACTCCATTTCCAGCGTCTATTACAAATCCATTCGGCCTCATGAAGTCCATTCCCAAAATTACTTCATCAACGATGTCTGCCACTAGAACTTCATGCTGAAAGTGCGTATTTCCAATTTTTATATCGGCAATTTTGCTTCCCCTGATAGTTGCACTTTCCCCTGTTGCTGTTTGTATTCGATATTTTTCTGCTGGTTGTAATTCCCCTTTTAGTAAATCTGTACGGACTATTGTGCGAGTTGCTCCAGTATCTAGCGTAATGATACAGTTGTTGTCATCAATTTTAGCTCCAATCGTTAAACTGTCACCATTCCTTGCGATTCTTGAAATAGGGATGGAGATTATGGGGCATTCGGTTGTGGGAGCCAGCTTACGCCCCTTAAAGCTGACTCGTTTTAGTTTAACCCTTCCGCTGCTATTTGACCATCCTCTCCCGCTTGAGCCTTTTCTTCAGATGATCTCCGTCTGATTGGTGATGTTGATCTGCCCCGTTTTCGTCTAGCCTCTCTGCATTCTCGAGATATGTGACCAAGTTTGTCACATACCCAACATCTTATTCTACTGTTAAATTCTCCAGATCTTCTTTGGGGCCTAAAACTATCCTCTTCTTCCATTTCTACACGGCGTACTTTGATTGTTGGTTTGACAATTGCTTGTGCCGTCTCACTAGTCAATGCACAAGCTATTGTTTCAGCAAATGTAGCTTTAGGTGTCATCACAGCTGACTTTCGCGTCTCTGGATCTCTTATGCCGTCGATGAACGCATCTATCTTCATTCTTTCCATATAGTCTGGTGATGTATTTCCATGTGCCATATGTACCAGACGTTCGATCGCAGACGAAAACTCTTGCAGACTTTCTCCTATTCGCTGGTAGCGACCCTTCAACTCAAGTCTGTATATCTCCCGTTTGTGGTCACTACCATATTTGCGATCTAAAGCCTTCATGATCTCATTGTAGCTCCTTCGATCTTGTTCTGGAACTGATTGTATTGTTTCTGCTGCTTCACCCTTCAGTGCCACTATTAAAGCTGCCACACGATGTGTTTCGTTCCAACTGTTCTGATCAGCTGCCGTTTCAAATTGGAATTTGAAAATTCCAAACGATGATGTACCATCGTATGGGGGCGGTTTTAACTTCATGCTTTGTGTTTGTTGAACCGTGTGAATTGTTTTACCATTAATTTCAACATCTTGAAGCCTTTTTTCAAAATTCACAACCATTGATTGTACTTTCTGGTTTTCGTCGAGAACTTTCTGCTCCAATTGCTTTACTTCTTGTTGTACTTTCTCGACCTCTCCATGGAATGTGTTTGAAATTTGAAAAATCTTTTCTTCCATTAATTGCTTCATTTCTTCTCGATTTGTTGCCAATTGTTTATCGATGTTTGCAGACTGTTGATTGATGGTTATGGACTGCTGCTTTATTTCTTCTCGACTTGCAGCTAATTGTTGATCGATGTTTACATCTAACTTTTTCATTTCTTTACTCATAACCTCCATGTTTGCCTTTACATCTGCTCTCATGTTGAAACTCATTTGCTCTATCATAGCCATTAACTGTGCAAAGTCGTTGTTTGCTGGTACGACTTGCCTCGTTGCTTCAACAGCACCATCTTTAGCTTCACTATTTCCTGCATCTGGATTTTCATCTGCTTCTTCTTGCCCAAAACGATATTTTTCTGGATCCAATCCAGCTGCTTCCATAGCTTTTATTAATCGTTCTTTCAACTCATTCTTGGTTCCCGTTGTTGAAAGGTTCCTTTTCTCCAATTCGCTCTTCAGATCTTGAACTTTTAATCCATTCAAATCCATCTTATTTCCCAATTTCACTTCTGACACCAGTTGTAACGTTTCTTAGCCGAGTTACAATTATTTAGTTCGATCACTAAATCAGGAAATTCAAAACACAATGGATTTTCTAAACGTTATAATTTTATTCGTTCAAGATTTTACAGTAAAAATATTTCTCCTATTACTATTCCCCTTTTAGTTCTTCTTGTACTAACAATGTTTCACCACTTATAATTCTTTTATACTTGTTCACAATATCACTTTTAACTTTCTACTTATAACACTTTTAATTTTACTTCGCCTTTATCACTGCTAAATTTTTATACTTTTTGTATCACTAACAATTTTATACTTGTAGAACTAACGAGAATTTTCTTGAAAGTTCTATTGTTTTTGTGTTCTATCATCTTCCATAATCGTCACAATATGTTTATGTAAATTTTTTGTTTTTTTTTACTTCGCTAGAGTTGTAACCTAATTTTTGATTTATATTAGCTTTGACATTTTTTGGTAGTTTATCTAGTCCGCTAGCCCTGATGAGAATGATAAACTTTTTTAAAGTTTAAAATTTTCTTATTGGTTCGAAACTAGATCGGTCAAAAATTGTATGGATTGCAAAAGGTTTCATAATTTGCACCATAATTTTTTAGATTCAGTTCTTATATTAAATTAAAAACAAATCCAAATTATTTTCCGATCACTTAATTTTGAGTTGCAATTGTGGTGAGATAAGAATTGCATAAAAAATATGGTACAGATAATCTATCTGGTAATCTATAAAGAATATGGTACATATTTTTCAAATTTTCCTCTTTTTCTAAATAAAAAAAAAACAAATAAATAAAATTTGAAAAGAAGCTAAAAACTTTTCAACTCGCATGAAGAAACAAAAAAAAACAAATAAATAAAATTTGAAAAGAAGCTAAAAACTTTTCAACTCGCATGAAGAAATGTTCGCGGGTGAGGCGGGTTACTAACTACTTAAGTGCTAACTTTAGTCGCGTAGAGGTAGAAGTCTGATTTTCTGTGAAATTTTTCCTCCACAGTTGCGGGGAGAACTGAAACTTCGGCACCTGTATCAATGAGGAAGTTTTTGCATGAAGAAATGTCGAGTACCAGAAGACGGAGTTGTGAATGACTGTCATCACATGCCGTCACATGTGATGAATCTATACGTTTTTCTGAAGAAGTAATAGAGGCAGAGGAATCGGAGTGCGTCGAGAAATATTTGCACTCTGGATCGCATTTGTTTGCATCTCCCTGGAAAGTATGATAGTAGTAAAAGATACCATCATACATTTGAACTTGCGACCTCGGCCGTGGTGGCGTTGGAGAGCCATTCCAATTTCTGTTGTAATTATCGTTTCGATCCTTAGATCTACTCCGATAATTATGAGAATAGTGTAAGAAATTTTGCCTTTGAATGACAATGAGGAGTTGTGTCTCCAATTTCTGGAATTTTTCTTCATGTGACATAACCTCACTTGAAGTAGAAGAAGAAAAAGAAAGAGAAGAAGCAATAGGATTACATACCGCATGGGGGTGAGATCCCCTTAGGGAAGTTAGAACATTGTCTGCTATCTCGGCTGTTTCCTGTAAACCTGTTTCGAGTGCCGAGATAGTAGCACGACGAGTGGGTGGAAGTTTTTCCATTCAAAAAAGTTTAAGAGTTTCCTCTTGAAAAGTTTTTCGAGATACAGCAGTCATATCCCGTAAGAGCTGTGAGGACTTTTTATCCCCGAGGTCCATATCGCATAGTACATTTTTTATGCGTTCTGAAGTGCTGCTGGATAGGCGGGCTGGAAGAGCCTCTTTGAGCCTATCGTAGGGGAAATCTTTGTCAGGGTTTGCCAAGATATCACTGACTAATTTTGCCAGTGTGGGAGTAATTGTACTAAGTAGATGACCATACTTAGTGTGAAGAATTGCCCTTCAAGTGTGATGAACCAAAGGTCTGGTGTTTCAGACCAGAAAGGGGGAATTTCGATAGCTACTTGGTCAGTTTGTGGCGTTGCCGAAAAACTAGCTAGAGATGGTAGGGGAGACGGAGTGGAAGTTGGAGGAGGTGGAGGATTTGAAGGAGGACCTCCAAGATTTAATCGTGCCAAAGCGACATCGATCCGCTTGGCAAAAAGTGCCTCGAGCTGGTCTGCAGTGTACGTAAAAGTTTGTGGTCCGGAAGATGCAGCAGTTTCCTCAGGTTCTGGTGGACCTGCTGGGAACACGAATGAGAGGCGGAAAAACCTAGTTATGACGGCAACTAGGAAGAAAAGTGTTGCAGCGAACATAACTAAAGTGGCGTGATGTGTCGCAAAAATAATTGCAAAAGTTGCTACTAACAACACCAAAAAAACAGATAAATGAATCCCTAAACATGTACATTTTAAAATTGTTAAAACAAAATGAATTAAGCAATTACTTTAAATTTGAAAAATTAAATTAAATAATAAATTTGATACTCGATTCAACTCCTGATTCTAAAAATAAAAAGAAAAATTACCTGGAACGATTGTTATCGGGGTCACCAGTTTTGGTAGCTTAAGTTGATAATAGAGATGATTGAAGTGTACAGAAGATCCTATGGAGTTGACTGCTAGAAGCGTTGGTCCAGGAAATAAAAACTGCTAATCGCATTTTCGATTGAGAACCAGTTCATAACTAGTTCTTTTTTTTTCTATACAAAAAAATTATTTCCCCTTCAAATCATGTTCGATTGAAGCAAAATAAAAAGACTAGTTCTGAACTGGTTGTACATTTTTTCCCCTTTTGAAGAACTAGTTTTATTTTCAGTTATTTTTGAGTTTTACTCATACTATGACAAAAAGTACACACAACAAACGTTAAATCAAAACGTTATCATTATAACGCAGCATCATATAAATAATTTTATTTTATTTTTAGTTATTTAACATATATATTATGAAATTAGTTTTTTTTACAAAATTTATTGTTTTTTTATTGCTTTTCAAATATTCCGAAATAAAAGAATTAATAAAATAACCATTTCAATTTACTCATACAATAACACTGAATGTTTGCATGTTCGATTGAAAAAAAGAACTCGTTCAGAACTGGTTATTAACAAGTTCTTCAATCGAAAACAACATAAGAATATTCTGTTACAGACGAAGTGTAGGTGGAGAACAATTTAACTCTAATAGTACACGCCGGTATTCAATGATATTGACCTTTTATTTGAGCAAATTAGTGTAAATTTTATGAATATGTGCTTCGAATAAATATTTTCTTTATCATGAATACTTCATGGTTTATAATGATGTTTGCATTTGTTAAATTTTGTTTCCTTCTTAAAGTCCTTGTTTATAATGTCGTGAACAAGTTTATCATCTTTATGCCACAGGTTCAAAATTACCGGTATTTTTTTATTGCTCAAGTTATTTACACAATGGTTATTTTGTTTATTTATTGTAAAAATAAAACGTTATGTTACATTTGGCAATGTTATGTTATGTTAGCAATGATAAATTTGAGAGGAATTATTTTTACTATCAAACACTAAATTAAACATATTTGATTATTTTAAAATAACAAATTAGACTCCAAGTTTTTCAAAAACGTAAAATTAACATAAGTGACATTTCTTATTCTAATTTCGAATTATAATTTACTTAAATTGAAATTAACCAAAAAGTTGTTATAGAAAAACAAAAACAATTAAGAATAATGAAAAACGAATGACATTAAATATCTTAAAAGTTTTTTCACAATCATCGTTTTTCCAGGCAACTTTTTCTTTCATTCAAAAAACAGGAGTTAAACTTTTCAAATAATATGGGAAGTTATTGCCAAATATCCACTCACTATACAAGCATTTTTGCAACTATACAGCTGTGCTGGTCAAGCATATTTGTAGGTGTATGACACTGTTTATTTAGATGCGGTACTCCAAGTAACTTAAGCCGTGCATTCACATAAAACAGAAACAGAAACAGAAACCGAATTTCATACAAATTTGACAGCAACAGAAACAGAAACCTAATTTAGAAACAGAAACTGAAAATTCGTCTGTTTTGTCTGTCAATTTTAATTGTTTCTGGTCCAGAAACTGTCACGTGACCATATTATTTTAAATTTATGTAACGGGATTGTACATTATTTTAAGAAATAAATATTTAGTCAAAAATAATTTACGTTGAATTTAGCTCGATTTTTTTTATGGATATTATTATGTGCGATAACGAAAAAAATAAATTTCTTCTTCACTATACATTACAAAATTGTGTTATTTTTTTATTTATATGAATGAAAAATAAAATACACAGTTTATTGAATTACAATATTTTTTCTATATTAATATAATTTTTTCAATTTTAATTGGGTTAAATATATATGGATTGGGTTAAATATATATATTTTAATTTTGGCATATATAATATAATATGACAGCTGCCATCTTAAAATTCGGTTTCTGTTTCTGTTTTATTATTCACCACCGTCAACCAAATTAGAAACAGAAACAGAAACTGAAAATTTTCAGTTTCTGTTTCTGTTTTATGTGAATGCACGGCTTAAAGCCGTGCATTCACATAAAACAGAAACAGAAACAGAAACCGAATTTCATACAAATTTGACAGCAACAGAAACAGAAACCTAATTTAGAAACAGAAACTGAAAATTCGTCTGTTTTGTCTGGACCAGAAACAATTAAAACTTAATTGTTTCTGGTCCAGAAACTGTCACGTGACCATATTATTTTAAATTTATGTAACGGGATTGTACATTATTTTAAGAAATAAATATTTAGTCAAAAATAATTTACGTTGAATTTAGCTCGATTTTTTTTGATGGATATTATTATGCGCGATAACGAAAAAAATAAATTTCTTCTTCACTAAACATTACAAAATTGTGTTATTTATATGAATGAAAAATAAAATACACAGTTTATTGAATTACAATATTTTTTTTATATTAATATAATTTTTTCAATTTTAATTGGGTTAAATATATTTGGATTGGGTTAATTATATATATTTTAATTTTGGCATATATAATATAATATGACAGCTGCCATTTAAAATTCGGTTTCTGTTTCTGTTTTATTATTCACCACCGTCAATCAAATTAGAAACAGAAACAGAAACTGAAAATTTTCAGTTTCTGTTTCTGTTTCTGTTTTATGTGAATGCACGGCTTTACACGTGTACGGCATTTTTATATTGGATCGTGTAGGTAGACACCATCGAGTAATAAAAAGGGCCATGACTGGCAATGTCAAATCTGTCAAAAATTTTTTTAAAATAAAAAATATGTTGAAAAATTTGGGCAGTTTAATTAAAAGTACATCATTTTGTCAAAAACGAGTTGTATCTTTATATTCCAAAAATCTTTCTAACAATTTAACACATTTTGGATTTGAAACAGTGAAAGAAAATGAAAAAGTTGAAAAGGGTTAATATTATTACTGCAAATATAATACTGAAAAATAACTGATATTTTTTATTTTAGTTCATAAAGTATTTGAGGATGTTGCTAGTTCTTATGATCTAATGAATGACGCATTGTCACTTGGAATTCACAGAATATGGAAAGATATTTTGATGGAACGCTTAAGTCCAACCATTGGAACAAATCTTTTAGATATGGCTGGTGGTACCGGTGATATTGCGTTCCGTTATGTTAAATATTTGGAAAACGGTCAAACCTGTTTTAAGGATGGAAGAACTAGTCACGTAACAATATCTGATATTAATCTACATATGCTTGATGTTGGTAAAGCAAGAGCAGATAAGTTAGGTTTAGCAAATTTGAAAAATACTTCTATTGCCTGGAAACAAGCAGATGCTGAGTCATTGCCGTTTGCTAGCAACACTTTTACAGCGTATACTATAGCATTTGGAATCCGAAATTGTACTCATATAGATCGTGTTTTGTCAGAAGCACATAGAGTTTTGAAACGAGGTGGAAGATTTCTGTGTTTAGAATTTAGTCATGTAAATAAGCCTCAATTGCAAAAAATATATGACAAATATTCTTTTGAAATAATACCACCCCTAGGGCAAATTTTAGCAGGCCAGTGGGACGCTTATAAATATTTAGTAGAAAGTATTAGAAAATTTCCAAGGCAGGAAGAATTTCATCAAATGATTAGAAAGGCCGGGTTTAAAATGGTTACATATGAAAATTTGACTTTTGGTATATGTGCCATCCATTCGGGATATAAACTGTAATATTGTGAAGTAATAAAAATATGTATATAGTTTTACATATGTTAAATAAAATAAATATACAAATACTATACTTGCACTGCAGTATTTACTATACTTGCACTAACCGTAAATGACAAAATATGCATCTGTTGAACTGGTGAACCTATTTTTTCTTCACTTTATTCAATTTAAATAGACATACGTTCTGTAGCAGCTCAATTTACGTTCAGTGTAAACTGAATATTACCTTTGGACCATGCAAATTACAAAATTGATTAATGAACGAAGTCTCGATGCTCCCAACAAAGTGTGAAAAGTCAGTAGTTGTATGGTGGAACCCTCACCACTTTGATCAATGTGTATCAAAAGTTGATCATTATCTTCTCTTACACTAATTGAAACCTTTTTCATAAGTTTCATCATAATCACTTCATTAGTATACGCTGTAGTATGAAAAAAATTGCAAAAACAAATTTTTTCCGGAGCCGAAAAACCGAAAGTTATTATCCCAACTTTCGGTTTCAATCGGTATTTTTCGGAGCTTGCCGGAAAATCGCAGAACAAAAGTTTTCGGGCTCGTCAAGGACAGGCGCCTCACGAAGTATAAATATGTGGTAATCATCACATGAATTCGGCGTGTGCCCAAGGACTACAAGAAGATACTGTCCAAGCCAGAAAGGGACTATTGTGTACTCTGAAAATAATTGCTACAATAGTGGAATGTGTCAAACATTTGCACAAATACTTGTACGGTCAAAAATTCCATTTAAGAACTCATCATGGACTATTAAGGTGGCAAGTACAATTGAGGAATTCGGTAAAAGTTGCATGATGGATTGAATGCTACACGGCTTATGTCGGAGGGGAAGAGCATGGAAATGCTAATGGTTTGTTAAGAATACCGTTACAGGTAGGGATTGCAATCCCGTGGTGTTTTATGTATCCCGGGACTACGGGATTCATAAATTTTAAATCCCGGGATTTAAAATTTGTATGGAAAACCATGAATAATTAAGAAAAAACACAATTTTTAAATAAAAAACACATTATTCATTTTTAAGTGTTGAAAAAAATAAACATATAAAACATTAACTTATAATTCACTTCTTAAAAAATAAAAATTGAAGAACCCAAATAAAACTTTAATAATATTACATGAAGAATTACTTATTATTTTCGAATGATTTAAGAAATAGATTTTAGAAAACATAATTCGTCAAACTGATTTATCGTACTAAGCCGTCAATTTCTGTTAGTCATCAATTTTTTGTGATAATACTCCACCTATACCCATCATTTCTGGCATCAATGTCTAACATAAATTTAAATGGTGTAGGCTAAGCCAAAACTGGAGCAATGTATAATCTCCTTCAATGGACCTTCTTGCTTTTCAATCCATTCGTATACTTTATCCTGCCTCATAAGCTCATACATAATATTAGCAACATCTGCAAATCCTGGTACAAAACGTCGGGTGGTAGTGAGTGCACAATTCCAAAGAACTACGAAGCCCATGTAAATTCTTGAATGGTGACCATTCGTTTACTGCTGTGATCTTTTTAGCATTTACATTTGTTGCCTCTCTGAACAGAGTACATTTCTTGTAACTTAATTTTAGTCCTGTTTCTTGAATTTGCTCGGTCTTCTTCTAAATTCTAAATGTTCCGCGAAGTCCTTACTAATTACAATTATGTTATCCCAGAACTCAAGACATGATCTCCAATGTAGTCGTTTCAACACACGTCCCATTAGCTGGTGTATTAAATTGTATTTAGTTTTCAGTAGTCACAGAAGTTTTCAGAATTTCATATGTTCAACCTTTTTCCCGACTAAAACCACTCCATTGACTATCTGATGATGTATTTCCATTTGCACAAGACACTCGATTGCAGATGAAATCCCTTGAAAACTTTCTCCTATTCGTTGGTGGCGAGCCTTTAATAAATCTGTATATTTTCAGCTTGCGATCTAAATCTTTCATTGTAGCTCCGCCGATCTCGTTCTGGAACCGCATGGATTGTTTCTGCGTTGTGCAACGCGATGCGTTTCATTCCAATTATTCTGATCAGCTGAGGTTTCAAATTTTAATTAGAAAATTCTTAACGATGATTTTCCGTCATATATTGAAGAATTAAGCTTGATACCTGTTTTTGCTGATCCGAAAATGAAGTTTTGACAATTATTTCAACATCTAAAAGCTTTCTTTGTCCTTCGGTTTTAAAGCCTTCCAAAACGATCTACTTTTATTAGATCGTACCTCAATCGTTACAGTATCTTTTATTAAATCTCAAAAACGACAAAAGGATTTTTAAAATAAAAAATCGTCTAAATAACAAAAACTTCTGTTACTTTTTAGGGTTCCGTTTCTTATACGGAACACTATTGGTGAGACTACGATGTGTTTTTGTATTAAAATTGATTATCTTTAATAAACTAAAAAATAAATTCTATGAACCTGAAATTTAAGATGCGTATAAAACTAACCTATCCCGTGCAGATGACGGATACAAAAATAAACAAAGTTGTTTCCGTTTGTTTTACGGGGCTGTTATGTATAACCTTTAAGAAATTCTTTTTTTTGCCGAGTCAAGCAGGATATCATATGAAATTCAGTATCTCTTAAATTTGATATCCTTTAAAAATGTATTTTAGAATTTTTCACTACACAGTTTTTTGAATAAAATTGAATAATAGTGGTTTTTTCAAGTTTTCTTTCCCTATTTAGTTCCGAACCTATTTAATAAAAAAAACTTCAAAAGTCTTTGAAAATATAGAAAAAGTGGTAACTTTTCTCGAAAGGGGGTGGGAATGAGAAGGGGGAAAAACAGCATTTAAAACCCAGTCATGTGAGGTATCAAATGAAAGAGCACTTAATTTAAGAAACATTGTAATTTTGCGGTACCGTTTTTGAATTATTGTCAAAAAAGTGCAAGAAAAAGTTGGTCCCCCCTTGGGTTTCGAGCTTAATTGACAGAAAAATTTTAAAAAATTCACAGAGATAGAAAGTTTGATAAACCCTGAACGAAAACTATAGCGAAGTGTCACATAATTGTTTTTCTGTATTTTGAAGGGATGAGATTGGGGAAGGGTAAAAATATCTTTTTTGACCCTTACAAGTGGGTTTCATATCAAAGAGTACTTGATTTAAGAAACATTGTAATTTTTGCTAGAATTTTGCAGTGCACAGTTTTTGAATTAATGTTAAAAAAGTGCAAGAAACAGTTGGTCCTTCCCTCTGCGTTTCGACGTTGATTAACAGAAAAACTTTTTAAAAAAACACACAGAGATAGGAAATTTGATTCACCCTGAACGAAAACTATAGCGAAGTGTCACATAATTGTTTTTCTGTATTTTGAGGGGGTGAGATTGGTGAAGGGTGAAAAAAATAATTTTTGATCCCAACGCGTGGGGTGTCATATGAAAGAGCATTAATCTAAGAAACATTGTAATTTTTTAGAATTTTGCAGTGCGCACAGTTTTTGAATTATTGTCAATTATTATTGAATTGTTATTTGAATTAATAATGTATATTTTCCAATTTAAAACATTTACAAGTTAGTGTAATTAAATCTCTCTTTAGTTACCCTAAACTGCTATTGCAAATATTAAACGAGATGTAACATTTTGTGTATAATTTGGATCAATTTTCAATTGATTTTGCTATTGGAATTTACAAGAAAAAAATCATGTTTATATGCCTATGGTCTGACATTTGTCCGCATGGGGGATCAGTTTTTATTGTTTTGTAAAAATTTTTTTATTTTTGATCTACGGGTGTGACAATCCCGCGTACCCCAGTTTCTGCTATTGACATACGAGTTAACGTGAGATATCACATACCACTGGCAACAGCAGTGAGATATCACTAGTCAAGGTGACATCTTAGGGGTGGTGGCGGATGAACTGTATTCAGTCAACGGTAGCACCTTCAATCTTAGCTGTGAAATAATCCTTGATTATGAGACGCTATTGCTTCTTCGAAGAACCGAGCCTTCATATAACTATGTGTGGCTTTAATCATAGAGAAAGACAGGGTGTCACAGGATCAAGGAATATGCAGCCGGCTGGATTATTGGCAACTACATTTCTGTTTTGTTTCAGCAAATTTTTGTAAAAACTTGCTATTTATTTACTTTTATTTTCTCTATTCTATCATAAAATATTGGCCTATGTCATATTTTGTCAGTGATGGTCAGTCAGTGATGTCAGTGATTTGTTGTTTGTTATTTATCTTTTAACAAAAAATATAAAAAAAGAAAGATTTACGTCCATCAACACCTTTGAACGTATGTTGTTTGTGGGACCTTGGTCTTAAAAGGTTTTTATGTGTATTGTGACACATATTGTAATTCCTACTACACAACACATTTTATTAAAAAAAATATATAAAAAGTCTACAACACAACTTTTTTTTAAACTATTTCTGTAAGTTTGTTCTTCTACTTTCACGAAACCCTCGGCGAGCGAATTTTATTCGCACTTGACTGACTTTTTATATTATTTTGTCAGATAAAAATGCATATAAAAATATAACAGATTTGGATTGAATGTTTCATTTATCTTTGATGATGTTGGTTGATGATTGAAATCGTAAGAAGATATGTATTCCCATAATAGTAGTTCGGTAGGATTTTACGTTACTTCTCTATTTGAATTTTGTAATATTCAAAAACCGCAGTCGATTATAAAAGTCAAACATTATTTCGTTTTGTTATAAAAATTTTATTTTAGTTGCCTATAAAAAGTTTACAAATCTGTATAAATATCGCTTGTTTTAATTTTAAATTATTTAAAATTTATTCAACTAGTGTTTATTGGTATTTTGAATTTTTTATTTTATACCTGCTACCAATTTTTATACTATATGTACTATTATTTTATAGCAAGGCCTATTTTCATGGTTTTAATTTTAATTATAATTTAAAAAAGTTATTATAATAAAATTTGTTTCTAATTAATTATATAAAACAAAAACTTTATTTACAAACATAATATTAAAAGGAGAAAATAGAGAGTGTTAATTTAACTGACTATTTTAAAATTAAGTTTTTACGATTTTTGATCTTGTAAAAGAGATAAGCTTTATATACAAGGAGAGCATAATTCGCTCCTCATTAGGTGTAAAATAACAAAAACTCATTGACAACATTTCATGGTTTTTCAAGAATGCAGCGGTTAAATATAAAAATTAATTCTGTAAATAGGTATTTGTATATGTATATAGATAGAGACAACTCAAAATAATTACACAAAATAAAAACTTCAAGAGAAACGAATTGAATTCCACGAAATAATCTTTATTCGACATGATTAAGAAAGAATATATTATAGAAGTTGTTCTAAACTCGTTGTCAATAAGATTATGTATAACAAAAATTATGCTTTGTAATAGAGTTGCCGCTTTTAAGTTGCGCTTGTGGTTTTGGGTTACGTTGTAAACTTCTTTCGTTCTGAAAACCAAAAATATTCATAATCAAATTTGACATTCTATCCGCCTTTCTTTACGAGGTGGCATAATACACATCACAAGTACACCTCCCGTTCGGACGAAAATTAATAAACTGTTGCACTTTTTCGAAAAAATAAAAATGGTTTTATATTTGTGTTGGTGCGTTACAACTCGTTCCGCACATGTATTTTAGTTTATAGACAAAAAAGTATGAAACAAAGAGTTGATGTGTTGCACTGCATACACATGTGTCCAGACTCTATGTTACTCTTATCAGAATAGCTGACATTTTCTGTTATTTTTTCTTTATATGCAACAATGTTGCCAATTTTTCTAAAATTGGGCATCATTGAACAATCGAAAAAGTGTCAATTAACATCAACAAAATTAAAAAATTATTGTACTAAATCTTTATAACGTACAATTTAGTAAAATAACTAATTTCTATGAGCTAAGATATATCTTAGCCAAGCTAAAATTATCTATCTTTTGAACAAAATTTGTTGATTATACGTTACAAAACAACTAAATTTTGTTAGTGGTACAAACACTTGCTGTATAACCACTGAATAAATATTTAAGGAAGAGTAACTAGACTTTTTAAGTGAAGTATCTAATTTTTAATAATGGTGATGTTTGATAGTGTTTGTATTCTAGCTGGGTGGTAGGGTGAGTTTAGACTGAGAAACATGTGAGTGACAAGTTGATCAACAAATTTTTAAACATTTCCTCATACATTTTGAATGAGCTAAAAATAGCATAAACATTAACATGTATGAGCTGTTTTTACGAGTTTTATAAAATATATGAGATGGGTAATAATTTTAGAGTGAGATACAAAATAAATCAATAAAGTATACTACAGACCTACAATTAAATTGTCAATAAATCGAAAACGAAATAAAATTTAGGGGATTTTTACCCTTAATTTTATTTCGTTTATTTTCGTTTTCGATTTATTGACAATTTAATTGTAGGTCTGTAGCATACTTAAAGAAAAACTTTAAAAAATAAAATTTGTTGTTTGACTTGTATACCAATGAAAATGCAAAAAGTGTTTTGAACATGTGTAAGAACTTGTATGGTCATACAATTACATGTTGATTGATTTGTTACCTCACACAAGTTGTGATACATGTTTCTAAGTCTAAATGTACCTGCACTATGTATTTACGATTTGCATTTTTATATTTTCAAAAGAAATAATATGAAAGTTAAATTTAAAATCATATTAGGATTTAAGAAAATAAAATATTTCCAAATAATAAATATATTTTAATTGTATAACACAAATTTTAATATTGAATTACTTTAAGAACACCTTATCACCTTACATTTGGATGTGACAGAGTTTAAAATTTGTTTTGACAACGATGGAGTTTGAAAAACTACATTTATGTAGGAAACAATTAAATTAGAAAATAAGAGTTTTTGTAAAGCAAATTCTTTATCCTAAACACTTTTTATGGGTACTTTTTTTGATCAAATTTCATTGTAGTTAGGATTATTTCTACATTAATTTCAATGCAACACTTCATTTTTATGAATATGTTACTACACAAATACAAATAATTGTTTTGTAAAACATTAATTTAAACTTTTATTTTTATAAATTTAGTTTTGATTGAATATTTTAAAGTAAAATTTCAAAAAAAACTATGATTTTATTTTGAAATAAAAATTAAATATGTCATGGATGTGCTAACGAACATATTTATAAGCCACATGCTTCAGAAAATATTCGTGTAGATACATGTAATTATTCTTCCTTATATATTTATTCAATGTTTATAACTATTGACATTCGCTAATAAACGGACGCTACACACGCGTAAATCAATCACACATGACACATCACTTTCATCAAAACATCACAGAAGCGTTCAATCGTACTCATTTCATTACCAACAATTATTTCTTTTTCAGCTAAAAAATTATTTTATAAATTTTTTTTTGAAAATCTAAAACAAAACAATAAAACATAAAAATATTGAAACTAAAATTACATATTTATATTCTAATTAAACTAATTTTTAAAATATTTTATAAACTATTTATACTTTCCATATCGAGTTAGTATATAATTAAAAAACGTTTACGAGTACGTTTTTTTATTGAACCCATGGTATAATGAAAATATTCGTTATACCATGATTGAACCGAAAAGTTTAGAGACAATTTTATTTTATATTTAATTTATAGTTAACACAAAAAAACAAAATTTAACGCAAACATAAAAAATAGAACAATAGTTGTTTATGTATTTTCTTTTACTAATTTGATGGAATGTTTTTAAATTATATTGTTTCTTGTTTTTTTTTTAACATCAATTTTATTCTATTAAAAACTAATTTTCATTTTACTCACAGCAGCACTGATCTTATATTAATTATAATAAAAAATATACATCTAGGATAATTGTTTTGTCTTTCTATTCTGATTTATAATATGTAAAACTTATGAAATTTATAAAAGATTTCTTCCCAAAAGTTGGTTTTTTTAAAAATAGTTTTCTCTGATTAATTATTTTAATAAAAAATATATCTATAATATATTTAATAAATAAGACTTTTTACTTAATTTCCCATTGTTAAAAATGTAAATAAATCTACATATGTATTGTAGCAGCCGTGTAGCGGGCCTCTCCTCTCCTCCATGTCCATTGACTCGGACGATACTGGAAAATAACGAAAAGAGATATAGACAAAAGTATACAAAGTTTGTATATAGAGCAAACAAATTAATGCAATTTTAACCTTATAACTTCTTGCATGCTGCATGCATAAAAAATTAAAAATAAGTTTGATCATTTTATTATTGATTAATTTTTTATTAAATTGAAAATTTTCTGCCTTAGCTTTATTTTAATTTAACCCAATGAAATTCTCTAAAATGTAATGACATCATTCAATTTCACCAATTTGAATTATACTAATAACAAATAGTTACCCGTCTGGCCTACTGGGATATTAAAAATTATCAAATTATTTTTGAAATAATTAACTGATATCGCAGTAGGCCAACGTTTAATTCATAAAAAATATATAAATAAATGAAAAATGGTAAAAAATTTTCTAAACAAATTACCCTCGTTCGTTGATAAATTCTCATAATTTTTTGGAAAATTCCTCAAGCAAGTGGTATTGATAATAACCCTCGGTCTACGGCACCGTGCTTTTATCAATATAATAGCTTTCGAAATTTTTGGCAAAAAATTATTTCGAATTATCACCGCCCTTGGGAAATTCCTACTGAAAATATTATGCCTTAGTTTTATTTTAATTTAAACCAATGAGATTCTCTAAAATGTAATGACATCATTCAATTTCACTAATAACATTTGAATTAAGAACAAATATAGACAACTAAGAACAAATATTTATACGTCTGGCCTACTGGGATATTAAAAATTATCAGTCTAATTTTGAAATAATTACCTGATATCAAAGTAGGCCAACGCATAATTCATAAAAATATATAAATAAATGAAAAATGGCAAAAAATTTTCTAAACGAATTCCCCTCGTTCGTTGATAAATTCTCATAATTTTTTGAAAAATTCCTCAAGCAAGTGGTATTGATAAAAGTCCTCGGCCTCGTGCTTTAATCAATATACTTGCTTTCGAAATTTTTGGCAAAAAATTATTTCGAATTATCACCGCCCTTGAGAAATTACAACTGAAAATTTTTTGCCTAAGTTTTATTTTAATTTAAACCAATGAAATTCTCTAAAATGTAATGACATTTCGTAGATAAAACAATCGGCAGTCCTCAGCTTATTTTTTACCCAATATCTGGGTTGACTGTGGCACATTTGGTGGATTCATGTATTTGGGAAAGAATTCGTTATCATTATTTTGAAAACTTAGAGTTTTCGGAATGATAGGAAAATTAATAAGTTTGATATGAAAAATACAATGATGTATGAAAGATACAATGAATTTTAGAATGGATAAAACCAACATTCATAACACAGTCTAGAGAAGTGCCATTTGAAAGAGCTTTTAATTTAAGTAACATCAGATTTTTTTGTATAATTTTGCGCTACAAAATTCGTAAATTAATGTCAAAAAAGGGCTATTTCATGTATATGTATATATGAATGGGCCTCTATTTGTTTCGAACTTGATGTATAAAACAATTTGAACAAATTTACAGCTAGTCAAGAAGTTTGGTAAAATTAAAAAAAAACTTATGTCGATGGCAGTGACTGAAGTACTTTATTTAAAAACAGCATTATTTGAATAACTAATTAACTTTTTCAAAAGTTAGAATTGTCAAGTTATCAAAAAAATGCAGAAATACATAAACAGATTTGATTTTTTTTAAACAGCCCTCAATCTTATACTTTTTTAAACAGGTTTTCAACTATGATTGACTATGGTGTTTTAGAATTTGGAATTTGTTGTTTAAAATGCAATAAACAATCAAAAACGCATGTGTTGATAATCGGCCGATTAATCGGACAAAAAACCCGATAGCGATTAATCGACAAAATGGTCGATATGGCCGATTACCGATTATCCACCGATTAATCGGTGCAACCCCACAACGAACCAAACTCAGACCCGTTTTAACGAGCCAAGCCTTGGTTAGTTAACTTCGGTTTCAGTCTGGGCCAGTTGTAAATGCATAAACTGAACCAAGATTCAGTTTATTACATTCCGCGTTATTCACCTGTCTAATACATTGTAAATATGTGAGTCATATTATTTATGTTTATCTTTATTTTTATGAATGTTGCTAATAGTGTTTGCAATCTTGGTATCCGGGTACCCGGATACCCGGGTATTTAGGAAGATTTTTCGGGTATTTAATATCCGGATATTTTGGTCGGGTACCCGAACAACAAAAGGTCCAGTTTTTTCTCAATAAAATTTACAAAATAAAATTCAGCTCATTCTCTTTTTGCAAATTTGAATTATTCTTTATGCTAGTTGTTGACAAATGATTCAATTCTAACCGTACAAATTGCAATATGTCCATAAACATTAAACCAACCACATCCGTAAACATTAAACTGCCCTCTAGTTAATTATTATTGTTTGGATTACGAAAACAACAGAAAAACGACGAAGAACGCATAACAAAATTTATGGAATTTTAGTTCTTATTAAAATTAAAATTAAGTCATAAAAAATTAAGGATCTTCATTTGTTATTTGTTTATATTTAGTTTAAAATAGAAATGGTAAATATATTATGATAAGTTTTTATTTAAGATTTAAACTAATAATTAAAATAAGTGTCATCGAAAGTTTGGGACCAGTTCAAGAAAATGTCATCATATAAATCTCGGTGTCACGTAGTTGGATGCGCACGAATAATTTCAACTAAATGGGGAAATGCGTCAGCAATGAAAAATAAAATCGGATAATGATGCGACTAATTATAATATTGAAAATTTACAACTACAAAAATGTATTGCTGTCTACACAAGATCTGCCATAGATAACAGTGGTACTACAGTTGATAAAGAGCTGAAAATGTTGTATTTAAATAAAGGAAACCGAAAAAATGATAGAAAATTTTAATCAATCGTTATTGACCGTGAAGCCCACATCCACTTTATCGGAGCGGGTTTTTTCTATTGCAGGAATTTAAAAAAAAATACGAAATTGGATGAGTACAGCTACCCTAAATGCTTTAATATTTTTGAAATATTATTTTACAATTAAAAAATGATCAGTTTTTAGTTTACTACTGTGAGGTTTTTTTTTATTGTTTTTCATCTTTTAATTTTTTTATAACTACCCGGGTTATCCGGGTAATTTGGAAAATACTAATCGAGTAACCGGGTAATTTGAAATCGGGTAATTTGCAATCACTAGTTGCTAAAGAGTAACATTCATAAAAATAAAGATTAATAGAAAAGTGTGGAAACAGGTTGGATGCCATAGCCTCATTCCACACATTTAAAGGTCTGGGGACAAAATTGATTTGGTAGACTTGGTTCAAGTCTAATTTGTCAGACTTGGCCCCAGGACATCAGTCGAACCTTGGTTCAAGCTTGGGCCGTTTGAAAATGTTAAGAAATTCTACAAATTCAATTTCATGACGGAGAGCTCTCATGTTTTGATTTAATTTCAAAATTTTAAAGTTAATAAATTCTTGCCAAGATGTAATATAATTTTCAATTAAAATAGAACGTGAGCCATGCGGTATAACTGGAAGAATTTGGCGAAAGTCACCGCTCAGTAAAAGAGTTTTACCTGCAAACAGTTTATTTTTATTTTCTTCGTTTAGAGTCAAATCTCTTAAAAAACGATCAATTAATTTTAAAGCATGAATAGAACACATTGAAATTTCATCTATAATAATAATTGATGCATTACAGTAAAACTCGCTTTTAGCGTACACCATATATAAAGTACACTTGGTCTATAGAGTACAGCAAATTTTTTTCTTACATCTATAAAAATTTTACGAACAAATTATCCTTCTTATAAGGTACCTCGGCTTATAAGGTTATAACGTACACACGTCTAGTCCCGTGAACTATTTTTCTATGTAATTTGCCCAGTTTATAAAGTACGAATAGAAAATAAAAATACAAAATAAACATAAAAATTTAAAAGTCGTAAGTATTCGATGCTTTACGATATTCATTATTTTTCTACGAAATGTTTCTGCTTCCTTTCATTAATTTGTTGTGGTTCATGGGTTAATTCGCAAGTAATTGTTGAGAAAATATTTGCTAATTTATCAGTTCGAATTTTTTAATGCTTTCATTCATGTTTTATGAAAATGCTAAAGGTGCGATACGGCCCAAATCAAATTAAAATGTAAGTGATCACTTTAGCCAATAAATTAAAATGTTTGGCGGAAGTCGATCAAACGAAGTCTTTGTCAAGTTAGGGTAATGTTTGGACTGTAGAAAAATTTCTTCAATTGTGCGCAATCGGTTAGAAAATGAAGCAGTTTGTTTGTTCATTGAAACGTAAAAAAATTAGATGTGTTAAATTTCACAAAGTAGAGGAAGCCGTTAAAAATGGATCAATACTAAATAGAATCTGAGTATGATGATTTATAGAAATTCGAACAATATTTTATTTTTGGTCTACGGGAGTGACGATAATGCCTACTCCAGTCCCTGCTATTGACATATATATGAGCTAACGTTAGATATCACATATCACTGACAATAGGTGAGATATTATTAGCCAAGGTGTTATCTTAACCTTCGCGTGAACGGAAATTTTTAGCTACTGATATGAACAGTATCTACCCCGGTAGATATTACATAAATCATAATATCTACAAACGTAACTGTGTATTTATTTTACTTTTCTGTAAGCATACAATAAAAGCATATATTTAAAAATAAAGTTACTTGTTTTTCACATTGACCAGTAAAAATTTTCATATAAGAAAAAAGGAAAAAAATATCTACCCGGGTAGATATTTGTTTTCTTACGTAATATAAACTTACATAATATCAACAAACGTGTAATAATATCAAACGTGTATTAATATCATAATATCATTTTGCTTTTGTGTAAGTATACAATAAAAGCATATATTTAAAAATAAAGTTACTTTTTTTTAACATTGCCCAGTAAAAATATTTATATAAAACCCAAGGTAAAAATATCTACCCGGGTAGATATATGTTTTCTTGCGTAAAAAAAACCATAAAAATCCAAAAAAAGGTGTTAAAAAGAAGTCCAAAATATTTTTTTCTCAAATTTTGCGAGATCAATTTAAAAATTAGTCACATAGCTGAACAGGCATGATGATTGGTTAAAAACTCATAAAGTTATTGAATTACAAAGACCGTGATATCTACCCGGGTAGATACTGTTCACGCGAAGGTTAAGGGTGCTGCCAGATGAACTCTATTGTTATGGAATATATTTCGATGATGGCACTCTATTTTGTTTTTTAAATAAAAAGTGTTATGTTATAAGAGTTACAATATGTGTGACAAAAGCACATATATACCTGGTAAGATCTAATTAGCACAACAATATGCGTTCTGAGGTGTCGAGAACCCTTTTTTTTTCAAACCTTAGTGGATCGAAGGCACTCGTGACTATTGATTCGGGCAAAGCATTCCATTTGTACGATGTATGGACAAAGAAATCCCTCTTCATTTTATCACTATGGCAATGAGTGACCAGTAAAACACCATTGACTATTGACAGGTAAAACAGGGTAAAAAATATGGTTGACGCATGATGGATCCGATTTCATCCGAGCACTGCTGGTGACGATGTTTATAAAAAACACCGAGATCAGAGAATTAAGATTTGAAGTTAAGTTTCAATCACAACTCGTGTAGCACGTTTTTGAACAGAGTTCAAAAGAGTCAGGATGGAAACAGATGCAGCACCCCAAACTTGACAACAATTCTCCATATAAGGACGAATGTAAGACTTACAAATGTGGAGTAATTAATATGGAGTAAAATATTTTTTACATCTATTGATAACTAAGTTTTCTTGGCACGCTCTTTGCCATCACCATTATACGATCATTCTAGAGTAAGTTGATAAACATTTTGACGACCAATAAAATTTTTCTCATTCGTTTATTTGTTTGTCACACACACTAATCAAAATATCTTTGGCAAACTCGGTCGTTGATCTGGCAACAATCAATAGCCATGTTTTGGTGGAGTTAAAATTGAACATATTTCAGCCACCCCAATTGGAAACTTTTTCCAGGCTATCATTTACATTTATGGCAGCGTCTTTCCGGGCGGGCTTTATTCGTTCATGCATTTTCCCACGATAGGAAAACGAACGACTTGTGCAGTGTACTATCTTCTGCAAAATTATTAATTAGGTTACTGATGATTTTCATTTCATATAAATTAAAAATAAAGTGATGACAAAACTAAGCCTTGGGGTAAATCAGCGTTAATTATTTTAGACGCAAAAGAAAAGCCATCGATGGATACCGAAATGTATCGGTCGGTGAGAAAGTTTTGAATAAACTACACAACTGCGGGGTTAAATCCGTACGCTACGCGCTTGCTGATCAGGTTTGCAGCCCTGATTGGATCAAATGCAAATTGACGACCAAATTGTAATAAAAGTGGAAAATATTCAACTTTGCCTTAAACAACAGAAAATTACTGATTATTTTTCAGTAAAAAAATTGTCCATCGAAGCTTAATCTGAGTAGCCACATATGCAAACATTCTCATTCGAAAATATTAACATACATATGTTTATGTAGCATCGGTTTGATTAGCTTTAACATAATTATTTTTTGATAATGAATTGTTTTTAAACTGTATGTTGCTATTTTTTTGTGATCGCTTTTATATCAATTAACATGTAGTAAATAATTTCATATGAAATACAATGATGTAATAAGCATAACAGGCAAATTTGCTTATACTTTTTTAATTTTTCTGGATATAACGTACCATGGTGTATAACGTACGCTTACGTCGGTCCCTTGACCGTACTTTATAAACGAGTTTTACTGTATTAATATATATATGTGCCATGTACACTGTTTGGAGTTATATTTGGCATTGAATTCTCTAATAATGGAATTGGTAATTTGAAAACATTATGCAAAGTTCGCCCCCCAATCAAAAGAGTTGATGCAATACCACTGAAGGCAGTTACAATACACGAAAGATTTAATGAATTAAATTTATGAATGATTGCCGTTTGAACAAAAGTTTTCCATGCAGGTGAGCTGTCAAGAAAAAAACATTACTTCCAGTATCATGGAATTGAGCTTCACGCAAAACAATATCAATCACACTACGTTGCTTATTATTTGCATTTTCATACATTCTATCGAAAACTATAGCTTCTTCTTCAATATCAAAATGACCTACATCGCCAATATGTAAGTTATATTGTGGAATCGGAAGACCAAGATCACCACATGAAGTATTATGTGTAAGAAGAATTTAATTAATTTCAATCAAGGCTCGATTAATTGACTCATCTTCATCGTAATTTCGTAAAAAGTCTTCAATCATACTATTTCTAAATTCAATCCATAAAGCTAAAGCATTCGGAGGAACATTCAAACCACAGATAAATGCAAATAATTGACGTAACTGTTTTGGTGATTAAATTTCTGAAGCTTCAAGTAAACATTCACGCCATTCATTATCATTTGTTGCAATACCTCGAGCTTCACATGCTGCAACAAAAGTAGGGTACTCAACACCTTCATACATACGTAGATCAGTAAAAGATTTTGGACCACGAACATGCAACAGAAGTAAACGCATATGAAAGAATTCTATATCTTTTGGAGAAACTATATATAATCGAGCAACAACTTTATCAGCCCCACGTTGTCTTTTTTTCCACGATTTACTTTGATCATGCCAAACATAATGTAATGGTAATTCTGTATACAAAAACTCATTAGCTAAATTATCAATGGAATTTAAATGGAAAAATGCTAACAATTTTGTTCTTGATACATTTGCGACTGCACCAGCCACATTACCATTCCTGATATAAACATTTTGTCTATTAGGCAAATGAAAATCAAGTCGAATAATTACAAAAGATAACCATTCACAGATTCTTTAGTATTTTCAGAAAAAGGTTTTGGAAAATTCTTACTACATTTACCATCTCTCATACAAACAGAATTGGGATTTAGAGCACCATATGGTCCATGCATCGTATGACGTTTCACATATTCATGCTGACAAATTTAACAAAATATGAGCATGCGGCAGACCACGTTTTTGAAACTCAATGGTATATATAAATGCTTTGACAGAACCGAAAATCTTTTTTTTCATTAAACAATCTATGTTCGACGACTCGATTTTAGTTTGTAAGGGGAGTCCACTATATAAAGAAGTAAATTTAATTCGTCTATAACTTTTTTATTTGTGATCCAATTTGTGTGAAAAATCTTTAAAATCTAAGTTACACTAATATCAGTTAGCCGTGAAAATTTGAAATGAATCCTTCTGCGAATAAAAAAGCCTTAGGCTCCACAAAGTTTTCGTTAGCGTATTAATATATAAGATAGAATTTGAATGTGTGTACTGTGTGTGTGTAATCATATTTAAATTTAATAACATACTAACAATCAAACTGCAAAAAAAAATAAGTTGTCTAGACCGATTCAGAAGGTATTGAAAGGTGAAGATATCATTAAAATTATCAATATCAAAAATGATCTCCAACACCACAATCTAACCTTATGGTAAGAGATGATTTTCAGTTTTTTGGAAACCACTAAAAAATAAATGAACTGATTTCATTAGAAAAGGACTGGGCTGTAAGTTACGCCAAGATATATCGATTGTGACCATTGAAGTTGAAATCGGATCATTCGTTGTAGAGAAAGCGTTGGACAAAGTTTTGTCCACATAAGACGAAACACACGCACATACCCACACACACATACATACTGCCAGCTAAAAATAGCCCTAAACAGCTTCAGGAGGTCTTGGAACGTAAAGATATTATAAAAATTTCGATTTCGAAAATCAACCCAAAAACAATAACTTCTCATATCGGGAAGTTAATAAACAGTTGACCAAGCAATCTACTCTCGAACCTCTGACCTTTTTTACAAATCTGGTATATCTCCCTCGTGCTGGAAGTTGGCAAATGTCCAGCCCGTCCCCAAAAAAGGACCAAAATCCGATATCTCAAATTATAGGCCAATAGCTTTACTATCGGTCCTATCCAAAGTCTACGAGCATTATATTAATACAGATATTTCAAAATTTCTGTAAGAAAATCATTTAAAATCCGACAGCCAATACGGTTTTCGAAACAAAAGATCAACTACCGATCTATTAAAATATGTAGCGCATTGTTGGAACAGCATACTGGATAAAAGTGGTGAAACAAACGTTATCGCTTTAGACATCTCCAAGGCGTTCGATCGAGTCTGGCATGCCAACTTAATCAACAAGCTTGTTGCGTATGGTTTTCATCCTAATGTTGTGAAGCTGATTCAAAATTTTCTATCCAACCGATACATTTCGGTCTCCTTAGACGGATTTTTCCTGAGTCTCTAAACTAATTAACGCTGGTGTACGTCAAGGCTCAGATTGTCCCCAACCCTATTTTTGATTTATATCGAACGAATACGAATACAACGAATTGTTGAAAATCACCAGCAACCCAATAAATAGTTTTGTAGATGATAGTACTCTGCACAAGTCGTTCGAGCCCCTTCCTTCAAAAGGTAAAATGCACGAACGAATTAATCCCGCCCGGAGAGACGCTGCCATAAACGTAAAGAAAGACCTAAAAAAAGGCGCCGATTTGAGTGACCAAAACCTGGTCAATTTCAACTCTACCAAAACACAGCTGTTGAATGTTTCCAGATCAAAGACCGAGTTCACCAAAGATATTTTATTCAGTATGTGTGATGAACCAATAGGTGAATGTAAAAACATTCGTTTATTGGGTGTCACAGTTTCAAATGACCTACTCTGGAACGATCATGTAATGGCGATGGCAAAAGCGTGTCTAACAAACTCGGCCTCCTAAATAGATGCAAAAAAGTGTTCACTCCATACCAATTGCTCCATGTTTATAAGTCCTATATTCGTCCCTGTATGGAGTACTGTTGTCAAGTTTCGGGTGCTGCTTGTTTCCATGTTGGCCCTCTTGGAATCTGTTCAAAAGCGGGCTCTACGAATTGTGAGTGATCGAGCGTTGACATCAAAACTTGATTTCCTACAACTTCGTCGCACTGTTGCTGACCTCGTTGTTTTTTACAAATATCGTCATCAACAGTGCTCAGATGAAATGAGCGGCATCATGCCTCAAACTTATTCTTACCCCCGTTCCACTCGGCAATCGGCTACCGCAACTAGTCAAACGGTCGATATCCCGCGGTCATACTGGCAGATCGCAGAAAGACTTCTTTGTCCGAACTGCATACAAATGGAATAGTTTGCGGGAATCCATAGTCTCAGGTGACTTCAACCCGCAGAGGTTAAAAAAAAGCGTCCATCAACACCTTAGAACGCAAGTTGTTGTGGGACCTAGGTCTTAAAAGGTATTTATGTGTTGTTGTGACACATATTCTAAACCCTATAACATAACACTTTTTATTTAGAAAAAAAAATGTCTAGTAATGCACACATAATGCAAAATTGTGTGTAGTAATGCAATATCGAAAAAATCTTATATGTACCCCAAATGGTATTTGATCGTTTGTTTTGGATCATCCTGATTCAAAATAGCAAAAAAAGTGTATGCCTGGACGATTTGGTGACGAAAACGTATGAGATCATCATGAAAATTTGGTATGTGAGCCGGGTTCACTTTATAATGGAAGATCTGGATTCGTTTCAAAATTGGACAAAGTTTCAGGTTGTATTTCGAATATATGTTTATTTGAATCTTAAATAACTTTAATCCTGGGTATCAATCTTATAGTATATAAGGTTTTAGTACTGAATTTTTTTAAGGTGTTTATCCCTACGGTAACCGGTGTTTTTCCCTACTGTACAGTTACAAATCGATTTTCACGAAACGTTGACAACAGGTTTCAATCATAATGAGAAAGGTTTTATTAGCTTTTGGGGTACTTTAGACAAAGGGGTGGCGGGTACACCAAAAAGACAGGTGATTTTTTCACAATGTTTTTTATGTTTGTATACAATTTTTGCGTACAATATTCGTGAATTAATTTTTATGACTTTGACCAAAGATGCAAATATGTACGGAAAGAAGTTAAGATAAGTTTTTGAGCGATATTGAACAAAGTGGTGGGAGGTCTCCCGAGCACCTGTTTTCAGGGTTTCGAACGCGAACCCTGAACCCGCTCCGGAGCAAGATTTTTTTTTAATTATGTGAACCCGAACCCGAACCCAATGAAAAACCGGTTCAGGTTCAATTTTTAATATAGGAAATTTAGGAAGATTGCGTACGAAATTTCATATTTCGCAAATTTTTTTTTGTATTATAATAATTTACATTTAGAACCTGGAACGGAATCACAAACAACTGGAGAGCCTACGAACGAAAATGCTAACGACACAAATTTAATATCTAGGTCCGATGATGATGATGGAGCAGACATGCTAGAAGAGCTGCTGAAGAGCAAAGAAAAGAATTTGTCATCAATATATGTCAACAAGGAATCCACACTTGTTATTGCACTAAAAAACCAATTCGAAGTTTATGACACCAATCCCAGAATTTCTAAAGAAAACAAAAATTTAGAATTCTGGGAACATAAAAAAATTAATACACCCTTATTGTTTGAAGCTGCTCAGGTTATATTAGCTGTCCCGACAACTCAAGTCAGTGTTGAGAGAGCTTTTTCTGCACTTAAATTTATTTTAGCTCCACAAAGAGTGCATCTCTCTGATGAGTCATTAAGAAATATTCTATATGTATAAATGAAATTTTTTTGCCAAAATAAATATATATGTAACATAAATACGGTATGTAATGTAACATAAAAAAATACTGAATTCATAAGAAATATTTGAAAAAATTGTTTTTTTTTGTAACAAATTTGAACCCCAACCAAACCCGAACCGAACCTGAACCCACTAAGCTTTAATGTATTGAACCCGAACCTGAACCTGCACAAATTTTTCTGGGTTCGAAAAACTGCCTGTTTTTTAAAGCTCTATACTGTATAGCATTTGTACCTGGTAGCCAAATTTTTTTCTTTTTTTTTAATAAAATGTGTTGTGTAGGAATTACAATATGTGTCACAATAACACATAAAAACCTTTTAAGACACAACAACATACGTTCAAAGGTGTTGATGGACGTAAATCTTTCTTTTTTTGATTTTTATATTTTTTGTTAAAGACTAAACTAAAAAAAAACTAAACAAAAAATCCTATCACTGACAAAATATGACATAGGCCAATATTTTATGATAGAATAGAGAAAATAAAAGTAAATAGCAAATTTTTACAAAAATTTGCTGAAACAAAACAAAAATGTAGTTGCCAATAAACCAGCCGGTTGCATATTTCTTGATCCTGTGACGCACCGTCTTTCTTGAAGATTAAAGCCCACACATAGTTATATGAAGGCTCGTTTCTTCAAGGAAGCAATAGCGTCCCATCATCAAGGATTATTTCACAGCTAAGATTGAGGGTGCTACCGTTGACTGCATACAGTTCATCCGCCACCACCCCTAAGATGTCACCTTGGCTAGTAATATCTCACTGCTATTGCCAGTGGTATGTGATATCTCACGTTAACTCGTATGCCAATAGCAGGGACCGGAGTACGCGGAATTGGATGAAATTTGGTACATAAGCATTTGGGACGGTTCACAACAGTTTCGCATCCTAACTGCCGGTTTTTGAAAAAGTTTTGTTTGGTTTTCCCAGTGTTTTTATCCACACTACACCCTATAATAATGAAGTGATTATGAAGAAACTTATAAAAAAAGATTCAGTTAGTGTGAAAAGATAATTATCAGCTTTTGGAGCACACCGATCAAAGTGGCGAGGGTTCACTATACAATTGCTTCTCACTACGTTTTTTAAGTTTGTTGGAAGCATACAGACTTTGTTCATTAATTAATTTTAATGACAATTTGACAAATGATAAAGATTTGAATGACAAAGAACTGATAAATTTTTGGACAGTATTGAAATAAACGGTGGGGAAAGGGTCTCCCATGCACTTGTTTATTTGAAACTTCAATACCACCAGATTCTGATCAGTTTTCTGAAATAATTAAAAAAACTATCTTATTTAAGTCTAATAAAATGTAATTTGAACGAATGACACGATTGACAACGATTAACACGATTTTATCAAGTGACGCGACATTGTTTTTTTGGAATTTATAACAGTTTTGAAGTTGCTGATACAATTAAGACAAAGGACAAGAAGCATTGAACTACAATATTGCTATATTACTAACAATATCGATTATATTTTGAATAATTGAAAAACGTTGTTTTCCGGCAAACGCCTGTAAAGTTTAATTTTACTCAAAATATCGAGTTATTTAAAGTCTTACTTTTTTGACTTATAATCAAAGCGGCTGTAAAGTAACGCCATTTTTATTTTATTTTTTGGCGGCAGTAAAGTAACAGTTGTTATTTTTTAAAACAAATTGTATAACTATGACAACAAAAATTAAGAAATAATCTGATTGGATAATGAAATTTTGATTTATTGTATAACTATGACAACAAAAAATAACAACTAATCTGATTGGATTATGAAATTTTGAATTATGTATTGTATAACTATGACAACACAACATAACGTTTTTTACTTGTTGGTCATAATTAATGAGGAAGAAGTTGGCACTCTTCATTTATTTGTACTAGGTAATAATTGTATTTTGTAGATGTATTTTGAAGGCGTATAGCAAAAATAAACGTTGCAATTAATCCTTCATTGTTTTTTTTATTGAGAACCGAGTATGAGTATTGCAAGGGTGAACCTGTAGCTACAAAACAACTTTTTTGTGACTTTTTCGAGAATTCCTTACAACATAAAGAATGCTAATCGATCACTTTTATCAACCTTAAGAAATTTTCTGTCATGGAAGCACTGATAGTTTGAACTAAAAGAATCATTGATAATTCTGGCCAAACTACTATACTATTGATTATTGAAAAATGAAAACTTCGAAGTTTTTTCATATAGCTAAGCAACTCGTATGAC
This sequence comes from Diogma glabrata, assembly GCA_963693315.1. Taxonomy (NCBI): domain Eukaryota; kingdom Metazoa; phylum Arthropoda; class Insecta; order Diptera; family Cylindrotomidae; genus Diogma; species Diogma glabrata. The sequence continues at coordinate 136,539,013 of OY856188.1, read as the reverse complement.
AAGTCTTGTCTTGTGTTCTGAATTATTGAGCATCGTAAACAAGGGATTACTTAGAAAAAGGTCTTCAAAGAAATAGTTTATACCGTTAGTCGACATTTCTTTCCATGGAAATTTTCAATTACTTTAAGGAGTGAATATCTTGTCGATATTTAAATTATCTAGCAAAATTCTATCTAGTACTTGCCACTAGGAAGTCTATCACATTAGTGCTATGTTGAAAATTTAACCAACATATAAACGATTAGATTACATACTTATTAAATTTCGAAACTGTTATTCTCTTGAAATTGCTGCCTGGGTAATGCTGACAGAACTAGGTTTGTGCATCGGAGACAGGCAGAGTAAAAACTACTTAGTCAATGATGCTACACCACGGCGAATTGGCGCCTTAAATCCAATGCGACTCAAGCATCTGTTCTCTATGTTAGGAGCGAATTGGAGCTGGCATCAGTCTTGGATCAAACGACTCGCTATATAAACGTGTAAAAAGGTATTCCTGAGAACCTTAAGATCGGAACGGACCCGTTCGTAAAATTTGTGTTAGGCCTAAAGTTTGGAAAAAAGGCCTTTTTTAAAATTATAAATCCCGCATGGAGAGGGATCAATTTTTCGTACTCCAGTCCCTGCTATTGACATAAGAGCTAACGTGAGATATCATATACCACTGAGATATCACTAGCCAAGGTGATACCTTAGGGGTGCTGGCGAATGAACTCTACAGTCAACGGTAGTACCCTCAATCTTAGCTATGGAATATTCTTTGATAATGCCACGTTATTGCTTATTCGAAGAATCGAGTCTTCATATAACTCATGTATTGGCTTTAATCATTGAGGAAGGAAGTGCGTCGCATGATCAAGGATTTATTTTTTAGTTATCCCTTCTATAAAAAAAGACATACAAAAAACAAATTTGCGTCCATCAACACCTTAGAATGCATGTTGTTGTGGGACCTTGGTCTTAAAAGGTTTTTATGTGTTGTTGTGACACATATTGTTATTCCTACTATACGACACTTTTTATTTTAAAAAAAATGAGAGAATAACATACCCGAACATCGAAAAAGAATTTTACGTGGACGAAAAAAAAAGGAGCAGACTACTGAATAGGAACGTGCTCAACCAGAGCGCTCCTGATACTCTTATAAGCTTAGAAACAGAGGCTGAGAGAAGGTATAGGATATATATCATTGCTTTGCAATAAATGAAAGAAAGAAGACAACCAATAATCGGAAAACAAGATTCGGATTTTCATTCTTTATATTGTAGTGGTTATCGAAGAGAATTTGGTACTGGTTTTCTTGTTGGTACACGCATACAAGAAGCCGTGATGAAATTCATCCCGGTCAATGAGAGCATCTGCTACCTACGGGCACGCGGTACATACAACAATATTTCCCTTATTGCCGTACATGCACCATGCACCAGTTCTGCAAATTAATTACGATAAAACCAAACATATGAATGTTTCAAGGGAGGCTGAGAAAAAAGATTGATGTGCGGCAATGAACGAATTGAGGGAGCAGAATCTTTTAAATATTTTTCAATGCTTGACTCAAACAACAGCATACTTACAGATATAAAAGCTCGAATCGCTGCAGGCAATCGAACTTTCTACTCAATTAAACCTCTTGGTTTAATTAAGTAGTAGTAATTAAACCGCTCCCTTGCCAGTATGCAATTAATGCCAATTGCAGAATGGAGAACTGAAATTACATTAGGATCAGACCACGTGCCGATCATAATCACCTTAAGCCGTTCCATAAATCAAATAAACTCCGAAAAGAAGACATATATTAATTTTAACAAAGCTGACTGGGAAACCTTTACAAAGTTTACCGAAATTGAATTCAGTAAGCAAGTTTTACCACTTGACGCCCTCTCTTGGGAAAAACAATTCAGAGAAATTTTTAATAAGGCTAGAGCTCACTACATTCCAGCTGGCAGAATTCAAAAGCTAAAACCAAACTTCCCACATGAAGCTTGTGTGCTTTCTACTCAAAGAGATGACATCCGTAAAGCAGATCCAGCCGACTCCAGAATTTCGGACCTGAACAAGCGAATTAACAAGTAGGTCACGGATCATAAAAGAAATAAATGGAGAGCTAGTGAGTAAATCAAAGCTGGGTACCAGCAAAAGTCTTTGGAAGGTCATTAAGGGCCTAACTCATCCTCGACAACCACAAAATAATTGCATAATCTCCTTCGACTATATCCCAATTGAAAACCACAGGAAATGCGTAAACAAATTTAACATTCAGTTTACAGAAGAGCAGCGTAAACACGAGAAAGAGACCAGATTAGTGTTGAGACACTTGCGCAAACTTAACACTGACAACTTGGAGGATATCATATTTTTCGAAGAGGTGCAATAAGGAAAATTAAGCCATCAAAAGCTATAGGACCCGACGGCATCTCAGCCATCATGCTCAAATACATCGGACCCAAAGGATTGAACTTCCTCAACACTACACTTAATACATCTTTAAATACTCTACAGATACCAAATATCTGGAAAACGGTCAGAATCAGCCCCATTTTGAAACCAGGAAAACCTGAAGAAAAGGGAGAGGAGAGTCTTACAGACCAATATCCATCCTTTGATGGACAGTCTTACAGACCTAGTGCTTATCGAAGCACTTCTGCTCCCTCAGCTGACAAGATCCTGCAATTTGGCGCCACACCAACATTGCTTTCGACGAGTACACAGTACAACCACCGCGCTACACAGAATACATAACCAGATCAGTGATGGTCTGAATCAAAAACAACCATGCGCTAGAACAATTTTAGTTGCACTTGACCTGTCAAAAGCATTCGACAGTGTCGCATGCTGCTCTATTGGATGATATCTTCAATACTAATTTGCCAGGTTTAATGAAGCGCTGGTTGTGCAATTACCTCAGGGGTCGCGAAACATACGTTGAGTTCCGTAACTGCAAGTCCAAAATGATAGTGTTAAGACAAAGAGTTCCTCAAGGCGGAGCTCTCTCACCGCCATTATTCAATCTCTACCCAAGCAGTTTGCCTACCCCACCAGAAAGAAGAAGAAGTAGTTCATGGGGCAAAGATAAAAACACGATCACAAGAACGAACAAAGCAATAGGAAGACCTATTTTTAATTATGCTGCACCCATATGGACCCCCCAAGTTACCAACACTCACTGGAATAAGTTACAAACAACACAAAACGCTGCCTTGCGAACCGCAACCGGATGTCACTTGATGGCCCACCGAGATCACTTGCACGAAGAAAGTAACATATTGGCGGTCTGTGAACATAATGAAATGCTAACCAAACAATATCTATTGGCCTGTCACAAAGAGGAACATCCTTGCAACGACACCTTAACTACGGTCGAACCACCTAGAGACATAAGGAAGACAGCAAGATGCTTTCTGCAAGATGTCAGAGATAGCCAGGCTACTAGATCCATCCTAGCTCAACTAAGATCCGGTTGGTCACACATTCTAAACAACTACATGAGCAGAGTTGAACCTGAAATTATTGACAAGTGTCCCGCATGTGAAGACACGCCACACGATGTAGACCACCTATTTAATTGTCCTGAAATTATAACTAAGTTGACGAAGGAAGATTTGTGGTACCGCACAAGGGTAGTACCAGAGTTCCTGAATCTGGACATGGAGCCGGAGGATTAGCACTAAACACGTCGCTACAACAACAACAGAGGGTCCTGATATAATAGGTTGTATCCGTTCCAACAGGATTGCCTGGTTTGGGCATGTTCTACGAGCCGACTCACAGTTTGGAATGATTAAAATATGTACGTTAGTACCCCTAGGAGTAGACGACCGTGAGGTAAACCACGACTACAATCGGAGACGGACGTAATGAACGACCTTAAAAAAATCGGCTGCCATAGTACTTATACCACTGTTTCGCGGCAACGCTCCTACATGGAGCATGAACGCCACAATAAAAAATAAAAACCCTCACTTAGTTTTTTTCAGCACCCTAGTATGCAGACTAAACCCAGTTATACTTCATTTGAAGCAGAAACATCAACAATTTGTTGATTGTAATAAAAATGGAGAATATGATGAAGAAAATTAGTATCGGATGGAGAACCTTATTCGTTTTCAAGAAAATTTATTTCATAGATTTTTTAAAACCTTTTCTCGAATTTGTAAGTAAATTTTACCCACAAAAGTATTACGCTTTTTAAAATACGAATACTGAGTTACAATCAAAAAAGCACTTTTTGTTAAAACATTACATTGAAAATCAATAAACAAATTACCTGTATAAGAAACTGGCCACTTTTCGTATGTGGATTTCTATATGCATAAAAAACCCATACAACAGCAAGCACAACAAACGCGATTGGTATCAGCACTCCAAATACCATTCCATAATCACTACTTCGAGTAATTTGCTCATTATCATTCAACAAAGGACTACCCATTCGTGGCGCTTTATAGGTAAACTCTTCCTCTGATTCATCTGCAACTGTATTATTGTGATCGGTATGGATCCATAAATCATTTCTATGTGATACATTACTGGCATCAGATTCCGTTGTAGTCTGTGCAGCATTATTACCTTTCCCACCTAATGGTGGACATGTTAATTTTTGAACAATTAGAGTTTTATCACAAGATTTTTGGAGCCAATCTTGTCGTTGACGATCCATTCCCGTTGAACAACGGTTGATTGTTGGACACCAGTTGCACTAAAAAAAAAATAAATTGTATCAATTTCTATTTGTTACATTTATAAATAATAATACTTTTAATGTCGCAAAGTTCGACAAACATGAATCACAATCTTTTGCCATTAAGCATGTTGGTTGGGCAATTAAAAATATCATTGTACCATTTCTTATATCTTCATTTCCGAAATTTACTCGATGATATTCATATATTGTTTTTCTTCTAGCGAAATATATTGTTTTATCAATTATATACGCGTCTGACAGTCCAACTTTAACAGGATGTTTATCATCTTGAATGGCTTCAATAATAATTGGAACAGCATAATAAGCAAATACAACATCTCCTGTTTTATGTAACGTTGCACTAAATGTAAAAGTTCCTACGTTTGGACGTTCTTGTAATGTTACATTTTCCCATACAACTATAAAAGATGTACCATTATCCATATATTTTACAAACGAATCATTTGATATGCTTGTATCAAAATTTGCCATTAATGGTGCAATATATTGAGTTGCAGCCAACCAAGAATGTACATATTCTCCAGTATACAGAAAACCACCAGTGGCAACCGTAACATTTCTGATTAAATGACCATAAAATGGAAAATCAAATGATAGATTAACGGTCATAGCACGACGATATGATTTTGATAGTAGATGACTAGTTGTTAAATTGTTGAAAGAGTTAAAATATTTTTCCACAGCATCGACGTCAACGACGATTGTGCTATTGTAGTAAATATGATAATCCTAAAATAAAACAAAATTTGTATTTTTTAGTATTAATGTTAATATAAGAGAATTGAAAATATGTACATATTACTGTAGATTTTGTTCAAAGAATTAGCTAATTAGTAGAATTAGCACAAAGATGATATGTTAGAACGCTAGATAGCAAAAAGTGAACTTAAAATAAATTGAATATAAATTATAAATTCTTGAGTGACGTATTCTTTGCATTATATAATCGTTCCAAATTAAGTCATTGGAAATTATTATGTCTAATAAACAAATGCATTCACAATCGCAATATTTGTATTCCACACATACTAATTAAATATCATTGAAGAACTCGATTTTTCAACTGAAAAAAATCAAGAGTTGTGTTTTCGGTGGAATTAAAACTGGACAGATTTCGTTCTTTTTGAAAACAGAGAGGCAAATAGCTTGGGCAGTATATTTATAATCTGCGAAGCTATTTATATGGTGGTTACTGGAGCTTTGTTGAAATATTTGAAAATATTACTGTTTTTTTTAATTTGTGTTATATGAATTACAATATGCGTAACAACAACACCTATGTGTTTTAAGTCATAGGTCCCACAACAACATACGCTCTAAGCGTATGTTATTGTGGGACAACATACGCTCTACGCTCTAAGCGCTCTGAACGCTTTTTTATACTTTTATGGATTGAACGAACCCGAGACTATTGATTCGGGCAAAGCATTCCATTTGTACGATGCACGGATAAAGAAATCTCTATGCATTCTGTTACTATTACAGTAAGTGATCTCACAGTTTGACTGTTTGCACAAACCGATTGACGAGTAAAACGGGAAAAGGGGCACTGCTGGTGACGATATTTATAAAAAAAGAACAAGATCAGCAACAATGCGACGATGTTGTAGGGAGTCAAAATTTGATGTGTAGGTAATGAAATTTGAAATGTTTAGTTTTTATGTTATAAAATAGATGTCACCTACATGCTTTCATTATAGGGCGATTTTTCTGTTCCGGTGTTTACCGCAATGGCGCTGCAAAAGGGGGATAAGAGAAAAAATTCAAAAACTTTTATATGGGATTTCATACAAAACACAACTTGAATAATTTTAAAAATTATCTATGAAATTTCTCATTTTACCACAATTGAACAATTTTAATTTGCTTATGGAGTATTATTGACTATATTTTAAGCGTAATTTTAAGAATAATATTCTTAAGTCGCTCAAAAAAGAAACATAAAAATTGTCAAAATTTCCCATACAAAGTTGTATGAAAAATTTAACCTATTTTCGTATTTGTTTTACGGACAGAAGAAAAGAAAAGATTTTATATATTATGCTTAATATATTGTCAATAATACTTCATAAACAAATTTAAATTATTTAATTGTAGTAAAATGAGAAATTTCATAGATAACTTTTAAAATTATTCAAATTGTGTTTTGTATGGAATTCCATATAAAATTTTTGTGATTTTTTCTCTTATCCCCTTTTTGCAGCGCCATTGCGGTAAACACAGGAACAGAAAAATCGCCCTATTGTTTTAATATTTTATGTTGATACCACTAAATAATAAATTAATGTACATACAATATGAATATAGTTATATATAATAAAATAGAGCTTGTTTAGTAAAAGTTGTAAAAATAAGAAATTCATTTATTAATAATCTAAAAACAAGACCCTACAGTTTTTCAGAAGTGGGACACAGTTTCAGGAGTTTCCTGCCGAATTATCCATAGAAAACGTAAATATTTAATTATTTTTTAATAATGCTATATACAAATAATGAAAGTGAAAGCCATGTGGAAAATCGAGGTTATGTCAACAATAATGTGGCACGGAGAATCGAATTCAACACACCGTCACCATTCGAAGGACTGTCTAGTCATTTAATGCAGAATGATAATCCTTTCATGAACCAGTGGAATATTAATTCAAACCAGTTAATATCAAGTAATTTGATGCCGAAATCTTCACAAGTAGTGCCGGATATAAATAACATGCAACAAAACATTCCCAATTTTGGAATGCAGGTATCAGATATGCAAAATATTTATTACACGCCACATGTGCAAAATCATTGTATTGATTCGAACATTAATGCGAATGTGAGTGTACCGTCATCGCCGAAATTAAATATTTTTCATAGTTCACCAGCACGCCAAACGGTAGAGAACACATATTTGGAATGTCAGATGAAATATAATATTCAACAACAGAATCTTATTGAGCGTGAAAAAGAACTGCTTAAAAGAGAACGAGAAATTGTAGAAAAAGAAAAAGAAATTAATTTGGCTGGAAGAAGCAATTTTACAGTGAATAAAGTGCAAGGGTTTCTTCATCCAACAGATGTTAAAGAGTTAATACCAGGATTTGATCCAGGTCAATCAGAGTCGATGAATGCAAAGCAATGGCTAGCTCGTATTCATTATCTGAAGAATATGTACGAGTGGAATGATTTACAAACCATTCACTATTCATCGCTGAGGTTAAAAGGAGCTGCAAACATATGGTTTGCAGGGCAACATAATATTTTATATCAAACATTTGACAGATTTAGAGCAGATCTCGAGATAAGCTTTTCGTCATTTTATGATGAGTCGGATATTCATTTAAACTTTCATCGAGAAAGAAGAAATCAGATGAAACGTATGACAGCTATTTCTTCGAAATGCAACAACTAGCTGCTAATGGTAACGTCAGTGAAAGTGCTATAATGAAGTACATCATTGCAGGTATCACCGATCAAAATATAGTTAGAGTTTTAGCATTAACCAATTTCAATAACTCAAACGAATTGCTTAAACAATTGAGATGGTACGAGGAAATAGTGAAAAGACAAACGAAATCAACAGTGCGCGATTCAAATTCAGTTCCGAAGTTTCATAATATCAAAATAACTGAATCTGAAGTTCAAACAAAAACTGATGTTCGTCCAAAGTTTCATTCTAGAATTAATCCAGTTAGATGTTACAACTGCAACGAGTATGGACATTTGTCTATAAATTGCCCTAAGGAGTCTAAACGTCAAAAATGTAGCAAATGTCAAAAAGTTGGTCATACCGCCGAAAATTGGTTTCGTAAAGAAAATATCAGTTTAATAAATGGAGTAAGCACATTTAAACTAAGTATAGAATGTAACAAACTGAAACGAAAAATGGAATGTCTACTTGATACTGGAAGTCCAATTAATTTTCTAAAAATTAGTTTAATTCATTCAAATGTTGAACTAAGTAACGCAAATGATGTTTGTTATTCGGGTATTAATGGTTCCAAGCTAAGTATATTAGGGAACTTAAATTTAAACTGTAAAATTAATGATTTTTATATTCCAATTAGATTTTTGGTTGTTCCAGACTACACAATGGACTACGATTGTGTTCTTGGACGGGAATTTATGCAGGATACATCAATAAGGTGTTTGATGAACGTGGAAAACGGCAAGTCATTGATATCTATTGAAAAGACCGACTTACTTACAGATGAATTGAGGACTGCTAGTTTATTTAACGAAATTCTAGCAATAGATTATTCAGATCATGAAACTAATAGTATACTTCTTGATATAGGACCTTATTATGATGACAGTAAGAAAATTTTTTTAATTAGTAATGGTTTCAGAGAAATATATAATGAATTTATAAGTAAAGAAAAAAAGATAAACCGGTTATACTGCACGAAATGCAAATAGAATTAACGGAAGATATACCGATATATCATACTCCAAAACGTTTGTCTATAAAAGAGAAAGATGAGGTTAATATTATAATTAGAGATTTATTAGACAAAGAAATAATTCGTCCTAGTAATAGCCCCTATTCTAGTAGGTTAGTATTAGTAAGAAAAAAAAGCGGAACTTTACGATTATGCATTGATTATAGGGATTTAAATAAAATCACGGTCAAGGACAGATTTCCTATTCCGTTAATAGAAGATTGTCTTGACAAATTAATAAATAAAGGTATTTTCATTAATAGATTTGAAGAACGGTTTTCATCAAATACCTGTTAATGAAAATTCAATCAAATATACATCGTTTGTTACACCAGATGGCTAGTTTGAGTATATTAAAACCCCGTTTGGTCTGTGTAATGCGCCGTCCGTCTTTCAAAGTTTTATTATGACAATTTTTAAATCTTTAATTGAGAAACGTTTTAGTATATATTGATGATATTCTCATCGTAACAGAAAATGTAGAGCAACATTTTGAAATATTGAAACAAGTTTTTGACCTGTTGCATGATAATTGTCTTGAAATTCAGAATCAAAAATGTTCTTTCTTCAAAAATAAATTGAATTATCTGGGATATGAAATTAATCAGTTAGATATTAAACCGTCATCAACACATATTGATGCTATTAATAATTTTAATTTACCTCAAAATGTTCATGAACTTAATCGTTTTATAGGACTAACAAGTTTTTTCCGGAAGTTCATTAAAGATTGTTCCATGATAGCAAAGCCGTTATATGATCTTTTGCGTAAAGATACCGAATTTATCTTTGCTGATCGTGAAATCAGAAGTTTTGAAGAACTCAAATCAAAACTTGTTACGAGTCCAATATTAAGTTTATTCAATCCGAAATCAGAAACAGAATTGCACACTGACGCAAGTTCGATTGGTTTTGGTGCAATACTGTTGCAAAAACAGGATGATGGTTATTTTCATCCAGTGTTTTACTTCAGTAAAAGAACAACTGAAGCCGAGTCAAAATGCCATTTTTTCGAACTGGAAGCTTTAGCGTTGAAGCGGTTCCACGTTTATCTGCATGGATTAGAGTTTACAATAGTTACCGATTGTAATTCGCTAAAGCAAACATTACAAAAGAAAGACGTTAATCCTAGGATTATGAGATGGTCATTACTTTTAGATAATTATAGTTACAAAATAATTCATCGAAATGGAAATCAAATGAAGCACGTTGACGCTTTAAGCCGTGTAATGGGAGTATTAACATTACAAGAGTGCTCATTATTTCAGTCATTGTCGTTAGCTCAGTTGAGAGATGACAATATAGTTAAAATAAAATCCCAAATAAAAATTCAAGAACATCCCTTTTATGAACTCAGAGATGAAATATTATACAGAAAAGATGGCGATCGAATATTATTTTACGTTCCATCTGCGTTAGAAGAAAATGTTATACGACAGTATCATGACATTGGTCATGTCGGTATAAATAAAGTATATGAAATTATTAAACGACAATATTGCTTTCCACAAATGAAAGAAAAGATAAATAAATTTATTCAAAGTTGTTTAAAGTGCCTTATGTATGAACCTAAATCGGGTAGAAAGGAGAGATTTTTACATTTATTTGATAAATCAGATAAACCGTTCGACACTATCCATTTAGACCATTTGGGGCCGTTAAAATCTACTAAGCGAAAGAATAAACATGTATTAGTAGTAATAGATGGTTTCACTAAGTTTATTAAGTTTTTTACAACGCGCACCACAAATACAATAGAAGTAATTAGACATTTACAATCTTACTTCAAATTATTCAGCGTACCGAGAAGAATTATTTCCGATCGCGGAAAGTGTTTTACGAGTAAACAATTTGAAAATTTTATGTCGTCTTTAAATATTCAGCATGTATTAAATGCAACAAATTCACCCCAATCTAACGGTCAAGTTGAAAGAATGAACCGTACGTTAATTCCTATGATTGCAAAAATGATGGATACAGAAAAAGGAATTTATTGGGATCACGTTTTAAGTAACGCTGAGTATGTATTTAACAATACTATAAATCGTAGTATTCAAACTAAACTACGCCGTCCATTGCACTGTTTGGTGTAAATCAGAATAATAATAATGATGAACTTAGGGAGACGATAATAATAAATAAATTTTTAGACGATAATAATAAAACACAACGAGATCTTAATATTATACGCAAAGACATTGTAGATGAAATGACAAAGAACCAAATTATAAATAAAAAATATTTCGACAAAAGACGAAAAGAATCAGTTAAATACGAAATAGGAGATTGGGTTATGATAAAGCATAAAGCTAGTTTACGATCAGAAGCAGGCTTCTGATCATAAACTAGCTCAAGAATATAAAGGACCATATGTTATGTAGTTAGTAAGGTACTTCAAAATGATCGTTACTTTATTACTGACGTACCAGGATACCAATTGAGTAATAAACCGTTTACAGGTGTATATGCGCCTTTTAACATGAGGAAATTTGAAATTTAAATATTGCACAATCGTGGTCGGTTTGGCCGAGTGTAGGTAATGAAATTTGAAATGTTTAGTTTTTATGTTATAAAATAGATGTCACCTACATGCTTTCATTATTGGTTTAATATTTTATGTTGGTACTACTAAATAATAAATTAATGTACAATGTGAATATAGTTATATATAACAAAATAGAGCTTGTTTAGTAAAAGTTGTAAAAATAAGATATTATTTTATTAATAATAAAAAACAAAACTCTACAGATGTTAAATTTCGATCACTTACAATTCGCATACACGCTTTTGAACGGAGTCCAGTGTTCAATTTTTACAATATGTTCTATAACAGTGAATTTTTTCAATATTTTCATTGTAATGTTTTCTTTTGTAATGTTCGAAATTAAAGAGGGGTGGCAGAAAAACTTTTGGTAATAACTCAAAAACAAAGCAGTCGATGATTTATTGAATTTTTGTTTTTCAAATATTTCAATATTTTTCAATTTTTCTAAATCAAACTCGATTCCCTAAAAAAATACTTTTGTTTTACTATCTCCTTATCTACCATATGTCTATGAAATACAGATAAAAACAAATATTTGCAATTTTTAGTAGGTTTATAACTCTTTTTACATTTTATAACTGTAGAAAATTTCAAGTTGATAGCACTTATAGTTTGTGAGAAATTCGATTATGTAGAAATTTGGACGGACACCGAAATCTCACCAATAGGGTACCGTTTTTACTTTTTCAAAGTACGAAACACTAAATATCCTACCACAAATAACAAAAAAATACTAGGTTCTCTCTCTTTCTCTGCGATTTGGTTCATAAACTTTACAGAATAGAAACATTTTGGATTTTGTTATATCACTTATAATATAACCAGTTTTTTGAAATTTCATCAATGAAAAGTAAATTTGTCAATAAAGAAAAAAGTTTGTCAGCAAATTTTCATAATATACTTTGAAAATAATTTGATAACTTCAGGTCAACATAAATAACAATTGAAAATTATACGAAGTGAATTAACTATAAAATTTGAAATTACTATTTATATTTACAGTTACTATATTAACAATAATAAGGGTTGTATTTATGAAAGTATAAGTTTTATCGTCTTAAAACAATAATAGAATCATTGTTTTTTAGAAAGTCAAGGAATCGTACTTTTTGTATTAATATATGTTGTTATCTTTAGCACAAGTGTAAAAATGCACATTTTTGATTATATGCATTTCAAACCTATTGGATTATTTATTCAGTGTTAAAGTCGTCTTTTTCCATAACAAAGTCTTGCTCTACAAACTTTTTTTTATAGTAAAACGCTTTTTTCATAGGATTAAGCTGATTCTCCATTAGTCTTTTTCATCTTTTTTTCTAACCAAAGTAGTACGAGAAACCATGGTTTTATAGGATTTTATAGGGTTGGATTTTTGACATTTCTTTCCATTATTTTTAAATTTTAATAAACATCGAATTTTATTGTATATTTTTAACAATGTCGTTTCCAACATACACTGTATGTGTACTTTTTTCACACACTGTACTTTTTGCAGTGTTAAAGTCGTCTTTTTCCATAAAAAAGTCTTGCTAAGTCTTAATTTTTATAACTTGTAGAACACTTTTTATAATACATATAACACTTCTTTTTCAAAAAAAAAAAGTCATGGAAAGCAAAAAAAAAGTCATAGAATAAATAAAAAGTCTTCATCTTTTTACCTTTCGTACCAACAATATTTTTATATCTCAAAATATTTTTATATCACAAAAAGTGCTACCAATTTTTAAACTGAAATTAAAATACACCTTGGCCGTTAAAACCCATAAAAACAAAAAATCAATTTTAGTATCGTTTTGTTTGTTCGAGAAAACACATAAGTAATATTAAAATAAACTCACCTCCACAAATTTTGTTAAATTGTTTTGTAGCAATGTTTTGTTTGTCTCAGACTCTAACTTATCAACATTATCTATATTACCATATGGATTATCATCCAGATCACTTAAGCCATCTATAGGTTTACTTGTTGGCATTAAGGCAGATAAAAGTTTACTTGTTTGATTAAATGGTGATGATGGATTTATGGGTTCTGAGACAATAGGTGGTTTTGTTGCACTAATATCCAATTTTTGACCAGTTCCGTTTACACCTAATAACGGTTTATCACGATATGTACCAGTTATTGCACTTAAAGAATCATTAAAATTACTACTGTCTAGCTGCCGTGAATTAGTTCTCGCTATTTGTTTTGGTTGTGTTGATAACAAGGGTATAGATGTAAGATTTTTACTTTCCACTTTATCTGGTTCATTGTACGTGGTATCTCGTTTAATTCTTCGTATAGAATTTAGTTTAGATTTATGTAGTAAGTCTGTATCTGAAAAAAAAAATTAAAAAAAACAAATAATAATAACCTTGATCTTTTGTCATAGTTTTGATGCAATGGTGAAATATTAAGGTTCTGTCTACTCTTTAGAGTGTTTAACTTAAACTTGAAATCGTTATGAAGCTGTATGGCATTGACACATTCCCATAGAGCAATGAGAATTAGAAATCAATAATTATGTATTAAAATTTATTGAAATAATACTATAGCTGTGAGTTTTGTAGTTCTATATAGAATAAAATTAAAAAATTAATATATTTTGACAGCTATTTTATTCTGTAATAAGTCGACGATTTTTTTAGGTTTAAATTTGTATTCTCGATTTAAATTTGTATTCTCTAGTATAAAATCTTAAAAACAGGTAGCGCTTTATTAATAAAGGGTGTATCAAAAGTAACGCAAAGATTTGAATTAAATAGAATAAAACATTGTGCAAATGGCCTCCACTCTACGACTTTGCCGACACATACGCACTCTTTTATTGAAATTTTTGGAGAGCATTCTCCATAAATGTGACTCAATTTCGTTGATGTAGTGTTGAATCTTTTCCTTCAATGTATGACGGGTGGGTGTGGACTAGTTGGTGTTAACATGTGACTCCAAATAATCCCATAAAAAGAAATTTAATGGTGTTAAATCACACAATCTAAGGTGCCAATTCTGGTCACCAAAACGAGAGAGTACACGACCAGGAAATTTCTTACAGTAAATGAATTGTTTTACGGGCTGTAGGGCACGAGGTACTGTCTTGTTAAAACCACATATTCGCCACATCAATACCATCAATATCATCCAATTTTTCACGATACTAAATTGGTGTTCTGGGAAAATCACCAACACTCTCATACAGACTGCTTCGATATTGACATTTGATCGGCTTGTTTTTGGCCGACAAGTGTGTTTAGCGTCTCCAACTGATACAGAATCTCTGAATTTTTCAATTAATCTTTTCACTGTTGACGAAGGTAAAACATTCCGATCATATTTTGTATGAAATTTTCGAGCTGTACTCCTTCCTCTGGGATAATTGTTTCTAAACATATTTAATAATTTTTTTAAGTTTTTATTTGGCGTATGGTTTTTGTTGTGACACATTAAAAATTGAACTTAAAATAGGTAGACTCTTCTATGAAATCTACCTAAAACAAAACATGGATACACATTAAATGAACTTACGATCGATTTGATTGCGCGTCTTTTAGTAAAAAAGTAAAAAGTAAAATATTTTAACATTGGGCAGTACATTTGAACATTAGATGTTTACATCGAGCGAGCCTATCCATGCTACTACATCGGGAATTGCCAAATGGATGTCTGAGATGTTGCCATTGTACCGTCGAATTGGACACACAGTTGCAATGTGCTTTATGGTTTGTTGTGGAGCGCCGCAGTCACACTCAGGGGACTCTGAAATGCCCCACTTGCAGAAAGAATCAGCACAACGTCCATGATTCGTTCTTATTCGGTTTAGTGTAGTCTAGGTATGACGTGGCAGATCGAAACCAGGTTGAGTAGAGGTCGGGTTAGTAATAGTAAGGCCAGTTGTATTGTAATGATGCCAGGACGTGTCCCAGGCATCCAAGATATTAAAACTAGTTGCCAGCAGGTTGCTGGCAGTTTTATGTGGAGGCTTTCTTGACTTCAATCGATGAGTATTCAGTCACCGTAATATTCGTGCAAGGGTAACGTGATGTTGTTGGTTACCTTATGTTCACGCATGAGTCTGAGTGCAGATGGAGCGACATTGCTTAACACAGGGAGCCAAGTTAAAGGGGTGGATCTGATAGTACCACTTATAGTACGCATCGTGGCATGCAGCTGGCAGTTTTTTAAGTAAAGTAAAGTGTACTGTAACTATTAAGTCATTACTCCAGAAGATGGCCTAACCAGCTGAAATATATATATAGAGTAACAGTAAAATTATAAACAACTTTGTTTTCTTTAATTTTTTATTAAACTTATTAAATAAGTTATTTGCGTAAAGTAACAAGAGATTGAAATTATGTCATTTTTTTTTTTAATAAAATGTGTTGTGTAATAGGGTTTAGAATATGTGTCACAACAACACAAATACCTTTTAAGACCTAGGTCTAGACCTGGGTCCCACAACAACTGGCGTTCTAAGGTGTTGATTAACGCTTTCTTTAAACCTCTGCGGGTTGAAGCTACCTAAGACTAAGTGTTCCGGCAAACTATTCCATTTGTACGCAGTTCGGACAAAGAAGTCTCTCTGTGATCTGCCAGTATGACAGCGCGGGATCTTTATCGTTTCACTGGTTGCGGCAACCGATTGCCATGTGGAATGGGGGTAAGAATAAGTTTGAAGCATGATGCCGCTGATTTCATCTGAGCACTGTTGATGACGATATTTGCAAAAAACAACGAGGTCAGCAACAGTGCGACGAAGTTGTAGGGAATCAAGTTTTGATGTCAAAGCTCGATCACCCACAATTCGTATAGCCCGCTTTTGAACAGAGTCCAAGAGGGCCAAGATGGAAACAGAAGCAGCACCCCAAACTTGACAACAGTACTCCATACAGGGACGAATATTGGACTTATAAACATGGAGCAATTGTTAAGGAGTGAACATTTTCTTACATCTATTTAGGAGGCCGAGTTTTTTAGACGCCCTTTTTGCCATCGCCATTACATGATCGTTCCAGAGTAGGTCATTTGAAACTGTGACACCCAATAAGCGGGATCATTGACGATTAAATCACCATCAATAATAGGGGGAGTAGAAAATTTTGTACCAGAATTTAAAGAATTCATGGTACTGTAGAAACTCTTGTCAGAAACAGACATAGACGTAGGTTTTGAAGCTTTCGCTCTGTCAATTTCAGACTTTTCGTTTGAGATAATCTGGTTAGATATTTTGTTGGCCTTTAGATATTGGGATCGATTAGTGGGAGTTTTGTTATGAATCCAAATATTAAATAATCTACGTTTGTTTCTAAGTGCCGTTTTGGCAGCTTTCGAATACAAGTACTTTTGTTTGGGTTTTACTATGGCGAAAGGGACAAATTTATTGATAGCAAATTGGACGGTTTCTGTAAAGTTTTGAACAGAAACATTTACATTGTCAGTGTAAAGACAATGACGGTCGAAATGGAAACCATGGAAAAAAATTTTGAAGACCACTCTTATCCATTTTTGAGTAGTGAAATATTTTGCGGGGTTTGGAAGCTGTAGTTTTAACTTTTAAGTAAATCAGTTTTGATAACTGATGAGAATAAATAATGATCAGAATTTCCAATACTACCTTTAGCGACATCGACACTCGTAATATCTGGCATTGTGGTAAGATAGAGATCTAAAAGAAAGCTATTACACCGCCATTACGGGGAGTGAAAGTCGGGTTTTTAACAATTTGGAATAGGCCCTGAGAGGCGGCAAAAATGTCTGCTAGTTTTCCACTATTGTCAACATCGTCGGTCGATTTGGCGAATTCCAACCATGATTTGTTGTGGACGTTGAAGTCACCGGTAACGATAACTTCACAATTAGGGGACTTTGCTCTAATCTCGTCCACAATTTTTGTCAGTATATTAAAAAAGTTTGGGTTACGTTTGTTTTTGGACCGGTATAAAGCTATTGTAAAATAAAGTCATTTCTGGAAGACAAATCTTTAAAACCATTGTATTGAAGCCGTCACCGTGTAGTACAAAATTTAGAAAGCGCGTGTACGCAACACTCTCATTAATGAATGCGCATACGCCCTGATGGAGTTTGAAAGCTGATTCGAGCCTATATTTGGAATTAAGCGATTCTATAAAGAGAAAATTTTCAGAAACTTGTGTTTCTGTAAGGAATAGAATGTTCGGTTTGTCGTGCTCAAGATGATGTTGCACGTGCTCATGGTTAGCGTTCAATCCGCAGATGTTTTGACCTTGTATTTTAAAATTTTTTATTCATTCATATATGTCTTATCCCTGCAAATTCCGTGGACGTGCCGCTTTATTAGCGGGTGGATTGCGCAAATTTGCTTTACCACTTGCAGACTTATTTTCTTTCGGTTGTACTGCCATATATATATTTATCAAAAGGTTTATTTTATTTTTTTATGTTTTATTTTAAAATGCATAACTAAGTAAAAAATCCTATCATACAATAAAATATGACATATGCCAATATTTCATGATAAGATGAAGAAATAATAACAAAATAATAAGTGAAAAACAAATTGTGAGAAATTTTTTTTGTGAGAAAAAAAACTTACGCCAAGTGCCAACGGCGAACATTGTTAACCTCAGTTCATTTTCTTAACAATCAAACGTTCGTTTAAATTAATTGCTAAGTAATTACCAAATATTTATTTTAATATGTTTTGAAATAAAACATATTAGCAAAAATATCAAACCGTTGCAATTTGACTTTTATTTAATTATTGGGAAATGCAAGAAAATAAGAATATATTGAAATTATTTAATTTGAATTAAATGTATTGTAATAAACTTCGTCCAGAATGGGTTAATTACCAATACATTCGGCAAAGATGAATTAAAAAGTTAACTCTTTTTAACTAATACAGTTTGCATAAATTAATGTAAATTAAATTTGTTATACAAATGTTTACATCAATGAATTAAAAGGAGGTGTGGCCTGTTGTTTCTAGAAAATACACTGGCAACAAAAAGTTACCAGACGTTTTTGCTTATTTGTTTTTGAATATAAATAAGCGAACAAAATATCATATAGTCAGTTTTAATTTTGCAATTAAAAGTGTTTATAAATATTCGCAAGTATAAGGAATAATCGGTGGTACTTGAGCCTGGGTACTAATAGTAAAAGAATCTGAACTTAGTGGAATAGTAAATACAGATTTTACGATTCCGAATATTATTGATTCAAATTGTGGAAAAGCGGTGAAGTTTATCGGACATAAATTGGAGACCCTGGAATTTATTATAAGGAAAAACGGAAGCTGCTGTAATTTGTTGACAAATAAAGTTTGAGATTCTGTTAACCAAAGATCCGTCTTTTTACTGTCGTATTTGCTCAATAATGGAAAAGAACCAAGGAAGAGTCGTTACAGTATGTATGTAATTTAGATTTTAAGCGTTTACTTAAGAACATGAATGTAATTTGTTTGCGACTCCGATGACGGACCACGACAAGAGTACTCCTGAAATTGGACTAACAAGTTGAAATATACAGGGTGAGTTTTTTAAAAAATGCCAGGCTTTTATCTCGAGAACCATGCTAGATGGGACAAAATAACCCAAGGTGATATTTGTTAAGCGTCGAGGGGGACGTCCAATGGTAATATTGAATGACCTTGAAACTCATAAGTATTGGAGATATATGCCAAAATAGGTTTTTTTTAAATTAGAACCTATACATTTAAGGTTTTTTTTAATTAATTAAATCAAACTACACACTTTTTGCTTACAATTTTTTTTTGTAAAGTGTACGATTTTGTAGATATGATGAAAATTGATTTGCACTAAAGCAAACGTGTCTTCGCTAAGTTCTTCAGAAAAAAAATAAAATTTCGATAAATTAAAAAAAAAACAATGAAAATCATTCATTAATTTAAATATTATTGCATCGTGGTCTACTGCGTGAAATTGATTTTCGTTTTTTTTTTGATTTATTGAAATTTTATTTTTTTACTGAAGAACTTAGCGAAGACACGTTTGCTTTAGTGCAAATCAATTTTCATCATATCTACAAAATCGTACACTTTACAAAAAAAAATTGTAAGCAAAAAGTGTGTAGTTTGATTTAATTAATTAAAAAAAAACCTTAAATGTATAGGTTCTAATTTAAAAAAAACCTATTTTGGCATATATCTCCAATACTTATGAGTTTCAAGGTCATTCAATATTACCATTGGAAGTCCCCCTCGACGCTTAACAAATATCACCTTGGGTTATTTTGTCCCATCTAGCATGGTTCTCGAGATAAAAGCCTGGCATTTTTTAAAAAACTCATCCTGTATATAGAGTAACAATTAAATAAAAAAAAAATTTTTCTTTATTTTTTCTAATGAAACTAATAGTGAATTCTTTTCTACTTGTTCGGTACAAGTTCCGACTCCGAATTATCGAAATTTGTTTTTTTTATATTGCTTTTTTTACAAATTTTGTCAATTCTGTGTTGGAACTTGTACCGAACAGGTAGAAAAGAATTCACTATTAGAAATAATTTTTTGTCGTAAAGTAACAAGAGAATGGCATTATGTTAGTATTTCTAAATTTGAGAACGAAAAGAAATACAATCTATTTGATGTTATCTTATTTTAATGATACACAGAGTTGGTTTGTTTTAAACACTGTTGAAAACAGTGTTTAAAACAATTTGTTTTTTTTTTTAAACAAAACACTGTTTTAAACAAAAATTGTTTTTTTTAAATATTGCAATGTTACTGTCGTATTTTATCGTTTTTAATACATTGTCTTTAAAGTGGCAAAGCACCTTTCAGCACCTTAAACGTCATTAAGATTTTTAAAATTTTAAAAACTATCATATGTTTTTCAGTTAATAAAATGCGTTCTAAGGTGTTGATGAACGCAAATCTGTAAATTTTTGTTTTTTTTAATATATTTTTTAAAGAACGAATAACTAAACAATAAAACCGATCACATATAAAACATGACATAACCCAATATATTTCATGATAGGATACAGAAAATAAAAAGTTCAAGCGGCACGTATATCCGCTAGAAATAGGTAGATTTCGAGATCAGACAGTTTTGTGTGCCAGTAGAATCTGATGTATCAGATTAGTTTAAACAACACAAACTAATTTCAAACAGATATCGAACAAATTTTAAAAAGAAAATTAGCTACATATAAGCAAAACTATATCTATCCAATTTTGCAACAAACAAATATCAAATCTACCACAGAATATGTGTGTGACAATTTATGACATAAACCTACGCTATATCATATGTCGTCCAATTACTGCAAAATATCAAAATAGTTTATTTCTAAGAAAAAAAATTAATTTCTTCTATTCAAACCTTTTTAACAGGTCGTTCAATAAGTCCGTAGGATAAGTAAGAAAAAAACAACATTTTGACAAAACTCGATTTTTTTATTCAACATAGTTGCCTTCGAGGGCGATACAACGAGTATAGCGATTTTCCAACTTTTCTATACCACTTTTATAGTACGATTTCTCTTTCTCGTCAAAATAGGCCTCAGTTTCAGCGATTACTTCATCATTGGACTTAAATTTCTTTCCAATCCAAAAGTTCACAGTAATACTCGCTGTTGATGGTGGTTCCTTTTTGGAGATAGTCGATGAATATTATTCCGTTCGTATCCCAAAATACAGACGCCATCACATTACCGGCCGACTGTTGCGTCTTTGCTCGCTTTGGATTCGGTTCGTCGACTGCTGTCCACTCAGCTGACTGTCTTTTGGATTCTGGTGTGTAATTGTGAAGCCATGTCTCATCCATTGTCACATATCTACGATAGAATTCCCTTTTATTACGGTTTAATAGCGCCAAAGACTCCTCTGAAGCATCGATTCGTTGTTGTTTTTTGGCGACTGTGAGCTCACGCGGCAGCCAATTTGCAGAGCCTTCGCATACCCAAATATTCGTGTAAAATGGTAAAAACACTACCATTTGCTACCTTTACAATGTCAGCTAGCTCATGCACCTTCAATTTGCGATCGTTCATAACCAATTTGTGGATTTTTTTGATGTTTTCTGGAATAACAGCCTTATTTGGGTGTCCACTGCGCTCTGCATCTTTTGTGCTGGTACGACCACATTTAAATTCAGCCATCCACTTCTCTACCATTTGTCTCGATGGAGCAGAGTTTGGATAATGTTTATCAAGCCATTGTTTGGTTTCCACTGTATTTTTTTTCATCAAAAAGCAATGCTTTATTAAAATTCGAAATTCACTTTTTTCCATTTTTTTTCAAAAACAAAAGTTGCTTCACACAATCACACAAAATGCTATAACTCACGAATAAATAGTCAGATTGCTGTCAAATTTATACACGTATCGTTTGAAGGTTAGTACTAAATAAAAATCATATGGAAAAATTTTTAGTAACGCCATCTATGTGTCATCCTACGGACTTATTGAATGACCTAGTATTTTTTTTTCATTGACTGTTATAAGGTTTTTGGAAATTGTAGTTATGGATGCAAACTTTTTTGTTGAAGCCAACAAGTCAAAAACCTCTAACTGCAGAGGTTTATATTTATAAGAAACCGATTAAAATGTGCCCACAGATTCTAAATTTATGAAGTTTTTAAAAATATTAGTATCCAAACGGCCGTTATAACGGATTAAAAAAACGATTTTTTTTTCTAGTATAAAGCCTCTAGTTATTTAACCATGTGTCAGATTTTTCTGATTTACGAACTTGTCCAAGATATTAATAAAACACACATGTTTACGGAAGGTTTTTTGATCTGGCTCTACAAATGCGACCGTGAGAGTGCCGGTTGATTCAAACGCATTTTGTGTTTTACAAGCTTTTTTGTTGGAGCCGCTCACTCAGAAACCTCCAACCGCAGAGGTCTTTTTTTTGAAAGAAACTGATTAAAAAGGCTTCAAAGATTCTAAATTTATGAAGTTTTTAAAAATATTAGAATCTAAACGGCCGTTATAACGGATCTAAAAAACAGTTTTTTCTAGTATAAAGCCTTTAGTTTCTTAACCATGTGGCGGATTTGGCTAATTTACGAACTTGTCCAAGATATTAATAAAACGCACATTTTAAAAAAAGGGTTTTTTGATCTGGCTTTACAAATGCGACCATGAGATTGCCGGTTGTTTAAAAAAAATTTTTTTTTGCAAACTTTTTTGTTGGAGCCGCTCACTCAGGAACCTCTAACTGCAGAGGTCTATTTTTAAAACAAATTGATAAAAAAGATTCCAAAAATTCTAAATTTGTTAACTTTTTTAAAATACATATTAGTATCCAAACGGTCGTTATAACGGTTTTAAAAAATCAATTTTTTTTAGAAAAAAGGCTCTAGTTCCTTAGCCACGTGTCGGATTTTGCTGATTCACGAACTCGTCGGAGATATTAATAGAACACACATGTACAGAAAAATTTTTTGATCTACCTCAACAAATGCGACCGTGAGATTGCCGGTCGTTTTCGTTATACCTCATATCGTTTATATATGTATATATATATATACATAAAATTTTTTGTTTTTTCGTCTCCGCTTATCATATATAGTCGTTTGGCACAAACATTTTTCCGAAATTCCGAGATGAAGCCCATTGCAATAGGTAGATTTTTATATGAAATCTACCTAAAAATAAGATAAGAAATAAAAAGAAAAAGTCTTTTAAAAATTAGCAGTAACAAAAATAAAATGACGAACTGTCTTCCTCAATTACTAAAGCCTACCCATAGAGTTATGTGAAATCTCGATCACGCTCGAGCAAGCAATAACGTGCCATAATCAAGGAACACTTCATAGATAAAATTTAGGGTTGACTAAGTAGTGGCATGTCACTACTATTGCCAGTGGTATGTGATATATCACGTTAACTCGTATGTCAATACTAGTCAAAATATTGGTACAAAAATGCTGGAGGATCTGTTATTCGAATACCGACAGACGTTCGATGGAGCAGCAAGTGCATTTTGATTAATTGCTAAATAAAATAATGGTCAATATGTGGTATTTCTGTGGGTCAAACGGAACGAGATTTTTGTAAAATTAGGTTACGTATTTCATATCATTGATAAATGATAAATTAAAATTTTTTACCAAATACTTAACATAGACTTGATAAAATAAGATGAGGAAGTTTATCAAATTTATCAAAACCGCAGGTGCTTTGGACAAATGAACGCAACCTTAGCGAATAAGATCAAATTTGGAAACAGTTACGACATGATTTAGATTTTATTTCTGGCCATCGATTGTGATGCAAAACCAAATCCAACGTGTATATTTAGCATCTTTGACACCGTTATATTAGGTCGCTGTTGCTATGCGCGAATGACACTTATTAATGAAAATTTCGTTATTTTAGAAAGCGAAGAATATAAATGTTGCATTATTTTCATCGAAGAAAATTTGTTATTTATACTAAATTTCCATATTTTTTAAATTATGTGCCAAGTTAATTCTCTTTCGTGCAACTTGTTTCACGTAGGATTTTTGTGGAAAATTATTTGACTCTGAATGGTGGGCTACTGTCTCTTCTTTAGACTTTAGACTTATTTGGACTAAATTTCGAATTAAATTTATTGGTATTTTGGGGCAATGTCAAAGTCAGCCGGAATTGAGCGCGTCTTCTCTAAATTTGGCTTGGTACATACGAAACGCCAAAAGCGATTGGGTATGGAAAAAGCTGGACAATTAGATTTTATTAATCAATTAACGAATAGTATAGTTTGTAATACCTATAAAACCGATGCTGACGATAATTAGTTTTGAGTTTTTTTATATGCAAAAATATTTTAAATTGAAACAAAAATATATTGCTTTCAACTTCAAAATCTTTTTGTTTTCACTAGATTTTTTGTTAAAGGTATATTTTTACACCTTACCAACCAATATTCTTATAAGAATACCAATATCTTTATCTGTGATTTACAATCGCCAGAAACTCAATTTCTTTATTGAAGCAAATTGATTACCTGTTTTTCATAATATTTTCAAGTTGATCTAGGTAGGTGCACCAGGACTCGGAAATACGTATGTCGCAGAATTCTTATCATAATTAAAATTTCTAAAGTTAACTTTAGCCAATTAAGACAACTGTGCCATTAGATTGAGGGATAAACTACTCGTAGGCATCTTAGGATAGCAATATGAGTAGCTACTGAGAATATTCAAGAAATGTTGAGTCTATAACGTGATCCTTAAGAATCGCCACAAAATTGGAAATCTTTCCGAATATCTTGGGCATTTTCAAAGAAACTTGAGAATATTTGCAGGTACAGTCTTTCTTCAGAGAATCTAGAGAATCGTGGCAATCTTGAAAATATTTAAAGAACCTTTATTAATCTGAGAATATATAGGACACCTGTTTTTCTTGAAGTTTTTTCAGTAGTAATTTCCCAATATACTTGCTTTCGAAATTTTTAGCAAAAAATTATTTCGAATTATCACCGCCCGATAATTCGAAATAATATTTTGCCAAAAATTTCGAAAGCAAGTATAATGATTAAAGCAAGAGGTCGTAGGCCGAGGGCTATTATCAATACCACTTGCTTGAGGAATTTTCCAAAAAATTATGAGAATTTATCAACGAACGAGGGGAATTCGTTTGGAAAATTTTTTGCCATTTTTCATTTCTTTATATATTTTTTATGAATTATACGTTGGCCTACTGCGATATCAGTTAATTATTTTAAAATTAGACTGATAATTTTTAATATCCCAGTAAGCCAGACGTATAAATATTTGTTATTAGTATAATTCAAATTTTATTGGTGAAATTGAATGATGTCATTACATTTTAGAGAATTTCATTGGTTTAAATTAAAATAAAACTAAGGCAAAAAATTTTCACTCTAGTTACATATTTTCATTTAAAACAAAAAAAACACAAAAAAACTGTTTTAAACAATAAAAAACGCGTTTTAAACAAAAAAAAACAGTTTTTTTTTGTTTTTTTTTTTTTTTTTTACACAGTGTTTTCAACCAACGCTCATGATACACCTTTAATCTAAATACGTTTTTATTACATGATTATAATTTGCTACACACATGCATTAAAAATAATTTTTCTATCTAAATAAATAACAACACAAGACATTTTGCGACAACAAAGAATTATTAACGAAAAAGATACATATTTAAGTATCTTTACAATGAATAATAATAGGGAAACAAGTTACTTAAATATTTGAAAAGGTTTTATGTGCTTGTTTAATAATTTTGTTTAAAAAATAGCGATATACAAATTCATTTAAACATTAATACAAACCGAATACAATAGACTATAACAAATTCGTAAATTATTTAAAGATTACACACAAACTTGTTTGATTAAACAAGCAATATTTTTTAACTTCAGAGAAAAAATATACAACTGTAGCTCTCTTGTCAAAGGTTCCGGTAACCGTTTACCCAACTTATTTTACCATAATACACACTCGCATAGTCAAATTTGTTTGGAACAATACTCAAGCTTCTTTTAAATAATAATAGTGATGAATATCAAGTGGGTTTTCGATAATATACTGAAAACAAAGATTTCAAAAATCCAAATCATAAATGTCGAAAAACTTTTAAGATGGCTAAAAGCCTAACAAAGCCCCCGGACTAGACTATATTTAACCTATTATTCTAAAAACATTTTCAAAATAACTCGGGTTCGGTAGTTTTCACTAACAACAAGTTGGACAACCAACCCATCTCCAAACAAACAAACTACGTAGTGACGACAACTAGGTGTTACTAATTCAAAACTTTCTAGTTTTCACATATATGAATATTTTTTGTACAATTTTTGTGCAAAGTGGTAAAAACATTTCAAATTGATGAAATAAATGTTACTCTTCGATATAGCCACCTCTTCCACTTTGTTGTATTATGGTCGATTCAAGTTTTCACTTTCGACTCATTTTTGGCGTCCTTAGTGTTTTTGGGACCGCATCCCTCGCGGATTTAACGATATCATTATCGTTATGGGGCGATACACAAACATTTTATTCGCCTTCAATTACTGAAACTCTTTCAAAATGTCTGGTTGGGATTTTCTAGCCATATGCAATGAAATCACAGTATTAGCCGTTGACAGATATCACGGTATGAAGTAACACCTCACAGTTCATTGTTGGGACAGTACCCTTGAAAAATACTGTTGAAACAAGCATTTTTCGCACATTTCTAAGCATTTGATCGCATCTGGCATGCAAACACGACCAATAAATCCCAAAATCGTAAAGGTGGTTTAAAATTAGATGGCTTTTCTGCGTCTAGACTAATTAATGGTAGTGTACTTCAAAACTCATTTTTAACTCCCACTCTTTTTTCATGTAACCGATTAAATTTAATTCCACCGAAACACAGCTAGTTAGTTGTTGTTTGTTTGCAGTTCAAAAAGTGAGTTATTTCAACGATATTTGAACTAGCATCTGTGACGAATAAATGGGTGAATGTGAAAGGATTCGTTTAATGGACGTCACAATTTCGAATAACTTACTCTGAAACGCCAAGCACAACGGATCCATCTGAGAAACTCGCACTCCACAATAGATGTGAAAAATATTTCACTCTATCTATTAATAGTACATCTATTAAATGTACAAGTCCCTGTATGGATTACTGTTGTCAAATTTGGTTACAGTTACTGATCTCGTATTCTTATCAATATCACCACAAAGACAGAATGCAGCAAGATTTCTGTATCTTAACCACAAATAAATGGAATCATTTACTGGAACTAATAGTTTCGGGTGACTTCAATACACAAAAGTTTAAAAAAGGATCCATCTACAACAGAACACATATGTTGTAATTCCTATTACACTACAGTTTCTTTTATCTATTAACGGTTTTTAGTAGTTTTATTAGCAGTTTTGTCACTTTAACTATTAAAAAGGAAAACCAATGAAGTGGTATTAAATAGTTATATTAGTAATATAAAGTACTCTATTAATACCGCATTTACAGCGACATTGCAAATCATTAGATGTAATTTAAATAAGTGCTGTAAACATTTTTTATTTTTTAAGAGCTTGCAAGTAATTTGATATCCAGTTTTACTATCTAGCAAATTATTTTTAAATTGATATTGACCCTGTAAACAGCATTGCAAATAAAAATCACACCGTCTTCTGTTCCTAAAAATTTTAAATTATCACATTTCTTTTCTCCGTCAAATATTTTTCAACAATCAGAGAAAGAATTTGAGGAATGGTCTAGTTATCATATTTTTCATTACTCTTTTAAAAGTTTGACAGATAGCAATTTAAACTAAACTAAGTTAAAATGTGTTTATATCATAAAAGATTTAATTTGCAATCTACGCTGTAAACTCATATTAAATATGACAAGATCCAAATTAATATACTATCTACTAGTTTGCTATGTCGCTGTAAATGCGGTATAAATTAGTTTATAAAAACACCTAACCAATTAGAACATAAATCACTTTTGACGAAGGTGTATTAATCACACTTAGATTAACTTAAAACATACATAGCTCTTAAATTTTTCCAACCAAGAAAAGTAAAAGTAAAAACTAAAAGGGAATGTATTTTACAAGAGTGATAAACAGTGCACATTTCTGTTTATTTGCTCTTAATAAATAAAATAAACAAAATTAATAAATAACATAAATGAAATAACCAAATAAATAAAATAAATAAAATGAATAAAATAAAATAAATAAGATAAATAAAATAAATAATATATGTAAATAAAATAAAAATATAAATAAAATAAATACAATAAATAAAATAAAAAAGATAAATACAATAAATAAATACAATAAATAAAATAAATAACATAAATAATATAAAAAAAATAACTTAAGCCAAATAAAAAAAAATTATACAAATAATCAATTTGATTGATGACAAGTTAAAAAAATAAATACATACGAGTTAAATTAATATTAGTTTTGTTGTCATTTCGAAGAAATTTTTGTATATCTCTTTTATTTACATTTTCATAAACAGAATTGAGATCAAATCAATTTTATTGTTAGGTGATAGGTTAAACAAACCATCAAGGCCTTATGTTCTTTACTAATCAAATTAGTATAAGTGTAACAAATAAAATATATTTTTAGTTTAAATTTCACATTTTATTTCAGAATAAATGTTTTTTAAACAATAAAATCTCAAGTTAAATAAAAGTGTGTAAAAAGCGAAGAGTTGAAACAAACGAAAAAATTATTCACCCAGTCATATACAATATTTCTGCATAACTGAGTTTTAATACAATCTGCGCTACTGCGGCCCTATTTTATAAATAAAATTTTTGTGCATCCAATTAGTTAATATTAATTTCAATTAAACGTACTGTCATAATACGTGACCCTGTGAATTTTCAAATTGTCCGGTTGAATTTTTTGTGTTCCGTTGAACCTTATAGAGCGCTAGTAAGATAAACAAGATATGGTCTAATGATTTATACTTTGTTTGTACATACTTAAATCGTTTTCTTTATACTTAATATAAAATATCGAGTTGGATTAATTTACGTGTAGTCCTGACACCATAAATACGTTTTATTGAAGAACTAGGTCACACTACAGCACCAGAAAATAAATTCAAAAGTTTCTTAGTCTGCTTTTTGTGCTCTGATGATTGTATCGTAGTCGAAATGAGTTCGACTGATGCCGTTTCGTTATCGGATTAGGATAATGCTGCTGCGACTATTGTTATCTTTACCTTGTCCATGCTGTATGTTGGTCGATGGTAAATTGACTAATAAAATACAAAATGGCGGGTTTGCCTTGGATTGCGTTCAGTTTAAAACTGAATTGCTAGTGTTAGAGATTTGTAGTCGCTATAAATTACGAAATCTCGACCAAAATCTCTGAAGTGTTTGATTATTAGATAAATTGCGAGAAGCTCTCGATCAAGTTTGAAGTATTTAATTTGGGCGTATGAAAGGTTTTAGAAACGAATCCCAAAGGTTTCCATCTCATTGTTATGCTGAAGTAATACTGCTCCAACGGCAGTGTTCGATGCATCAGTAGTGATCCTGTATACGGAACCGTTACTTGGATGCAGACTGCGGCCTATTTTGATTTTATTCTTGGTGAGTTGACATTTGTTTGACGAAGTAAAATTTTTGCAGTCTTGCGTTCCTTAGTGAAATAACCAAGTGTGAATGAATTGGGGCGAGTGATACAGCTAGTTTCGGTATGAATCAATGATATTAACTTATCATACCAATGAATTGAGTACCGAGCAGCGAAAGCCGAACAATTGAATAAGTGCATCAGACATTTTCTGGTCATTCACTCTCGTTTTGGTGTTCAGAATTGGCTCTCTGGATCATCTGCTCTAACACCACTAGATTGTTTGAGCCTATTTGAAGTTCAAGGTCTATTACAATAAGCGCACAATAACCTGAGCATTGAAAGAGAATATTCAATGCTGCATCATCGAAATATAGCCGCATTTATGCAAAATGGTCATTGAAAATTTTGACAAATGAGAACGTATGTGCCAACAAAGCCATGGCGGTCATTTACCTGAATTCCAATTCCATACATAACTATGGTGTCTACTTCTTTTTGTCCAAAACAAACTTCCCTGACTTTCCAGAGCATAAATATGAAAATTCCATGACTTTTTAAAAATAAAACTAATTAGTTTGTAACAAAAAACAACCTTAAATGTATAATTTGTGAGACATATTTCAATTTAAATATTTTATGTTGCTTTATCTTCATTTAGGAGCATAGAGCGTCTACCATACTGGACCATCTAACTCTATTTGGGGCAATCGCTTTTAACTCTCCCTATGTCTTGCCAATTTGTTTCGCCTCTACGAGCATCGTTTTTTCCAGTTGGTCTTCTCACCCTTCTTTTACCTTGCGGATTCCACTCTAGGGATATCCTTGTAACATCTTCAGTTGGTTTTCTCAGTGTGTATCCTGCCCATCTCCAGTTCCTGTTTCTTATATCGGACTCAATGTTTATCTGCTCTGTTTTTCGTAGAAGTTCTTCGTTACTGATTTTATCAGGTCAGAAACATTTGATCAGTCGCCTTAAGCATTTGTTCACAAACACCTGTAGTTGGTTTGTTGTCTTCTTTGTATGCTTCCATGATGTGAATCCATTCAGCAGTACTGTTATGAACATGCGGAGCATTGTTTTTCTTGACAGGACGAACGCATTCCAGAGCTTATGGGGCATGTTGAATGTATTTCTCTCCTTTTTAATGCGCTGGTTATTATCTTTTTCAGTTCCACTTGTTTTTGCTACACTACAACCAAGGTACACAAAATTTATCGACATCTTCGACTTGTGTATGTATTATTGATGGTGATTGGTATTTTTTTTTTTAATAAAAAGTGTTGTGTAGTAGGAATTACAAAATGTGTAACAACAACACATAGATACCTTTTAAGACCTAGGTCACACAACAACATGCGTCTTGAGGTGTTGGTGGATGCTGTTTTTAAATCTTTGTGGATTGAAGGCACTCGAGACTATTGATTCGGACAAAGCAGTCCATTTGTACGATGTAGGCACAAAGAAATCCCTTTCTTGTGCAAGGGTTGATAGTTCTATTTTCTGCTGTATGTGAGTCTATGTGTGAGCAGGCAGATGTCGTCTGCGTAGTCTATAACATTGAGTCGTCTTGTTCTGTTCCATTGGATGCCATTTGAACATGTATCGTCAAGCTTTCGCATGACACTGTCTAGTACTATTATGTATAGAGCGCGGATAGTCCTTAATTAGCTCAATTATTTTCTTCGAGATGCTCATTTCCACTTCCATACCGCGCGTCTGTTAATTGTGTCGAAAACGCATTCGAAGTCCACGAAGAGGTGAAGAATTCCATTCGTTTGATTGTTCTGTGATGATACGAATTGTGTTGATATGACCAGTACAGTGTGTACCTGGTCTAAAACCAGCTTGTTGATTTATCGATTTTTTGTTAATTGATGGAGATATTCTTTCAAGAATGATCATGGCTGATACTTTTATTGTGGTATTACGTAGGGATATACCTCTCCAGTTTGTACATTCTCTTATATCACCTTTCTTTGGAATTGTTATGGTTAAACCCTCTTTCCATTTCGTTGATATTTTACCATAGTTTTATACATTAGCTAATAGTGGTGTTAGAACTTAAGCGGTTATAGCTGCATCTGCCTTGAATATTTCTGCTGGTATGCTGTCGCTACCAGCTGCTTTATTGTTTTCAAGTTTCTGTATGGCAATTCTAACTTCCAGCTCCGGAGGAGGATGGGTATTGATAGTTTCGTTATAGTTGTCATCCGGAGACTGTTGTTTATGTGTTGTGCTGTTGTTTATGTGTTGTGAGGATTTACCAGATTAAGCTGTTGTTTATGTGTTGTGAGGATTGACCAGATTCATTCTTTATTGGTGGTATGTCTGTATATTTTTGCTGGTCGATCATGTACTGGTTAGTAAGAAGTTTATATCCTCCTTACAAAACGTCTGAGCAAAACGATGGGCAGACATACACAGTGACCATCAACTGGTAATTGCAACATTCAAGATCAAACAAGCACAACAATGTAAAACATAACAACTAGTTAAATCGGAGGAAATTCGATACGAACAGATTGGGTGACAAAACACAAGCCGCATCTGCGAAGAATCGCTCCAGTTCAATCTACCAGGCTTGATCAAAAGTGGGATCAAATTGAATCGTCCTACGTAAAAACTGCTACAGATGTATAGGATACCAAGAGAAGTTCCGAAAACCATGGATAAGTGATGATACCCGGAATAAAATCGAAGAGCGTCGTCAGCTCAAAATACAGTTTTATCACCAAGGCACAACGGAAGAAATATGAGAATACAGCTAAACAAGTGAAAAAAATGGCAAGGAATGATCGCAGCAGATACACAGAAAGTATTCTCAAAACTGCTGAAACAGCAGCAGCAAATAGAAATATGCACACACTACACAAATGTGTGAGAACGGTCACTAACAAATATACAAACACTCAATTCCAATATAAAGGCATACAAAGTATTGCAAATTTTAACAAACATTTAATTACATCAGCTAAGTACAATCGTTCAATAAGAACATCAGAGCTATCCCGTTGTGCAAATACCTCGTTGTAGAATTATGCCTTTCCAGAGCGATTATTTTAATAGAGTGGTTAATTGTAAAACGCAATGCTCCTCTCCATGTTTGTTCCCGTTGCTTTGATATTTAAAAGTGTCTTTTGGTATATATTTAAAACAATTAGTATGGTTATCCCCATTTCGTCATTCCTTCCATTTTCCTCATCTTCTTTTCTAGTTATTCAAAGAGTCTGAATAATATGAATTTTTTCTGAGAAACTTTCAACCATACCTTTGAATTGAAAAAATTCCAATTACTTCTTTACTTACTTGAGTTTAATTGATCTTAAAAATCCCCAAATGAAATTTAGTGTTTAGTGTGTTTAACAAACAACAAATTAAAAAAAAAAATTCTTTTCAAAACCGAGTAACTAAAAGTAAAGTTTGATAAAATGTTTCACTTTTCAAAAGTAGATACCAATGGTCTGTGATGTTTTCTTCAGCTTCTAGATTACCATATAAAGGGTTCTGCTCAAAATTTTACTGAAAGCATTCAATTCGGGATTAATAAACTCGTTCCGCAACCCCAACAACAAATATTTTCAAAGGCGTCGAAATTGACTCTTAAAAGCTTACATGATTATTTAACATATGGATGCATAGCAAGAATCTTGTAAATCAATCATATTGTGTATAAAAGCTAACACCCGGATAGGAACTGCCACTATTAAACAACGAACCAATCTTGGTCCCGTATTGGAGAGCCAAGCCTTGGCTAGTTAACTTTGGTTTCAGTCTGGGCCAGTTGTAAATGTCTAGTCTGAACCAAGATTTAGTTTATTACATTACACGTTATTAACCAGTTTAAACATGTGACATGTGCATGCATTGTAAACATCGTAAATATGTACATTAGGGTGGTCCTTAGGTTACTCTAGATTTTTTTTTTTGCATTGTAGTTTGCGGTACCCTCCCATTTCGTGTCAATAGCCATAAAAAAATTATTTGCAAAATTTGAAATCAATCGTTTAACTCTAAGGCGTGTCTCCGGCCACTTAAAATTGAAAGGTTTTGTTCTGGACCTTAAAAAAAATTTAATTTTTGGTACGATACCCTCCCATTTCGTGTCAATACCCATTTAAAAATTATGTGTAAAATTTGAAATCAATCGATCAACTCTAAGGCGTGCCCCTGGCCACTTAAAGTTGAGAGGTTTTGTTCTGGTCCACTTTAAGTGGCCGGGGGCACGCCTTAGAGTTGAACGATTGATTTCAAGTTTTACACATAATTTTTTATGGGTATTGACACGAAATGGAGGGTGTCGTACAAAAAAATTTAAATTATTTTTTAGGTCCAGAACAAAACTTTTCAACTTTAAGTGGCCGGAAGCACGCTTTAGAGTTGAACGATTGATTCCAAATTTTACACATAATTTTTTTATGGCTACTGACACGAAATGGGAGGGTGCCGTAGAAAAAATGAAAATTTTTTTTAAGGGTCACCCTAATGTACATGTAAACATGATAACATGATAGAACTTCAGTGGTTAAAATTTTTTGTTGATAAAAATTATTCGAAAAGAATAATAAACTATTTTAGTCATACCAAAAATCTTTAAAATTAAATATCTCAAGAACACGAATTACCGCCTCTTTGTAAATTTGATATATTTTAAAGTAAGGATAGAACTATTTTCAGAATAAAAATTAATTAAATTCCAATTTATCTTCGACCCTAGCACTATCTTTAAAAAAGATTTTTTAATATTTTTATTTAAAAATTAATTACAAAAACAATTTTTTTTCAAACGACTAACTAATCATCTATCAAACAAAAAAAGTTTGATGAAATCGGTATAGCCGTTCTTGAGCAATTTAGATTTCAAAGTTACATCGGATTGGCAGAATTTTCATTTTTCACACATGTTAGGGTGCCCCTTATGCTCAAACTATGCACTTTAAAAAATTGTAAAATAAGTTATATTTTTTATTTTGTCCATACTACTTATATTTATACTACAACTATTTGACATTACAAATCAATGTGATTTTACATACAGTGCTTTTTTCAATTCGTAAATCATGTTACCTAAATTTCGGTTTATTGGGAAATCTAGGTTTTAATGGTTATTTTAATGAAAAATAAACACTTTGACTTAACTGGGCATGACACACGGATCCTCCGAGGTCAAATCCAGTTGAAGTTCTAGCCAATTCCTACTGGGAAATCATATTTGCCTCGTCTGTCGATTTTTAGTATAACACGTTATTACGTTTTCAAGCACATTTATGGGCATATGTTTCTAGTTTTAATAAGAATTCAGAGATTTGTTTTCATTAATTAGAAAATCTTCAAGTACGATTGTGTCAGTTGTGAGATAGTCCGAAAGAAAAGACCACCGTCTTAATGGAGCATAATATATATTTTCAACGAACAGTTGCGAATTAGTTAGTGACTGGTTAAATAAACACTTTGCAGCTTTCTTTACTGCTTTCTCGAATTTTGAAGAAAAAAATTAAATACGAAAAGTTTATAGAAATCTTTGTCAATGGTTATCTCTTAAAAGTGAAAGTAATGTTATAACAAATGTTAAATATCTTTTTTATAGTTGTATTTTATATAATCACAAACAATCCCAAATTTATAATAAATTTATACGGCATTACTAATCAAACCGGCAAAAATAAGATTATTTTGACGTTATTTAAATTTCATGACGACAGCTATATATATTAAATGTTGTATTCTATGATTAACAAATGCCTATGTATTACTCATTTATTTGTTGGATAGAAGGACACAGCGGTAAGCTGCAGAAATGTCAACAAATTGAATAAATAAAAGGTGAAAATTCCAAGATGTTTACTTACAAATTGAACCGTTATATCACCTGATTTTTGTATTTCGTTCAGACTGCAAAATACTGTTCGTGCGTACGGAAATCGGGAAGGACAACTCTGTATGCCAACAAGAAAAATGCGACACAAACCATAAAAATGTAAATAAAAAACAATATAACATCAATGTGAAAGTAGCAAGTTCACGAATTGTATTGTGTAAGTGCAGTGATTCAACAATTAAATCCGTTTTCTTGGTTGATTGAAGACTTATGTAATTGAGTTTTATTTATATAAATAGATAAACAGTTCATAGAAATCTTGCCCAAATATCCATTACATAGGTTGTTTTTCGATTCAAATGGCAAACCCATGGAGAATCGAACTTGAGTCCTCCGAATCAAAGCCTATCTGGTTAGCCATTTAAGTGCTGGACAACCGATACAGTGTTATCATTAATATTTATTTATTTAATTTTATTTTATTTCTGTTTAAACCCTAGCCAATTATAAATTTCAAATGATCTACGCCAAGAAAAATTCAGAGACAGTTGCCCAAAAAGCTTCCAGTAGCCCTATTCCGGTACGTCATGCACAATTCATCAGCAATGAAAAGCGCAGTTCTAAATCAAGTAGTGCATTGAAGAGAACAGTGACAGATGAAGCAATAAGACACGCTAAAAAAGAAATTAATCTTATCATAGATATAAAGCTTAGTCTCGTAGACACGAGTAATCTTGATAAATGTAAACACAATTATGCATATACATCAAAAGCCGCAAAGATATTACACAAACGCATAATATTATTTTTCCCGTTCTTGGTTTCAAGTGTCTGTTTGTTTTACCATAAATTATAGTAGTTCGTCTTTACAATATTGTCAATGCATTCTATAAATAATAAATGCAACTCACAGTTGAAATTCGCAGCATAAATAAAAAATCAAGTGTAGGTTATACGGTTTATCATTTATGCCAATTACTTTGAGGTCACATATATCTTTTTTATGATTTCTACTATTATTATTTATTGATTATGTTTATTTCCTATAATATTGCAACTGTGCTATCTTCTAACTATAGCCAATTATTTTAAATTTAGTTTATTCTTTCCTTAAAAACAAAACTAATTAAGTTCAGTGAACTTTGATATTGATTAAAATTATCATTCATGTTTTATATATCTACCACCGGCAAATATATACAAATATTTGTTTATATAATTAATAATCTATTCAGTTTGTAAAATCATTGTTATTGTGTCATTATCAAACAAGTAAAAAATGCTTGCCAAATATGAATAATGAGATATTTCTTTAGGTTAATGTAAGTTTGAAATGAAGTTTGATTATTTCAAAATAGTAAGCTTAGAGTTTCATCATAATTATATAGGTTTTTTTGTTGCAAAACTTATTTTCATCGAATACTTTTTCAAAACAAATTGCTTTTAAATCTTTTAATTGCAATATTTTTAAAAGAATATTATTTAAAGTTGAAGCTAGTAAATTGACCTACATAATTATTTAAATAAAAATCGTTTTTATTCACACCCTGGGGTCTCCGTTACCAGTAAGTAATTACTTATCGCCTGCATGGTCGGTAATTACTTACCGACCTGTGAGTTGTAAACGAAACTTACTATGTTTATTTACGAATCAGTAAACATGCAAAATCGCCTGATCGTGCAAAAATAACTATTAAGACTGCGTTCCAATTGATGCTGAATTGTACTAAACGTGCTAAATCAATTTAGTCTACTATTTTATTTGACTAAATCAACATTTTGTTTCTAAATAATTTGGTATAAATTTATACGTTAAACAATATCTGACAACTTGATTATATTAATTTGAATTAAAATTCGGTAATTTTGTAAAACTAAATTTAGATTTAGCAGTTTAGTACAATGTAGCAACTAATTGGAACACAGTCTTAATACTCTTTTTGAATACAAATGTGGTTTTCGATTGGTAAAATCAGATTTGATCGAAAAAGATCTAGATTTCGGCGACCAATCGAACATGAAATCAGCTGTTTTTACCATTTTTGTTGTATGGGTAAAAAAATGAAATTTGCGACATGTGCTTTGATAATAGTAAACTACTTTTTACACACTTCACGCACTTTACACACTTTTATTTATTAGAATTATTAATTTCATTTAATTTAATTTAATTTACAATTAATAAACTCATCTTAAATTTAAAATCTCATATTAAAGAATACAATTGACATATGTCAAATTTCACTTTAATTGGTATTAGTGAAGGGGAATTGATCTGAGGGGTAAATCTAGCTAAAATCTCAGATTTGAAAAATGGATCTCAGATCAAAAATAAATCAATTTTTTTTGATCTGACGTACCAATGAAACACAAATTTGCTGTCAGATCAAAAAAAAATCGATTTTTTTTTGATCTGACGTGCGAATCGAAAATCACATTAAATATGTATCTCAAATTTGAGGGATCGTGCATTGCTATTTAATTCGACCGTCGCGCTTTAAGTGTTAGGGTCTGTAAATATTGCCTTTTTTCAACCAATTACATGTTAAACAAATTTTATGATCTAGTATTCCGTTCAAATTAATTATTCGATTGTTTTGTTGTTTGTCAAAATATTAAAAAGAAAACAACGTAAATTAGGTACTAATCATGCGATATTTT
Organism: Diogma glabrata; assembly: GCA_963693315.1. Taxonomy (NCBI): domain Eukaryota; kingdom Metazoa; phylum Arthropoda; class Insecta; order Diptera; family Cylindrotomidae; genus Diogma; species Diogma glabrata. The sequence goes on along the minus strand of OY856188.1, from coordinate 136,500,882 downwards.
ATACAATATATATAAATAGATAAATATTTATTAAAGTTTACGCAGCAGGAACGGTGATTTTTAGTAATATTAAGGAAAAAGTACGACTTGATTTAATATACAGTCAGCGTCAAAAAAAAGTGTACAGCAAATAGTTCAACATTTACGGACTAATATATCTTAAAAGAAGAATGGAAAAATAAAATACATTTCATTTTTAAAAAGTGTATTAAGTATTAGTTTATTTTAACAAAAACAAAAATTCAATTATTTGTTGTTATCCTTGTAATTTTAAAAAAATTGCAAAATGCTCTGATTTTACGCGTCAAAAAAAGTGTACACTCTCACATTGTTTGATTGTTTTTTGTTATAACGGGATTTCCGATTTTTTCAACTAATTTTATTTTGTTTTGTTGCATTGTCGATACCTTCGTGTCAAAGATCCGTGCAGTTATTATTATCCCAATAATAATAATTTAATATTATTCAACATGGCCAAACAAACTACAATAGAAAAACGTAATTTAGTGGTAAAATTAGCATCCCAAGGCAAATCTCTGAGGGAAATTGCTAGTATTATCGACAGAAGTCATAATATTGTGAAAAAAATACTATTCAAATTCAAACATTTGGGAAGTGTAGAAGACCCGTTCTGGCAGGCCGCCAATTTTGTCAGTTGTGGACAAAAGAGCGATAGCGCGAAGGGTTAGGGCTAATCCCTCTGAAAGTGCAGTCAGAATAGCTGAGAAACTTACAGAAACATTAGGAGCAGGAATAAGTGCCAGTACCGTTTGCCGTGCTCTGCATGAAAATGGGTTACATGGTAGAACTCCGAGAAAAAAATCAGTTAATTCTAAGAAGAACCAAAAAAAGCGTCTCGAATATGCAAAAAAGCATATTTTTATTTTACAAAATGTCTGTTTTAGATTCGTCACTGAATAAGCACTTATTCCAAATAGTAATGTCTTCAAATATATGCTTTTTTGCATATCCGAGACGCGTTTTTTGGTTTTTCTTAGAATTAACTGATTTTTTTCTCGGAGTTCTACCATGTAACCCATTTTCATGCAGAGCACGGCAAACGGTACTGGCACTTATTCCTGCTCCTAATGTTTCTGTGAGTTTCTCAGCTATTCTGACTGCACTTTCAGAGGGATTAGCCCTAACCCTTCGCGCTATCGCTCTTTTGTCCACAACTGACAAAATTGGCGGCCTGCCAGAACGGGGAAGATCTTCTACACTTCTCAAATGTTTGAATTTGAATAGTATTTTTTTCACAATATTATGACTTCTGTCGATAATACTAGCAATTTCCCTCAGAGATTTGCCTTGAGATGCTAATTTTACCACTAAATTACGTGTTTCTATTGTAGTTTGTTTGGCCATGTTGAATAATATTAAATTATTATTATTGGGATAATAATAACTGCACGGATCTTTGACACGAAGGTATCGACTAGAGTTTCCAAAATACCAGAAAATTCTAATACCGGTTCTCGGTATTAAAAAAATTTCAATACCGGTATTGAAAAATTTAGTTTTTAGTATATACTATAGTATATAAAGCGGAAAGTGAATCTTTTGTGCTCGGAGGCGAAATTTACAGCGCGAGCCGTAGGCTTTAAAAAGATATTTAAATATTTATTTCCTTATTACAGTTTGAAAGCAAACATAGGTATTAATAAAAGATTTAACGTTTGAATATAACCTTTGTTTCTTTGGAACATCGTGTTGTGTAAATCTAAAATTTATTTTTAGTACGTTTTCATTAAAAGTGTGTTTTTAAAAATTTGTTTTTTATTTTTTTCTCTTTCATTTACAAACTTCAAACACAAAAAGAAGAGTGTTGCTATTGCATTGCTATAGGCGAAAGTTTTCAGAAAACTAAATTTTTTTTGTTTAATTCGCCAAAAGCTATGCAACTCTCTGGTTTTTTGTTCTAGAATGTGTAAGATTTGCAGATTGCCACCTCTGAAAATTCAAATTTTGAAAACTGTACAAAACCGGTGTTGTGATACGGTTTCGGTATTGTAAAAATTTACTTCAATACCGATATTGAAAACCGTGGAAACCCTAGTATCGACAATGCAACAGAACAAAATAAAATTAGTTGAAAAAATCGGAAATCCCGTTATAACAAAAAACAATCAAACAATGTGAGAGTGTACACTTTTTTTTGACGCGTAAAATCAGAGCATTTTGCAATTTTTTTAAAATTACAAGGATAACAACAAATAATTGAATTTTTGTTTTTGTTAAAATAAACTAATACTTAATACACTTTTTAAAAATGAAATGTATTTTATTTTTCCATTCTTTTAAGATATTTTTTTTTTTTTTTTTAAGGCGTTCATGCTCCATGTAGGAGCGTTGCCAGGTTAATCAGCTTTGAATATTCACCACGGTCATTCGCAACAGCGACATAATTACCATGGCAGCCGATTTTTTTAAGGTCGTTTATTACGTCAGTCTCCCATTGTAGTCGTGGTCTACCTCGCGGTCTACCACTCCCTGGTGTACTAACGTACATTTTTCTAATCATTCCAGACTGTGAATCGGCTCGTAGAACATGCCCAAACCAAGCAATCCTATTAGAACGGATACAACCTATTATATCAGGACCCTCAAGAAGGTCTCTGATCTCAAAGTTATACCGGGTTCTATACTCTCCATCGTCTGTCTTAAGTGGACCAAAAATGTAGCGTAGGATCTTACGCTCAAATACAGATAAATGCGATTCGTCATTTTGTGTAAGGGTCCACGTTTGTGACCCATACATCACAACCGGTCTAATCAATGTCTTGTATAACTTGAGCTTGGTGTTAGTTGATACATACGGTGATCCAAGGAGAGGTTTAATTGAGTAGAAAGTTCGATTACCTGCAGCGATTCGAGCTTTAATATCTGTAAGTATGCTGTTGTTTGAGTCAAGCATTGATCCCAAATATTTAAAAGATTCAACTCCCTCAATTCGTTCATCGCCGCACATCAAATCTTTCTTCTCAGCCTCTCTTGAAACATTCATATGTTTGGTTTTATGGTAGTTAATTTGCAGACCAATTTTCCTAGCACCACTCTCAAGCGACTTGAAAGTCTCACTCATAACAGCTTCACTTCGGCCGAGGATGACAACATCATCAGCGTAAGCAATCATCTGTACTGAGTTTATTGACAAGATATTGTTATTAGTCGGTAGTTTCTTTTGACGGCACACATATTCCAAGGCTAGATTAAAAAGTATAGGAGAGATAGCATCACCTTGTCTTAAACCGGAGTCGACTTTAAAAAACTTTGATATTTCGTTCTCTACTCGTACACAGCATTGAGAGTTCTGTACTGTCATTTTGCATAGTGATACCAGTTTACCAGGAATTCCCATTGACACCAGAGCAGACCATAGAGTCTCTTGTTCGAGAGAGTCGTAGGCCTGCCTGAAATCAATGAAAAGTTGGTGCACAGGTATGTTGAACTCTCGACACTTTTCCAAAATCATCCTTATCGAGAAAAGTGCATCGGTGGTACCTCGGCCCCGCCGGAAACCACACTGATATTCTCCAAACAGTTGTTCAGCAAAAGGATTGATTTTGGATAGCAAAATGTAGGAAAAGATCTTATATGCTGTGTAGAGGAGGGCGATTCCTCTGTAGTTTGCACATTGTAGGCGATTACCTTTTTTATGGATTGGTATCAGCATAGCTTTGTTCCAGTCCTGTGGCATGGTTTTAGTCCTCCAGATCATTTGAACAAGTTCAAACAATCTTGAGGATAGAGTTTCGCCACCATGTACAATCATTTCGGATGTTATATCGTCGATACCAGGAGCTTTATTGCATTTTAATTTTGACAGCACCGCATCGAATTCCTCTCTGGTGGGTTCTTCTACATGTACCTTTGACGCACGAATAAGCTTAGCTCGTCGCCCGACTTGTTGCTGGTCACTTAAGTTGAGAAGATTCTCAAAATAAGCGGCCCAAGTATCTAAAATATTTTTAAGGTCTACTTGTAGCTCCCCATTTTCGTTTTGAATAGCAGTCGATCTAGTTTGAGGGCCCTTCTTTAAGGTTTTAACCTGTTGAAAGAAGCTACACGATTGATGTTCCTTATTGAAGCTTTCAATCTCCTCACACTGTCTCTTCCACCATTCTCTCTTCGTTCGTCTACATAGCTTTGTAACGGCTTGTCTTGCCAGTTTATAATTCTCCTTCGTGGACCTGGTGTTGCGTCCTTGTAGACACTTCAGATAGCAATCTCTTTTGTATTGAATAGCATCAAGGCATGCTTGATCCATCCATGGCTTCTGGGAGTGGTTCTCTGGTCGTCCAAGTATTCCCTCAGCAGCGCTTAAAACAGCATCTTTGAGCAAATACCATGACTTATCGACGTCTCCATTAATGGTTTCTGATTTCTCCAATGTTTCGGCAATATGGATTTGATATCTCTCTTCTGTTTCAGCATTCTTTAATGTTGAGATGTTAAAACGTTTCCGTTGATTGAATTTTGGAATGCCTGGATTTGGGAAGTGGAACCTTATCGTTGCACATACAAGGAAGTGGTCACTTCCAATGTATGCACCTCTAAAGGATCGCACATCCAGAACGCTCGAAAAGAAACGTGTTGTTACTAGAACGTGATCAATTTGATTTCGAGTATTTCCATTCGGTGAGACCCAAGTCTGCTTATGAATCGATCGATGCGGAAAGAACGTACTGGCAATTCTCAAATTATTTGATAATGCAAACTCAGTCATTCTCTCACCATTATCATTCGAATTCAAATGCAGGCTGTTGGGACCCACCACATTTCCATAAGAGATATCTCTTCCAACCTGTCCATTACAGTCACCAAGAACCATAATGAAGTCGGGTGTTGGTGTTTGTTTCATAACCTCTTCCAGTGCTATGTAGAAATTATCCTTCTCGTCGACGGTCTTAGCTTCAGTTGGTGCATGCACGGCAATAAGAGAAATATTGTTATATGTACCGCGTACACGTAGGTAGCAGATCCTCTCACTGACCGGGATGAATTTCATCACGGCTTCTTGTATGCGTGCACCAACAAGAAAGCCAGTTCCAAATTCTCTTCGAGAAGGATGACCACTACAGTATAGAGAGTGACTATCCAAATCTTGTTTTCCGATTATCGGCTGTCTAATTTCTTGTAGAGCAATAATATCCATCCTATACCTCTCAGCCTCTGTTTTTAGACTTATAAGAGTCAGGAGCGCTCAGGCTGCGCACGTTCCACGTTCCGATTCAGTAGTCTGGTCCTTTTTCACGTCCAGGTAAAATTCTGTTGTTTTTTCCGGGTCTGTTTTTCTCTTTCTGATAACCAAATTTAACACATTAGTTTTTTTCCGGGGTTAGGGTGTTAACCTTAGGCCCAACCCAAATTGTCGTGAATGGGTCCGTTCTGCATATTAAGTTCACCAGAAACAACCTTTTTACACGTTTATATAGCGAGCCGCTTGATTCAAGACAGACGCCCGCTCCAAGCCGCCCCTGACATGGAGAACAGACGCTTGAGTCGCATTGGTTGTAGAGCGCCAATTCGCCGTGATTCGTCTTTTAAGATATATTAGTCCGTAAATGTTGAACTATTTGCTGTACACTTTTTTTTGACGCTGACTGTATATTAAACGACAATCGTCAAACTAATTTCAAATAGAGCCATAAGTTTGTAGACTTAACACTTGGCGCGTAACAATCACATACGCACGTTCCCTATAAATTTGTTAAATAAAGTATATAATCGCGTGGTGATTACACTCTTGTTTGGAAAACGCGTTCGCACTAGTAATACAATCTACTATTCCAGTTTAAATGTAAGAAACAAAATTATTTTATTAAAACTCATGTCTTGAATAAACTGGTTAGAAGTTATTACATGGGATGTCGCTGAAATCGGAAGGACAGACACTAGCAGAATTATATATAGTACTTCAATTGAAGTGTTCAATTTTTGTATTATCAAACATTAAATAATTTTTACAAGATCGTGTTACAAATATAATTTCAAATATATAATAAATACATGTAAAATAACAATTTTCACATCATAATTTAATAGCTTTATGCTTCACAATAATATAAAGTTGTTATAATGTCTAGGATACGCTATATATAAACACATTCATAAAAACCGGGGCGTTATGAGAGGGCATTATGAATTCATAACGCCCGCTATTAAGACGCTAAAAAACTAAATAAAATTATTTTTACTGTAGTTTTGCTTACAAAATGGTGTTGTTGTTGTAGCGACGTGTTTGGTGCTATTCCTCCGGCTCCATGTCCAGGTTCAGGAACTCTGCTACTGCCCTTGGGCGGTACCACAAATCTTCCTTCAAGTTTGTTATATTTACAGGACAATTAAATAGGTGGTCTACATCGTGTAGCGTGCCCTCACATGCGGGACACTTGTCAATAATTTCAGGTTCAACTCTGCTCATGTAGTTGTTTAGAATGCGTGACTAACCGGATCTTAGTTGAACTAGAATGGATCTGGTGCTACAGGGTAGTTGGACCTCTTCGGCAGCGACTTTTGGTGGCTTTCTATTCAAAACACGATTTGGAATATAGTTCTTTATTGCATTTTCAACCGTTTTGGTGTGGAGTGTTTTTAAGCCAGTTCTATATGTACATTCGTCGATGTTACCAGTAATCTGGCTATCTCTGACATCTTGCAGAAAGCATTATGTCTCTAGATGGTTCGATCGTAGTTAAGGGGTCATTGCAAGGATGTTGCTCTTTGTGACAGGCCAATAGGTTAGCATTTCGTTATGTTCACGGACCGGCAATATGTTACTTTCCTTGTGCAAGTGATCTCGGTGGGACATCAGGTGACATCCGGTTGCGGCTTGCAAGGCAGCGTTTTGTGTTGTTTGTAACTTATTCCAGTGAGTGTTGCCTGTTGGTAACTTGGGGGGTCCATATGGGTGCAGCATAATTTAAAATAGGTCTTCCTATTGCTTTGTATGTTGCCATGATCGTGTTTTTATCTTTGCCCCATGAACTACCCGCTAGTGCTTTTAATGCGTTATTCCTGTTTATCAATCTTGAGTTTATTTGTTGTGCATGAGCGTTGAATTTAATCAGTGGGTCGAATGTTACATCCAACAGTCTCGGATTTTTTACTGTGGGAATAAGTATGTTGTCTATGCAGATGCTTAGTGTTGAATTTGCCTCCTTCGTCCATGTGGTGAAAAGTGTAGAAGTAGACTTTTCAGTGGAAAGTTTTAGTTTTCTGCTTTTAAAAGCTTACAAAATGTAAATATTCTTATTCAATTTAAGCCAGTAAAAGATTTTTACATTTGTTTAAAAATTTTAAGCAACATTTATTTATTTATTAAATATTAGTATGGTTTTCCAAAACTATTAAATTATTTTAAACGTTATACAATGTTTTTGTTATACTCTACAAAATTTAGGAAAATTTGTTTACATAGCAACGTACAAACAACATAATTATTTTTTCTATTTTGCGTCTAAAATAAAGTCATTTCGATACCCAAATGCGTATCGAAATGGCCTTCATTAAGATACGCAAAGTTTTGTTTTTCAAGGTTGGTCACATTGGTCATACAAACGTCAGTGAAAGTTAAAACGAATAATTATATAAATAAAATTATTCTTATTAATTAATCTTATTATTAAAAAATAATCTAAATTAGTGTTAAATATTTTAATTAATTAAAATAATTAGTAATAATAACAAAATATCAAATTGACTATATTTTAATAAAATACACATTTTATGAAAGCTAGTTTTGCAACAAGAAAATATATAGAAATATGATGAAACGCAGAGCTTACTATTTTGAATTGAAATTTTTAGAAATTTTCTTTAAAACATTAAAACATAAAAATTTTTTTATAATTTCAAGACAAAAAATGCAAAATAGAAAAAATAGTATAAAAAACTCGTTTCATAAGACGTTTTATCGCACTTATCCATTAGAAAACTCCCCGCTGCGCGGGTCGTTTTCTAAACAGATTGCGTGCGATAAAATCGTCGATTATGAAACTAGTTTCTTAATATACTATTAAACTTCAAAATAGTTATTTTCTTGGTATACTAGGATATATTTGTATTTTTATGCGTATCAATATAGACTAACAAATTAAATTCTTTCTTAGTTTTTAGCTAAGTGAAGCATAAAATCTTGTATGCACCACTGGCGTTACTGGGTATTACGTCCATCAAGCGACATCCATCCCTCGGGCCAGAGGCCTTCGGACTAGATTACGTCGCTTTCCGGGCGCAATAACCTACATAACGTCCTTGGTACATAAATAACTATTATGTAGGCAAACTTGTTTGGAGACGTATTATAGCTATGTATTAAGGAAGTAAAGTAGATCTTTTTTGCTTGAGAGTGGAATTGTTCAACAAACACTTGAAAGCAAAAAAGATACTTTATGCCCGAATTACATACAAGATTTTTTGTACGGGTAAAATTCTGTATTATTTGCATAAATTAAAATAATACATATATTTACACAAAATAGTAAAATGTTTGTTGAGATAATTGTTTAATCCAAGTAGCTTTTCGTTTGATAATAATTTTCCTAAATTTCTATAGCACCCATTTTTTTTAATTTCTATATTAATTTATTCAAAACATTTTGGGTTTCAACTTTCAGTTTCATTTGATCTATCGTATTCCTAAGTATGCATTTCAGTGCATATTTCTTGTAAATTTTTTTTTAAAAAATTGTTAAACTCACGTAATATTTTGTTAATTTTTTTCTAAATTTCTTTAGCAACCAATTTATTTAAATTTAATTGAATATTAAATTATAAATAAACAAAAAAATGCTTAGATTAAACAATTTTTTCAAAATAAAACTTCACAAAACATATAATATATGTATGTCTGTAAAAAACATATGTATGCTTTTTTTTGGAAAAAGCCAAAATGTATTTTGTTCTTTTGAGTTCGTTTGATGTTGTCAAAAATATTTACGATTTAGGGCGTAATTCGTAAAATAGCAATTTTAGCCAGTGTTATTTCAATAGGCAAAAAAAACCTACTTTACGCACAATTTTTGAATCGTAAAAGTGCATTTTACGGTTTACTCGTACAAAATAGTACATTATGATGCAAGGACATAAAACTAAGGTTTTTGAACGTACGTATGTCGACCTACATTAAGTCCAAAAAGGCTTATAGTAGGGGAGGCGAGCGACATAAAATTGCAAGCACTTTATAAAGGCTGATTTTTTAATATTATGTTGCATATATTAAGTAGAGAAAGAGTCTTCAGTCAGTCAGCTGGATTCGTTAGCGTTTGGAGTGGGTGGGGCTGACGGTCTTTGTTACAGAAATAAACTGACTGACTACATTTTTTGTAATTATAATAGTATTCTTCACCTACCTGTATACTAACTTTCAGATTTTATAAAGTACTTGCACGATGTACCGTTTTTTTACAACTTCAACGCGTGACTGACGCGTTCGGTTACAGGATTTGAGTGACTGACGATCATAAAACTTATTTTTAATTAATATTCTGCTCTCAAACGAATTTTCAGGTTTTATAAAGTAGTTGCAAGATACATGGTTTTTTTACAACATTGGAGCCCCACCCACTCCAAACGCTAACGAATCCAGCTAACGAATCCAGCTGACTGACTGAAGACTATTTCTCTACTCAACATATGTGACATAATATTAAAAAATCAGCCTTTATAAAGTGCTTGCAATTTTATGTCGCTCATAAAACCAAAATAAACACCAAATATAAACTGAAAAATTGTTTGAGGGAAACTCATGCTTTCGAATTGAAAAATTCAATCAAAATTAAATCAAAAATATGTTCAATTTTCAGTCTAGTAAATTATAATTCAAGGAAATTTTATATATTTGCAAAATAGTGTTGCATTTATTAAATAAATAAAAACACGTATTTAACTTAATTATTAAATGTCCTAGAAAAAGTATTATTACAGCTCTCACTCGCTTTTGCTGTTAATTTCATACTCGAAGAAAATGAGTATCGGTTTAGCATCGTTATACAATATACTAACTTCACCCATAAATATTTCTTTTTAGCCCATTATCATTTTCATTTCAGCTATTTTATTTGCACTTTGCTTTTGAAAGGTTTGCGAGTTTTTAAGCGAGTTTTTAAAGTTGATGTCGCTCAAATATTGAAATAAACAGTACAGTAGAGCTAATTTTATTACAGTTAGGTGTGTCTAAAGGCTATGAATTCATGCCATGGGTTGACATGTCCATATTTATATAAAAAATTAATATAATTTTACTTGGATACGAAGACGAAATTTTCACATCGTTCAAAATTTAAATTCTGTTTGGCACTAGTAAATTTAATAAATTCTAAGTTCGTGTTCAATTTTGATATTATATAAAAACATTTTTAAAAAGATTTCTCTGTGTTTGGACGAAATTATATCAAACGATGGAAGAAAGTGTCTTCCAAATAATTGTTTTTATTCGCCTATATATTAAAGTGTTACTTTATTACTGTGATTTGCGGCTTTAAAGTATCACTTTTCAGCTATTTATCTTGTCGTCATAGCTACGTCCAAAAAAGTAAAAAGCATTTGTATTTGTTTAAATTCTATGAAAAATAAATTTTTTTATCAAAGCAACCCGCAAATTCAAAATTTCATTATCCAATTAAAATAGTTGTTATCATTTGTTGTCATAGAATTTGGAAAAAATAATACATATTTTTTCAAAGGTTACTTGTTCCACATATTTTGATTTTAAAATTTATGAAAATTTGTAATTTTAATTTAGAATAAACAACTTTTCTTACAATATTTTGCTTGCGGCGAATAAAAAATAGTATATGATGCACGGACGTAAGCTATTTTGGACTTAATGTGGGTGCAAATCTCGGCTAGCGCCTCGATTTGCAAACTCCACATCCGTCCAAAATCTTTAGTTTTACGTCCTAGCATCATAATGTACTATTATCTGCGTCCTAACTGACGCTATGTCACTTCGTATGTGTTTCATAAATTCGAAATATAATAACCCAAAAATGATATGCATCATTCTCAGTAATTAAAGCATTTATTGAAAAATAAGCGCATACACATTCGTACACCTAACAATAAAAAACGATTTTTAATTGAAATAGTTTTGCATTTAAATTAAAAACAATCTGGTAAAATTTACGCGGGCCTCCAAATACTTTTCGCGGCCTCTAGGGGACCGCGGTTCCCTTGTTAAGAATTCCTGCGTTAGCTCATTCTTACCCATGTTAGTATTAAAACATTATACAGTCTGAAATGATGCAAATGCCTTATTTTCCAGACTTGGCCCTGGTATGATTTGCCAGAATTGCCCAAGGACAACAGTCCAAACTTGGTTAAAGCTTGGGCCGATTGAAAATATTATGCCTGGCCCGAACCCCAAAAGCTGTGGTGCGGGCTTGGGGTAGGTTTGGTCGCTTGGCAGTTAGCCCATTCTTACCCGGGTTAGTATTAAAACAATATACACTCTGAAATTATGGACTAAAACTCAGATTATTGGTTCTGGCTTGTATTCCTTTTATTTGCAGTTCGATACAAAAAAGATTCCTATATTCTTTCAGTATGAGATCACTGGAGTGGTATAACCAGTAACTCGAGGATATCATTAAATTTGAGGCATGGTGGTGTCGTTTTCATCTGAGCACCGCTTGAGACAATATTTATAAAAACTGAGATTGGCAACATTACGACCGTGCCGTTGTTAACAAATATTTCATATCAAATTTCAATCGCCCACACAAGCTTTAAAGAGTCCAAGAAAGTCAATATGGAAACAAATGCAGCGCCCAAATATGACAACAAAATTCCATGCAGGGCCGAATATAGGAATTAATGTGGCTTAATTGAATAAATTTAATATTTTTTTAATCTATTTTATTTAGGTTTCTTAGACCCGTTCTTGGCCATTGTCATTAAACTTCAATAAACGAACGATTTCACATTCACCTATTTTTTTGTCACATAAAAACTAATTTAGTTATCAACCTTCTTTTGGAAACAATCATCAGCTGTGTTTGAGTACATTTATGGTAGTGTCTGAATGAGCTTTGTTTTACCCGTTGTAAAAAGATGGAGATATTGTGAAAAATAATTAGTTATTTCCACTTTTTAATAACAAAAGTTGTTTATCAGTGTTGAAGGTTCTTAATTGTTTGATTTCAACGCAAACACAGTCAAATAAACATACGAATAATGTTTATCAAGTTTATATTTTTAAAAGAATCTGAAAAACACTAATACATTGCAAACAAAAATAAATCATTTTAAAAACGTTAAATTAGGAATAAAGTAAATTTTTATTGAGTAATTAAAATATTATTGACAATTATTACCGTTTAAAAAGAATAGTAATTTCGGGTAAATAACTGTTATATTCTTAAAGCTAACGGAGATTCATATAGCAGAGGAACGACTTGCGCAGTATAATATCATCTACAAAATTATCTATTGGGTTCATTAAATTTATTCATGTGAATATGGGCGAAGTTTATATTGCAAATTTCTACGGTCACGATACCCAAAATACATTTCAATTAGATCTGATCTTTACGCCGTGGTATGGTCTAACGTGAGATCTCACATACCACTCAGTTTTAGAGCGAAAAAATGGAAAAATATGAAGGTGGAAAAGAAATAATTTGATGAAAAAAAAGACAAATGCTTCTTCAATAACTTATTAACTATCGAAAGCTTCAAAGATAGTTTATGCGATTGCAAACCCGTGTGTGTGTGTGTCTGTGTGTGTGTGTCTGTGTGTGTGTGTGTGTGTGTGTGTGTGTGTCTGTCAACAAGATATTTCAGAAGCCACTTGATCTATTGATCCTAAATTTGGCACCCAGGCATCTTAGTCCAATACATCCTTTCGGGTTGACTTTCAGACCGCAGGTCTATTATGACCCGAATGTGGTCAAAAGGTCAAAATGCGTATGTTTAATTCTGTCTGTAGACGCGATATTTAAGGAACTACATACATAATTGGTCTATTGCCTCCAAATTTGGTACACAGGTATTTTATTGCAATATGATGAGATATGGGGCCAATAGTTGGGTGTGTGTCTGTCTGTGGACACGATATCTCAGAAAATAATTGACACATTGGTCCCATATTTGGTAAACAGTGGCAAGATGTTGTAACATCACTTTTGACGATTCTATCGTATTTTACGCTAATCGGTATGCTGTAAGACAAAACGACTGTCGTAAATACGATGATCTATCACATTGAATTTTGTTAGTGATAAAGTTTTGTTTTACGATAGATTGAATTTTACATTTGTTTTGACAATAATTAAAAACACAAACAGAAAATAAAATAAAATAATTAAAATTTTATTAAATATATTGAACGAAAAAACAATCTATAATACATATTAAAATGCGAGTAATATTTACATGGTATTGTTCCTGGTAATCTTGGAATCGTTAATTTTAATAAATTTTCACAATTGTACAAAACAAATACATAGCTGCAAAAATGCTTTTAAGAATAGATGTAAAAATAATTTATACAAAATTAAATAACTTTTTCTTACAGGTAAATTTTCTTAAATGTAGTAAAATCGTAATAAATTTTTTTTCAAGTATTTTATTTAACTTTAAAAATGTAACTTTAAGGAAAGTATAAATGTTATTCACATAACAAAATTGAATAAAATTAAAATAACTAAATTTAAATATGCAGAATGACATTTTTCTTTTATAAAAAATTTCGAAATTGATTTAGAACGTTCTAAAAAAAAGTTAAAACTTGGTGTTGCTGTTGCCATACTTAACCGACCGTCGTATCGTAAATGTTCCAACATACCACTTCATCGTAAAATACGATACGATAAACGCTAACGATGTGATGTTAGCGTTTATCGTATCGTGATGTATCGCTCTAACAATAAATTCCAAATATAATCTTGAATTAGATTTTAAACCATGAGAGTGCATATAAACGCTTTCCAAATTTTAAAGTACATAGTGTAGTTAGTACAAGGCTACAACAGTGGTAACGTACATGGCTACAACACATTAAACGTTTGCTATAACCTGAAATTTCTTTTCCACAACCGGTTCCCAAACAAACATAATCCAATGTTTTTAATCTCTAATTTTTTAATTTTACAAATATCGTTACTAGGTTATCGTTATCGGTGACAACGTCGACAAAAAATCGTGGTTAGAATTTTTAAAACGATGGATGAGGACAACAATAGAAGGCTGGGAAAAACATTTGCCTCATCGCATAACTTGTCACAAATTGTAAAAATCCCAACTTTCACTACATTTTATGGCGGTGATAAAAGATTTCTTCTAAATCTCTATCTCACATCTATTCCAGACGAACGAGTGTCTATGTCAATATGGGTTGTATTGAAAATTCTGACCACTACATAATCACATTAGTTATCAAAACTTATATAATAAACACTAGAGTTCCCAAAACACGCAAAATATTCCACTTCTCAAAAATAGACGCCAATGGTCGCCGAAGTTTTTTTCAAGGGAACTTATTATTACCGAACACATAAATGTAATCAAAATATTGTATATTTACACAATATTGTGAAATTCGTATTCTGAAATACTAAAGTATGTATTACCAATTAGTAATTCAACTATAAATTTTCTTTAATATTATCTCATTATCAGTTTCATTTCAGGTATTTTGACTTTGCTCTTGAACTGTCCTTGAAAATTTACATGCGTTGTTGTTTATTTTTTGGAATGGAGTAAACTTTATTTTCACTGCTTCGGCTGTGCCAACAGTATGTATGAATCTATGCTATGTTTTGACATGTACATATTTATACGAATAAAAAATTAATATAATTTTACTTGATACGAAGAAGAAATTTTCAAATTGCACAAATCATTTCAAATTGCACAAATCAATAAAACCAGTTAGTAATTAAACGAGTTTAATGTACATAAACATTGTCTTTCGTATATACAGAACAGATACATTCAAATAACATCTCGAATAATTTCGATAGATTTCAGTTCCGAGTTACATTTTAAAATTGAAAAAAACATCTTTGAAAATAACGATTTGTACAGTCGGTGTATTTAGTATTTACACTTACACTTCGGTGTAAAAAATACATTCAATTATTATGAAAAAAAAACATTGGTTAACAAATAGGGTTTATTAAAAACTAAAACAATTGCATAAAATGATGAAATATTGACAATCAATTGAAAATAAAATATCAACATATTTTATATTGACGCGATGCTTAAATTGAAAACATGATATATTGAAAATATATAATATATGGACAAGTGATATAACAATGTTTGTATAAAACTTGTTACAAATAACATATCCTATATTACAGATATTTGAAATAATCAAAATCAGTTAAAACTATGTGTAATCAAAATATTTAAAAAAAAATATTTTACTTTACTGCAATAAAAAATACTTTTTGCAATCCATAGTTCTCGCTTCCAATTAAAATTTATATACACTGTGGATATTCGTCATAGTATTCATATATTCAAGTATTTGAATCTGAGTGTGGAATACAAATAAAACTTTTCAGTTTTTGTAATATGTATCAAGAATGAAGATTTAACAAAAAAAAATGCTTTTTAAACAAAATAGTAAATTGCATCGAGGCTAATCTACTGCAATAACAATATGAAATACAATGATAAACATTAAGAAAAATTTCTTAATTATTAGTCATTAAAAACGTCTCGAATCTAAATATGAGATGACAATTAATTAAAGGACGTCATCAGAATAACCATTTAATGTTAATATGTAATTTCATTCGAGCACAAGAAAAAATAATTAAGCAGCGAAATTTTATTAATATGTACTTGTATTTTTTACAGTTTTAAAGTTTGTATATAATAACACCTAATAATATTATCATTTCCTTAAGAACATATATACTGAGACAACAATATAATCTACTTATTAGAGTCTGTTGATTTGAATAAAAATATAGACATACTATTATCAAAACACAAACAAATTTAAGTACATTTGTTTATCTTTTATTAGTCGACAAAATTATTATTTATATCTATAGACATAAGCAGTCTTATAGAAGTTGTGGTGTGTTATATAGATAGATGATGGTTAATTAACAAATTTCGTCTTTATGAATCAATAAAATAAGCATAATGTCAGCAAAAGAAACGTAACTATTCTGATTCTCCGCTAGCTTGAAAAAATATTTATTTAATATGTAGTGCTAAAGATCCGTAACAAATGTTTTATCTCAATTCCGGTCAGTTCGCGAATCGAACCTGCGTCTTTCGGATCAGAGTTTATGGTTAACCATTTAACCAACTCGACCAGCTTTCCAAAGCAATTTTTCATTCTATTCAATTGAATACATTCATTTCTAGTGTCTTATAATTCTAAACTACATAATGGTTAGATTCATTGCTATCGTATAGATAAAAAATCTTAACAAAATCTTGAATTTAATATGTAGTTAGCCATCCATTGCATAAGTTTTAACAAAAAATTAGCACGTGTTGCGCAGTTGAAAGATAAAAACTAGGAAGACCAATAAAGACCTACATTGTTTGGCAGTCTATCAATCACAGAAAAATTGAGAGTCATTGAGACTACAACCGCGTTCGATTTGAATAAAACAACTGAATAATCTAAAAAATTGTATACAATTGTTGTTGTTTTTTGTCAGTTATTTCAGTCAAATCGAACGCACCATATATTACAATGGATTGATTGTAATATATGAGAATTCCGAGATGATGTCTCGTTATTGCTTGCTCGAAGAATCTAGGCTTTATCTAGAAGAATCTAGAATCTATAAGTCTACGTGTGGGCTTTAATCATTGAGGAAGGTCTTGCGTCTCAATATCATGGGATATTATACCACTAGCTGGATTATTGACAGCCACATTTAAGGTTTGTTGATACAAATTTTCAACACAAATTTGCTTTTTATCTATTGTTATATTTTTATTTTCTCTATATCCTGTTATGAAATATTGGCCTATGTCATATTTATATGTGATAGCATTTGTTTATTTAGTTATTCCTTCTTTAAAAAAATATAAAAAGACAAAACAAAACAAAAATTTGCGTCCGTCAACACCTTAGAAGAACGCATGTTGTTGTAAGACTTTAGTCTTAAAAGGTTTTTATGTGTTATAACACATATTGTAATTTATTTAAAACAAACAATTTATTTTAAAAAAAAGATGTAGTTTTATAATTTTTAATAAAATTTCATTGTTTTTACTTCACAAAGATTTATATTTTAAAAAAATAACTATTTTACTGACACAACTTATTTGTTACGATAATGAAAAAAATATTTAGCTCAAAGTAGCTCAATCAGATTTTGATTGTCACGTCATCATCAAAAGCTTCTGAAATTTCAAACCACCACTTGAACTAAATTAATTTTTTTTCCATGCGAAAAGTAAACTCAGTAGTGTAAAAAAAATAACAAATTATAGTTGCTATGGTTTTTCATATAATTTTACAAAGTATTTTAAACAAAGTAACCATAAAAAAATAGAATATGAATTTTGAATGTTTTGTTGTCGATTTATAACTTTATAATTTATAGTAAATATCGATTATATATTAGTATCATAGAAAAAATTGCATTTCCTACGCGAGATAAAAACGTTTTTCGTTCGTAAACATGTCTCACTAGACGCTAGCGCGTCTCGTGAACGAAAGTTTACTTACAAAAAAAAAACAATGTTTTCATCTCTTGTAGGAAAATATTATTATTATAAATAATTTATATATTATTAATATTATTATTATAATATACTATTATTATTATAATTAAATTATCGTAACTAATAGTTAAGTGTTAATCAGTGAAATAGTTACGATTTTTTAAATGAAAAGTTTTGCGAAATTAAAACATCAACTTTTATCAACAATTTTTTATTATGTTTCGTTAAGTACCAACCGTAGAATCCATCGAATTTAATTATTTTTATTTTTATAAATTTATGGTAAACATAAGCAACAGAAATTTCAAATGAAAGAAATTGTAATAAAATAACGTTTTCTTGTCGATGTTTTAATTAATTCAATACTTTTTCCAAAATTTAAAAAAAAAGTTCAAGTCCAGATGTTGAGATTGTGGGATTGTTGAAACGAAAACAAATGCAAAAGGCAATGCTTTCATCATCTTTGAATTTCTTTTGTTTAAACTCATTCTATTTTTTAGACAATTATAACCTCAGAGATTTTCGGCCTGCTAACCCTTGAGGTTCCAATTTTATAAGCATTATACTAACCTTCTACAGACTATACAGCCTTCTACGAAATCTACAGACTTCCAATAATTTTTTATTAATTATCTTGTTTTTGGTTATATTGTAATTGTGTTTGAATCAACATAGGGCGTTCATTTATACGTTGGTGGATTATTTATTTTGATATGCTGTAACTGCTTTAAACAAAAAATGATCCAATATTACATAGACCAAGTAGTTTCGGTTAATATATTTAATTTGTTTTCTAAACTTTGTTTCATAATTCTAAATATATGTAACTTTTTTAATTTTACTAATAGACGGAGAATGCTAGAGAGAAAAGATAGAGAAAAAATGCTCTGAGTTTATAATAGCTGATATTCTGTCAGGTGGTTATAGTAGTTGTGTACACACACATACTTCGGTCAGTCAAGCGAACTGTAGAAAAGACTGAAAATTGTTTTACAGATTATATATTACATATAAATAACAGTTATGTCAAATGTCAGTTAAATGTTAGAACAGAGCTGATCAGGGGTGCGTTTCGAAATTAACTATGGTTAACCGCGGTTAACCATAAGGTAATAATGTCACTAATGTCATAGTTAAAATAGTGACGTCAAGTATTGAATTAAAAATTTTTGGTTAATTATGGAACGAGATTTGGTAGAGTAAAGTTAACCGCGGTTAACCATAATTAATTTCGAAACGCACCCCAGTCAGTCCCAATAGTCACAATATTTACAGAGTAAATAAATAACCGTCATTTTATTTATTAAATTAAACTTGAACATTTTTAAAAAGTAGCTCTAGAGAGATTTTCAAGTTTAATACATAAAATGACGGTTATTTATTTATTCTGCATACATCTGCTATTCTGCTCTGTTCTAACAATAATCTGACTGACTCTCTCTCTCTCTCTCTCTGGCGTTTACATCCCATGGAGGGATTTTGCCGTCTGTGCAATCAGCTTCCAATTATCTCGTTCCATGACCAGTTGACCCCAGTTTCGACATCCTATATCACGAAGGTCTTGGATGATGTCATCACGCCAGCGTTGTCTAGGTCTTCCTCTTCGACGAACACCAGCTGGTTGTTGTTGGGACGCTTTTTTTATCATTCTATCCAATGGAGCCCTTTCTACATGACCAAACCATCTAATCCGGTTGGATTTAATGAATCCGATTACATCACAGCCTCCAAGAAGCTGTCTGATTTCGTGATTCATTCGGATTCTATACTGATTTTCAGCAACTTTACATGGACCATAAATTGTTCGTATGACCTTCCTCTCGAAAGTTGATAAAATTCTACAATCGGAGGAAGTCAGTGTCCAGCTTTCACTTCCAAATGTAAGCACAGGTCGAATTAATGCTTTGTAAAGTGTGAGTTTACATGACCGCGAAAGATATTTTGATCGCAGAAGTTTTGAGTATGCGTAGAAAACTCTGTATGCGGCAGAGACACGGGCTTTGATATCTGCCTGCATGTCATTTGACGATGTTATTACAGACCCGAGGTATTTGAAGTTTTCCACGCGTTCCACTTCATAGTCGCCAGTATCCAGATTTCCGGGAGGTATGTTTGTTTACGCCTAAATGTCGAGATATTTTTTATGAATGTAAAATTAGATTAACCTGTATTCCGAACTCTCCAAAATCAATTATGCTTCAGTGCAATTTATTTTCCCGCGATCAATTTACTTTTTACCGCGAAATATGACATTAATGAGATCTGTACATATTTCTAAAAACTCACTTTCTTCTTGGCGATCAACATAAGCGATTCGATATTTAAAATTAAAGGTGATTATATCATATTTTGGATACTTTTGGATACAGGTGAAATTAATAGTTATATTTTATTTGTGATTAAATTTATGAAATTAAAAAATACAAAAATAACTTTATGTGCGAATTAATTTTTCATGCGATTATTTAAACTAATATTATATAAACTATTTTTTTGTGGTTAATTTTATAAAATTTAAAGGACATATAAACAGTTTTATGCAAATTTATTCATTTTTCTTACGAGATTATTTAAAAACGAAAAACAATATATAAATAATAATAATTCTTTTATTTATTTACAATAAAGAAAACAAACAATTATTTTTTATTTTTAAGTGATCCTTTTATATTAATAAATTTATGAAATAAACTTAAATAATTATAAACAAACTTATTGAATTATAAATAATTTACAACAAATTTACTGTTTTTATTATTATTAAATAAAAATTATTAGGTGATATGGTAGTATCCATTTGTTAATATTTATAAACTATCTCAAACTATTTCATGGTCCTTCGAGCCGGATTTAACTGGCAAATATTATATCAAAACTATCTACAATAAATTAAAAAAAAAAAATATTTATGTGTTTGTAAATTAATGTCACAGTGTGTTAGATATCAAAGTGATTTTAAGTGAAACGAAGAGTGTTATCAATATTAAAATAAGTTTCAATTTTTCTTGTGCGATAATATAGTGCTTTACTCTTCTAAATTTTAAAATGGCGGATATACGTTCAATGCAACGAATCTTAAATAGAGTTAAACAAATTGAAACTTTCGCAAAGGATCTCACTCAGGAGTCAGCAGAATCTATTAAAACAAATTTAATATTATTAAAACAGGAATGGGAAGATTACAAAACGATGTCTGCATTATGTGCTGATACTCCGGACATAATTACATTGCAAGATCAACTTGAGGCTAAATTTTTCAGCATCAAAGGAAAACTTATCAAAGCAGAATTAGGACAAGGACAATCGATACCACCAGTTGATCTTGACGCAAGTCTAACCGAAGTAATGGCGAACCAGCGATCATTTTTACAAGAAGTAAGCCATCTAAATAACAGAAGTGATAATGACGTTCGTTTACCTCGCGTCAATATTCCATTTTTTACTGGAATATATGCAGAGTTTCCGTCATTCCGTGATTTATTTGATGCATCAATCAACAATAACGCGAGGATGTCCAAGGTTCATAAGCTCCAATACCTTAAAGGACTGCTGAAAGGAGAACCGTACTCATTAGTGCGACATCTCGCTATCACCGAAGCCAACTATGATGAAGCCTGGAGTATCATCGTAAGCCGATACGATAAGAAGAAACAAGTAGTATTGACACTCCTCAAACAATTTATGGAACAGCCATCAATTACACAAGTTTCAGCAAAGTCACTTCATTATATGCGAGACACCTCAGATGAGGTACTTAAGGGAATCAAAGTTTTAGGTGAAGGATACCAATCCCGAGATCCATGGTTGATTTACATACTAGTTAATAAGTTTGATCAAACTACAAAGCAAGGGTGGGCTCAACACAGCTATGGTATTGAAAATCCCACAATCGAAAATTTATTGGAATTTTTAGCTAAACAAAGTGACACTTTGGAGGCTTGTGAACCTGCAAAACGTATACCAATCCGCCAGCTTCAAAATCCAAACATAAAAGTTAATCATGCTACTACCAACGTTATCACCTGTATTAAATGTGGCCAAGGACACTATCTACGAAATTGCAGTGAATTTTTACAGCTGTCAGTGCACGAAAGGAGAGGTTTTGTAGCCGAAAATAAACTTTGTTTTATATGTTTATTCAAAAACCATCAATCAACGCATTGCCGATCACGTTTTCGATGCGACATATGCAAAGCAAGGCATCATTCAATTCTGCACACAGAAATGCCTTCCACTTCGGCAAGCAATATAGCTATTAAAAGTGCATCTGAACCTGAAGATTCTCAAACAAGCGATGTTAATGTTGCAACAATGAGTGTTGCCCATGCCATGCCCATCAATGGCTGTACTGCTATTTTACCCACTGCGGTAATAAGAGTACTGGATTCTGCACATCAGTATCAAAATTGTCGAGCTTTGTTGGATTCTGGAGCACAAGCTTCCTTCATTTCTGAATCGTGTGCTAAGCGACTTGGACTGGCACGAACTAAAGCGAATTATTTAATTAAGGGTTTAACATCAGGAACCGAAACGACAAAGGGAAGGCTGTCATTGGAAGCTACATCACTTTACGCAACAAATGAAAATCTTAATATTGATGTTTTGATTTTGAATAAATTGACGGATTGTTTACCAACGCGAGACCTCAGCGATTTAAATTTAGCAAGAATTAAAGGATTAAGGTTAGCTGATCCAGACTTTTATAAGTCACAACCAATAGACATTATAATAGGAGCGGACAAATTCTTCAATATATTAAGAGAAGGTCAAATAAACAATTTAGGCAATAATTTAATTGCACAAAACACAATGTTTGGATGGGTTGTCTCAGGCGAAATAAACAGCGATACGGAAGGGAGTCAATCTACTCGATGGAATTATTTTATTGATCTGAACATTAACGAGACTCTCAAAAAATTTTGGGAAATGGAGGAAATGCCAAATCATGGATCAGTCACCGAAGAGGAAAATAAATGCGAAGAACATTACAAAACTAACTTCACTAGACATAAAAGTGGTAAGTTTATTGTAAAATTGCCATTCAAGGATACTGAAAGCGTTTTGGGTAATTCTTTAAACATTACTCGTAAGCGATTTTGCAATCTACAACAAAGATTACACCGTGATATTCCGCTGAAGAATGAATATATAAAGGTAATGCAAGAATATTTAACGTTGGGTCACATGCAAGAGATTCCGGATCAACAACAAATGATACCAGACGATAAATGTTATTATTTGCCACATCATGCTGTAACCAAAATAGAAAGCTTAACTACGAAGTTACGAGTTGTGTTTGACGGATCAAGCAAAACTACTAATTTGAATTCTATAAATGACATGCTAATGATTGGTCCCAACATACAACCTCCGCTGTGGACAACGTTGAACAAATTCCGTCACAACAAGATTGCCCTTACGGCGGACATAGAAAAAATGTACCGTCAAGTTCTTATAGCTGATCAAGACCAAGATTTTCAACGTATTTTGTGGAGAAAAAATTTAAGTGACCCAATAAAACACTATAAGCTCACAACCGTTACCTTTGGAATGGCCAGTTCTTCATTTTTAGCTACACGTTCATTGCTACAAGCTGCATATGATTGCGAACCAGAATACCCAGAAATTGCAAAGGAAATTTCAAATAAATTTTATATTGACGACTATTTATCGGGAGCAAGTACAATTGAACATGCCAAGCATTTGAAGGAAAAAATAACGCTGTTGCTTGAACAAAGAGGATTTTGCTTAAGAAAATGGCAGTCAAACGCAGCAGAACTGTCAGCACCTATTGCAAGCCCTGAATCTATGGTTACAATTGACGAAACAAATTCGACGGTGAAAATATTAGGGTTACAATGGAATTCTGTAGAAGATTATTTCACCTTTAAAGTAAATTTGCCATTAGAAGCAACCCCTACAAAGCGCACGTTAATATCTAACGCGTCTAAGATATTTGACCCACTTGGCCTTGTTGCACCATCGATTGTTCTAGCGAAAATATTGTACCAAAAATTATGGTTAAGAAAATTGGATTGGGATGACCAGTTGCCTGATGATATTGCGATTTTGTGGAATCAACTAAAGGTGGACCTTCCTGACTTAGAGAAACTCAAACTTCAACGTTTTGTGTGCCTGAATAAACTACAATTACATGGCTTTAGTGATGCGAGCGAGAGAGCGTATTCAGCAGTGGTATATGGCAGGTATTTGGATGAACATGGAGATATACACACGACAATCCTTGCCTCTAAATCTAAGGTAGCACCCATTAAACAGATTTCGTTACCTCGGTTAGAATTATGTGGCGCTCATCTTCTTGCAAGGCTGATAAGAGAAGTTAGATCTACTTTTGAAGACCCTTTAGAAGTCTACGCGTGGACCGACTCAACCATTGTTTTAGCATGGCTATCTGACCATCCAACAAAATGGAAAACTTTTGTGGCGAATAGGGTGTCGGATATTCAACAGTTAATGCCAAGAAATCATTGGAATCATGTCAAATCAGCAGACAATCCTGCAGACTATGCATCCAGAGGTGTTATGCCATCCAAACTCTTGACATTACAACAATGGTGGCATGGACCACCATGGTTAACTGAACCAGAAGCGTTGTGGCCAATTGTTAAGAATGAAACTTATTATAATGATACCATTTGCGAAATAAAAGGGGAAATACCATTGTTTCACATTAAAGAAATCGAAAAGGATGAAATATATAGTATGCTGTTAAATAGATTATCTTCTTTCACTAAAATTATTCGTATTTTATGTTATGTAAACAGATACATTCAAAATTTAAAAACGGTAAAGGAAAAAAGAAGAATATCGTTTATAACGATCAGTGAAATCAATGAAAGTACCGAACAATTGATAAAATGGGTACAACGGAACGAATACTTCAACGAAATACAGATCCTGTCTAGAAATCGAGAATTGGGAAATGGCAGCAAATTATCCAGTCTGACGCCATTTTTAGACAACAAGGGTATATTACGTGTTGGTGGAAGACTCAAAAAATCAAATTATCCATATGATTTTAAACATCAAATCATTCTGCCAAATTCCCATATCCTCAGCCGAATGATTATTTCCTATTATCATAAAAAATATCTCCATCCTGGTCCATCCCACACATCCTATCTAATCCGCCAATCTTATTGGATTGTGCAAGGCAGAGCGACTATACGAAGCGAAGTGAAGAAGTGTATCCAATGTTTTAAGAGTAGAGCGACTACTGCAAAGCAGCTTATGGGTGATTTACCATCTGTTCGCATCACGCCAGCGAAACCATTTGCAAACTGTGGAATTGACTATGCTGGGCCTATAATACTAGCCAGCAAACGTGGCAGAGGAGCTAAGATGGTAAAGGGATACATCGCTATTTTTGTATGTATGGTGACCAAGGCGCTACATATTGAAGCTGTCACAGAACTAACCACTGATGCATTCTTAGCTGCATTGAAAAGATTTTCGGCCAGAAGAAATTGTCCCAACAATATATATACCGACAATGGTACCAATTTTATTGGTGCTAACAGACATCTGAAAGAGGTATACAAATTTCAAAATAAAAATATTAACGATTCCTTCATTACAGAATTTTGCGTCGAAAATCAAATAAATTGGCATTTTATACCACCATCGGCCCCTCATTTTGGTGGAATATGGGAGTCTGCTGTCAAATCTGTCAAGTCTCACCTAAATCGTGTTGTTGCAAACGCCCATTTGACATTCGAAGAGATGTCAACACTGTTATGCCAAATAGAAGCTGTATTGAACTCTCGACCGTTATGTCCAATGTCAGAGGACGACGATTGTTTTGAGGTGCTTACTCCAGCACACTTTTTGACGGGCTCATCTATGATTCCAACACCTGATTATGATCTGACCAATACTACATCCACTAGATTATCCAGATGGCAGCAAGTTGAAAGGCGTACCCAGAGTTTTTGGAAAAGGTTTCATTTAGACTACATCAACAACCTACAACAAAAACATAAATGGAAAAGCAGTCAAGAAAATATAAAGATTAATGATTTGGTGCTGATTAAGGATGAAAATTTACCACCTTGTAAATGGGCAATGGGAAAAATAATTAACACACATCCAGATGATTATGGAAATGTTCGTACAGTTACAATCAAAACTTCAAACAATACTATAAAAAGACCAATAACCAAGGTCTGCAAACTTCCAATCGAGTAGCTGTATGGTTGACGGACTGTCAACGGCCGGGAATATGTTTACGCCTAAATGTCGAGATATTTTTTATGAATGTAAAATTAGATTAACCTGTATTCCGAACTCTCCAAAATCAATTATGCTTCAGTGCAATTTATTTTCCCGCGATCAATTTACTTTTTACCGCGAAATATGACATTAATGAGATCTGTACAAATTTCTAAAAACTCACTTTCTTCTTGGCGATCAACATAAGCGATTCGATATTTAAAATTAAAGGTGATTATATCATATTTTGGATACTTTTGGATACAGGTGAAATTAATAGTTATATTTTATTTGTGATTAAATTTATGAAATTAAAAAATACAAAAATGTGCTTTATGTGCGAATTAATTTTTCATGCGATTATTTAAACTAATATTATATAAACTATTTTTTTGTGGTTAATTTTATAAAATTTAAAGGACATATAAACAGTTTTATGCAAATTTATTCATTTTTCTTACGAGATTATTTAAAAACGAAAAACAATATATAAATAATAATAATTCTTTTATTTATTTACAATAAAGAAAACAAACAATTATTTTTTATTTTTAAGTGATCCTTTTATATTAATAAATTTATGAAATAAACTTAAATAATTATAAACAAACTTATTGAATTATAAATAATTTACAACAAATTTATTGTTTTTATTATTATTAAATAAAAATTATTAGGTGATATGGTAGTATCCATTTGTTAATATTTATAAACTATCTCAAACTATTTCAATGTTCTTAGATGTTGTTAACACTTTGGTTTTGCCGGTGTTGATGCATAATCCAAGACGTTTAGCATTTCTTTCAAGCTGAGAGAGACTATCCTTAATATCGCTTGTTCTACGTCCGAGAAGCACAATATCATCTGCGTAGCCAAGAACTTGACTAGATTTGTTATATATGCAGTTTTGTGTCTCAATTCGGCTTTTTCTTATCGCGTGCTCAAGCGCCAAATTAAATAGTACGGGCGCGAGTGCATCACCTTGTCGAACACCTGATGTTATATCAAAAGTGTCAGAAACTAACCCTTCGATTTCTATTCTACAATTCGATCCCGATGTTGTGAGTTTGCACAGAGAAACAAGTTTTTCTGGGATACCAAGGCATATGAGTGCGGACCAAAGGTTTTCGCGGATGATACTATCATATGCTTGCTTGAAATCAACGTAGAGCTGGTGAATGCTGATGTTGTACTCCCAACATTTTTCTATAATCATCCTTAAGGTAAAACATTGATCTGTGGTTGAACGGTTGGGACGAAAACCACACTGATAGTCACCGATGATAGATTCGGCGAACGGGATGAGTCGAGCAAGTACGACATTAGCTAGTATTTTATATGCAGTGTTCAACAGTGCGATGCCACGATAATTCGCACACTTTAGACGGTCACCTTTCTTATGCAGCGGAACAATGAGAGCTGTTTTCCATTCAGCAGGTAGTTCTTCTTGGTCCCAGATTGCAAGAATCAGATCATATATACGTGAGACCAGAGCTGCTCCTCCATTTTTCAAAAGTTCTGCGGGAATACCATCGCAACCTGGTGATTTGCCATTTTTCAGTTTTTTAATGGCAGCTTCCACTTCTTCTATTGCTGGGTAAGGGACAAAAATTTCCTCATTTGACGGAGCAATTGCTCGAATAGGATGAACTTCATTCGTTCTATTCAGTAGGTCTTGAAAGTGGGATCGCCACACTGCCAGCACATCGCGTTCACTTGTTGTAAGTTCGTTGTTTTCATTTTTGATGGCTGTAGATCTTGGGTGGAAATCTTTTGTCAGATTCCGTGCATTGGCAAAGCACTCTTTTGAATTTCCGTTGGCCGCATGGAGGTCGATGTTTTTGATGCAGCTCTTCATGTGTTCGCGTTTCTTTTTACGTAGAAGTTTTGTTGAGGCTTTTCTGGCGCATAGATAATCAGCTTGGGAGCTTCGGGTGTTCCTTGTTAAACATTTTTCTCGTTTTTGTTTATTTTCAACGGATTGGCGGCATTCGTCGTCAAACCATTCGTTGTGTGATTTCGGTGGTCGTTTTCCGATTGTAGTTTGTGCTGCGGCTATAATGGTTGATTGAAGCGTTTGCCATTCTTCTTGTATGTTTAATGGCATCTCAGAAGAGATGTCATGCTCTTCTATGTTTTGTGTTATTATTTCCTGATATCTATTCAGCGTTTCCGGATGTTTAAATGCTTCGACATTCCAGCGCACGGTCTTTTTTGCTTGTCTGTTAAATGTAGAGGATAATTTGCACTTGTACTTAAAGATGACAAGCATATGATCGGTGTCTATATCAGCACCTCTGTATGATCGAACGTCAGTTACACTTGTGGAGTGTCTCTTAGAGATCATGACGTGATCGATTTGATTTTCTGTTCTTCCGTCATTTGATTTCCACGTTGCTTTGTGAATTCTCTTGTGAGGGAAGAAAGTGCTGGAAATTACTAGATCATACATCATAGCCAGCTCGGCTCAGCGAAAACCGTTATTGTTGCTGGTATGATGCAAGCTGTTGGGGCCGATATGTGTTTTAAGTTCTGCAATCCTACCAATTTGAGCATTGAAGTCACCTACCACGATTTTTATATCGTGCCGCGGGATGTTATTGATGACTTCTTCGAGTTCTAGGAACAACAGGTCTTTAATATCATCTGCTTTATCTTCAGTAGGTGCATGAACATTGACGATCGTTACATTGAATTTTTGCGTGCGGATTCTCAGTGTGCATAACCGCATATTAATTGGGCAGAAGTCGATAACATGCTGATTCACGCGACGGTGTATAAGAAAGCCAACTCCAAATTCTCCTCCGTTTTGATGACCGCAATAATAAAGAGTGTATCCTTTCGCTGTTTCATGGATTCCACTCCCTGGCCATCTTAGTTCTTGTAATGCCACTATATCCAGTGTGTAGCTCTCGACTTGTTGTGTTAGTTTTAGGAGATCTCCTGGTCTTCTGAGGCTTAGCACGTTCCAGGTTCCCATTTTTAAATCGTAGTCCGGGTACAGTTTCCGAGGTCGTTCCAATATTGAATCCGAGATATTCCGAGGCCTGTGTACAGAATTCATGACAATAATTTTTTTACGGAAATGGGGTGTTAGCCCTTCGCCCAACCCAAATTTTCGTGAATGGGTACGTTTTGCATCTTAAGGTCACCAGAAACAACCTTTTTACACGTTTGTATAGCGAGCCGCTTGATCCAAGACAGACGCCCGCTGCAAGCCGCCCCTAACATGGAGAACAGACGCTTTCTACACATTTATATAGCGAGCCGCTTGATCCAAGACAGACGCCCGCTCCAAGCCGCCCCTAACAGACGCTTGAGTTGCACTGGTTTTATGGCGCCAATGACTCGCCATGGTGCAGAATCATTGAGTATAAGCAGTATTTACTCTGCCCCTCTCAACTGCACCAACCTAATTCTGTTAGCGTTACCCAGGTAGCACGGCGTGGACGTAGAATTTCGGATTTTCGCTACCCATCTGACTGACTGTCATAACTATTATTTATATGTAATATATAATCTGTAAAATAATTTTCAGCCTTTATAAATTCATTTTGTTACCAATGTAATGATAACAGGTTTGATAACATATAGAAGACGCCTTTTCTACAGTTCGCTTGACTGACCGAAGTATGGGTGTGCACACAACTACTATAACTACCTGACAGAATATCAACTATTATAAACTCAGAGAATTTTTTTTTCGCTAGCTCTTGGACTATAATTTGATACAACCGACCGATTCGAATTGTACACAAATCTGTCTGCTGAAGAAACATACCTATTTCTAGCGGAGCTCCTGCCGCTTGAACTTTTTCTTCATTCTTTTGTATTATTTCAATAGATCTTATCAAAATCATAGTATCAATCAAATAATTTTAGAAAAGTTGTAAAGTTATTATTTATATTTGTATTTGCTTATTTTCTTAACAGTTGTTGTCATTACAATTTCAAAATATTTATTATTTCATTACGCACTAGGATGTAACCTAGGTGATTGTATCATAAAAAGTAAACAATAATACTAGAAAATAGATATCTGTGACAATTTCTAGTTTGGCGATACAAAAAGTTGATGCGAACATCGCTGCTTTTGAGAGTACATTACATTTATTTTTTAACCACTGTCATAGAAAATAATGTTTTCTATCTGTCAGATTAAAAGAGAAAGTTGGCTTTTGCTGTTTAGCGAGCATTTTTTACTTTTTTCTGCTCTTAAGCGGAAAAAAAAAACACAAGTAAAACAAAAGACATAATGGACAAAGACATAATATAAATTTATTAATTTCTTCTCTCCAAAACACTTTTGATTTTTTGGCTCTAAAACCCGAGGACTTCTTTTTTAAAAAGGCATTAATCGTTTATATTTACTAATATCCAAATTTTCTTTAACGATTAATGTTGATTTAAACATTGAATAATTTGACCACATTGTTGAAGACTTTTTTGTCTGCGATAGTTCACCAAAATATGCCAAAAACACATCTTCAGAATAAAAATTTCCTGTTTTTTTGTTCTTACACCAATTGATAAATAATAGCCAAGCTTTTTCATACACTTTAGATTTTTCAGGCAACAGATCTAAAATTAAATTGTTGGCTGGAGTGCTATCTGTGATGTGCTAATTATATCACTTTCATCACTACTGCTCATTTTAAATTATTTTTATTTAAAAATAGATATAAACTCTGTATAAATTTTAAATTTATTAATTTAAAACTTTAACTTGATGTCCTTCTAAACTACAAATAAATGCCTCCTTGGCAACTTTAATCGTATTTGTCCGGCAGTCGTTAAAAAATAATATGTATACTTTGAGCAGAAAGTAACATTGCTGCTCTGGCATGAATTTTCATGCACGAGCAGCAATGTAGTACTTTCTGCTCTTAATATACAATATAATATTAATGAAATAAAACATAATAATAATTAGTTAACAAAAATATTAGGAATATTCATTGAAATAAAAAACTTAACTTTCATTGAAATAAAAAATTATATTACATCAGTTTTGAAAAAACCTAAGTATTGCATTCATGAGCCAAAAGTGAAATTCTTACCCCCACTTTTTTGGCATTTCTCTACGTTTTAGGAACTACTGATTCTAAAAAAGCAACAAAAAAAAATGAATGTCTGTCTGCCGGCCGGCCGGCGTTCGTCATAACCAACGAAATCTAGAAAACCGCTGAACGGATTTCAAAATTTTTTTTTCTAAAAATAGGTTTACTCTATGGGAAGAGCCGAAAGGACGATGTGTTCGATAACTGTACCGGAAGTGTGTCAAAAATCGTCAAGTGTGTCAAAACAAGCAAAATTTGTATATTTTTTGCTTAAAAAACGTTCATTTTAAGTGATTACGAATAGAAACATTGAATTTGAAGAAATCTTGATGGTCGGGATTGATATGTGAGACCAAAAACTAGATTATTGCATTATAAGTTTGTCAAAAAAATGTTGTAAAGTGTGTCAAAAGAAAGATTTTTACTTATTATTTTACCCGCTTTTTTGGAAAAAAATAAAATTAATTATTTGTATGACATGAAATTTTATTATTATTGAGAATTATGGCATTATAAATTTGTCAAAAAAATGATTACAAGTGTGTCAAAAGAAAGATTTTACTTCGGTTTATTTATTTTTTACCCAATTTTTAGGAAAAAATAAACTTAATTATTTGTATGACATGAAATTTTATTATTATTATAGAGAATAATTGCATTATAAGTTTGTCAAAAAAATAATGTCAAGTGTGTCAAAAGAATGATTTTCATGTATTTTTTTAGAAAATAATAAAATTAGTTATTTGTGTGAAATGAAAATGATATTATTATTATTGAGAATTTTATTGCATTATAAGTTTGTCATAAAAATATTGTCGTTTGTCAAGTATGTAAAAAAAAAAGTAATTTCATTTATTTTTTTACCCAATTTTTTGGAAAAAAAAATTTAGCTGTTGCATGACGTAAATGTGACATGGAAATTTTTGAATTTGTTATAGTTTTTGAAATTTTTGGAATTTTGAAAAAGTTTGTATTTTTGGTTTTGTAATAATTTTTGCAATAATTTTAGAATTTTGGAAAAAGTTTTAATGTTTGATTTTGTTATAATTTTTGCAATATTTTTAGAATTTTATAAAACAAAATAGAATTTTTGAATTTGTGAATTTTATATATATATTTTTAAAATTTTGAAAAAAGCTTCGATTTTGGATTTTGTAAGGATTTTTGGAATATTTTTAGAATTTTAAAAATTAAAAATTTTTCATTTTATTATAATTTTTGGAATTTTTGAAAAAAGTTTCAATTTTTGATATTGTTATAATTTTTGCAATATTTTTAGAATTCTGGAAAGTTTGATTTTTTGAAATTTTAAGAGTATTTGGAATATTATTAGGATTAAGAAAAGGTTTACATATTTGATTTTATTCTAATTTTGGGAATATTTTTGTAATTTTGAAAAATGTTTCAATTTTTGATTTTGTTATAATTTTTGCAATATTTTCAGAATTTTTGAAAAAAGTTTAATCTTTGATTTTGTAATAACTTTTGGAATATTTTTAGAATTTTGAAAAAATTTTGATTTTATTTAATTTTTACAATATTTTTGGAATTTTGAAAGAAATATGAATTTGTGATTTTGTAATGTTTTCTCGAAACGCTAAATGGAGAGGTTTTTGAGAAGTTTGCTGATTGTAATTGATGTTTTGTGTTAGTTTTGTGATAAATGTCTAAACAGAGATAAAAAATACATGTACTTTAACAAAGAGTTATGTTTGATATACATCGCTGCCCAAAACTAAAAACAATGTCCTCATAAAAGTTTTATGCCGAAAACTATATCAAAATCCTTAACCAAAACCGAAGTCTTGATATCTCAGAGCTTGAGATTTCAACCCCTCCATATTTTTACATAAAATTCATCTATATCATTTAGTCGCTGCAAAATTGATTAGTAATAATTGTTTGGTTGGGTTAGAAAAGGCTCAGAAAAAGGGTGTGCACAGTGAATATTTTAGGACTACAGTTCATACAAAATCGATATTTTTGCATTGAAATTGAGGTTGCCTACTTAAGTACATTTTTTTTTCAACGGTGCTAATATCACTCCGTTTTTCCGTTGTTTCAAAGCGAGTAACATAAAAAAACAATCCAAGCGGCCAAGTGCTAGAACTAGGAAGATTTTATTGTCAGACAGATTTTTGTATAAGTAGAATCGGATTTATCAGATTAGTTTAAATAAAAACAATAATCACAAACAGAATTATCCACCAAACTCTAAAAGTTGAATTAATTATGAGCAAACAGACATACACTGCAATTTTGATACGTTTTTTAATTGCCTTAAAAACAACCAAGTAAAAAATACCATATTAATGTTAGTTCATTATGATTTAAGAAAAAACTAATGTTTTGTGTTAATTTATTTGCAATAATTTAAAACAGAGTTTAAAACGCTCCTTTTATCACTCCTTTACTCCGTTCTTTCAGAGCGAGTAACATAAAATAAATATAACACTCCTAAATACAGAAGTGAAAATAACAAAATATCGTTCTAGGTCCTATATTGAAATAAATATTTTCTTTCAAATACTCGAACATTAAATTTTTGCTTCGTAATTGGTGCTTTCCAACGTAAAAATTGAATAACTTTTGAGAATGTTTTATTCAATTTTTCATGTATTTTTATAAAAATATATAAAAAGAATGACGAAAAGGTACTAATTTTCTTCTTTTGCAAATGGATGAAAGAAAAGATATATAAAAAAAAATAAAATAAAAAATCTTTTGGAGCGAAATCGAAAAACTAAAAATATCACTCCTATGAGGGAGAGAGATGTTGAAATTATAAACATTTAAATTTATGAATATTTTTAGGAGTGAAATTTCAAATTAGTGCTCGAATAAAATAAAATTGTAAACTCTGAATTAAAATCGTTTCATTTTTACTATTATTTTTCACGACTTTTTCCAGTTATTACGTGAATAAAAACCAGGGTTGTAACGTATAATACGGTAACGTATAAAACACGTATTATACGTACGTATAAAACGTATAAAACGTACAGTATAAAACACACAATTATTTACGTTTTATACCGTATAAAAGTAAAATCCTTAATAAATAAAAATACATTTATATAACATTAACGCGGGCGTTAACTCGTACTCGTGATATTTAATATTTATAAAGCCTAGATTTCGGGACTAATAGAAACAGTTGCTTTAGAAAATATAACGTCGGCATGATAATTTCTTACCCAACTATTCCTATTAGTTCAGAAAACTTCCACATTTAACGTAAATGCTACTTTTCAAAATTATTTTTATTTAATTATTTATTTTCAAAACAAATTTAGTCTGCAATAATTAGACATTTCCAACCATACCTATTATTCATCAATGACCAAAAATGAATATACTCAATAAACTTCTCACTAAACTTTTTCGTTTGACGTAAATACATATTATTTTAACTATTACAACTTTTGTATAAAAAGAAGATTTGATCTGCAAGAACCTGTTATTTTCAAACTGTGTCTATTAATTGGAAGTGGTGCAACCCGGATTCACACAACAAAATTTTTTTAAAAACATCTCTCTAATGATCTCTAATAATTACCCTAACTGCTATGAAAAAACGACATTTATTCTGAAACAACATTATATTTCTAGCTGTTCTTATTAGATGGGAGGAGTTGAAGTTGGATTGAACCATATTTTATATATTCAATAACATTTCATGATGCCAAATAATTAAGTTCATGAGCCAAATGTTTCTCATCCAAAATGCTTCCCATTAAGTATTAAGTAAATGTTGGAATCAAAATGAAAGAAAATCATATAGTATACGTGTTGAAAAATTCATAAATAATTTAATTGCTTGAGTTTAAGTGCTCAAAAAAATCTCTAATGTATAATTCAAAATTTTCAATATTCAAATCTAGTGAATTAAAAATTATTAACCGGTTTAATGTACAGTAACATAGTCTTTCGTATAAAGTATAAAAATATACATTCAAATAACATCTAGAATTTAAATAGTTTTTGTTATAAATTATAAAATATATAAATAATTTATAACTACGTAATTATATTTTTACTAAAATATATATATTTTTACTAAAAATATAATTAATATCTGAAGTAAGAAGTATTTTTAATTTTTTATGAATGAATTTCAAAAACAAAATCATATTATACGTTTTATACGTTATATACGTTACGTATTATACGTGTAACGTATAAAACGTTTTATACGTGTATATTAACAACCCTGATAAAAACTGATAAAAACATTTGTTGTTTTTTGTTGGAGCCGATTGCTAAGGAGCCCCTAACTGCAGATGTTTGACTTTTGAAAACTGTTAATGTGTCCAAAAACTTAAAATTTATAAATTTTGTTTAAAAATTTGGCCCAAACCGACCGTTATGTACAACGCTCTGATTTATACAGTTTTAAGGCTCTATCCTCTTAACCGGTACCCGGATATGGGTACCAATTATCGAGCTCATTCAAATATTACTTGCCGCTATATACCAAGAAAATATTTTTAGGTGGAAAATACGACTGTGAGGGTGCCGGCGTGCCGCTAAATTCCATTGTACCTCAGACTGTTGATAGCAGATAGCTAAAGAACCTCTTATTCCAGATGTCTGGTTTTTTAAAAAATTATAGAAATATGTTCAAACATTTCGTGTAAACACTCCAACTTGATTTCAAACGATAAATTGAAAGTATCTAGATTTTATTAATTAAAATAAACTGGTAAAGTTTTTATGAAAAAATATCATTTTATCATTCAGCTACTATTTAGTATCAAAACATGAGTAAATTGATTTGTATTTAAAATCGTCGACAGAGGTAAATCAATTAGTATAGGAATAGGTACTGAAAGTGTGAGTTAGAAAGTCAAAACGCAGACAGCATTAGAAAACACAAACCAAACAGTTATGCTGCGAAAAGCAGTTGCTGACATTATGAAATTGTTATGTAAATTTGTCATATATTTGATATTTATTTGCAATAATGTTTACGTAGACACAGTCCTACATAAATACCGTATAATTATATACCTCTCACTGTCGCTCGCGCAGCTTACTTAAACTTGTTAATGAAAAGCTCACTTAACTTATGTAATGAAAAACCCATATACTCTAATCGCACAATGTATTATTAAGCCGGAGTGACTCAAATGAGACATGATAGTTTAATTGTATATCTGTTTATATCTCCAACTTTTCAGTCAGTGTAATAAAATTAAAATGATAAATTTATCTGGCATACTAGTTTCAAACCAATTTTCATCTTCTTAAAAACCAAGTTGTTTCGTTTTACTAAAATGCTGTGTTATAAATCGAATCTCATATTTTTGTGAATGGTGATTAATTACTAATATGCTTATTTTGTTTTTAGTATTTATTTTGCTTTTGTTCATTTTTTTTTATATTTTTTTATTTATTTATTTATTTATTTATTTATACAGTGTAGTATCACATAAGGAATTCCTTTATAAACCTAAGTTTATCGTGAACTAAGTTTAATATTAAAATATTAATTATTCATTGATTAATTAATAAAAAAAAAAAAAAAAAAAGAATTAAATAATTGTGAAAATAAAGAATTATTGAAAATGTTACAAAATCAATCTGGTGACATTAATGAACTGCTTTCTTTAATAAATAGTAATTTGAGTTCAAAAAGCCTAAACTTATTGATTATCACTTCTGTGCAATGACCAAACCCTTAACATGAGGAGAAATGAAGCAAGCATTTCCTCTTGAAGTCAGAAGTTGATTCAAGAATTCTAATGCCTGCTTCAAGATTATTCCACAATCTAATACTCTCAACAAAGAACGATGATCTAAATTGTGAAGAAAGGCAACTGTTTGGAAGTTTCAGTAACTTATTTCGTTGAAATCTTGGAAAAATGAGAAGTTCATAAAGATAGTCTGGACATTTATATTTTATTAAATTATGCAAAAATAGACAAGTACGATATTTAAGATAATTTTCAAGAGAACAATTTAAAATTTGAAAAGAAAAGGTAGAAATTGAACTAAATCTGTTTC
The DNA here is from genome assembly GCA_963693315.1 of Diogma glabrata. Lineage (NCBI taxonomy): Eukaryota > Metazoa > Arthropoda > Insecta > Diptera > Cylindrotomidae > Diogma > Diogma glabrata. The sequence continues at coordinate 136,463,923 of OY856188.1, read as the reverse complement.
GATTAAATATATATCTTGCGCAGTTATTAAATGTTACATTTAGTAAATCCCAACTTTTTCTTGAACAATTATGGAAAATATTTGAGCAATATAGTAATTTGGGTATTATTAAAGCTCTAACAAGTTTCAAACGTAAATTGACAGGTGTGAAACTAACTGATTGATAAAGCATCCCTAAGCAACTATGCATGAATATAAAGATCGTCCTGGTGTGCCATTAAGTGTCAAGCTGCTACGACAAGCAAATCAGAAATTTGTATTTTTTACATCTTCTTCATGGAGTTTGACTCAGCTGTCCAGATAGGTTTACTTAATTTTCAATTATGGTGGCCAACGGCTTTGTATAAATCGGTGGTCCCAGAGACTTTACTATGTCAATGCCATGTGATTTCAGTCTACGACTGCCTGCGACTTCGACATTTTCTACTATGCGTGTCGTTTATATCACGATTTAAATTGGTGGTCATTACATGACCGTTATCTTTCCGTTAGCCTAATGCTAAGCGTGATATGTAGTTATTTATGTGGTCATACGTCTCTTCGATACTGACGCAGGTTAATAGCAACCTGAAATTCTTTGGCGTGTTAGACTATTTTGATTTGAACAGAGGTTGAGGTAAACTTGACTTTCTACTGTTAAATATACACTCAAAAAAATTTCATAAAGGATCAATAAACGCTGTTTATTAAATTTTATAACCAAATTATGCAATCTATAAAATTTTCACAGTACGAAATATTTATAACATCTGTTCATCGTTTGACAACCCGTTTATGTAGACACACTATAAACCAGCATTTATAAAAGAATAAAGTTTTTGAAAGTTTATGTATTTAATAAAAGTATTTTTGAAACTATGAACAGGATTACAAAATTTTCAGACAAACTTCATAAATGAATTCGTGAATATTATAAATATATAGTTATTAATTGATAACTTTGTTCAATGCTTCATAAACTCCTATTCGTAAGAATAGTAAATGGCGTTTATTAGCGCCAACCCATTAACAAATTCGTAGATTTAATGTAATTTTTATTATGCATATTATAACTTCTTTTTCAGTGTATGAGCCAAAAGATAGTTAATGATAACAATAACTGCAATCTGCTATGGCCTTTTAACTGGAAACAGTTCACAAAAAATCCTCCAAAATTTCCATCATTTTGTTGATATACTTGGATCATTTAAGTATCAACTTAGATCAATTTACTATTAAAAAACATAAACTGAAGATATCAACATATACCAACATCTTTCAAACTGTTCAAATGCAAACCTTAAATATCTCCATATAATATAGAATGGACTTGCACCACTAAAAACGGCTCATGTGTTTGGCGACCCCGAATGTAGTTCGTAAATCATCTTTCGGTTGTTTGTGTTAGAGTCGAGTTAAGTAAGTCAAGCAGCAATTTAATGTAATTGATGATATCCAGTGACTTTAACTATTTTGTGGATAATCGGCTTTGAAAATTATTATTTTTAGAAATAGAATTTCAATTTGGACCAAATACATATATACAAAATTATTTGGAAAATTACTAAAATTTGAATATTGACATCAGTTATAATTAATTCAATGAATAGTTGTGATATAACATCACTCCGATAGAATATATCCCATCACAAATAATAAGACTTGAATCCAAAAAACACCATGGTGACAATTATGAAATTTTGTCAATAATTGACTAAGCCTGAAATACTTGTTTTTTTTTTTTAAATAAAAAGTGTTGTGTTATAGGGTTTAGAATATGTGTCACAACAACACACAAATGCCTTTTAAGAACTAGGTCCCACAATTACCTGCGTTCCAAGGTATTGATTAACGCTTTTTTTAAACCTCTGCGGATTGAAGACAACTGAGACAATGGATTCCGGCAAACTATTCCATTTGTATGCAGTTCGGATAAAGAAGTCTTTCTGCGATCTGCCGGTATGACAGCGTGGGATCTCGACCGTTTGATTGGTTGCGGTAGCCGTTTGACGTGTGGAACGGAGGTGAGAATAAGTTTGAGGCATGATGCTGCTGATTTCATTTGAGCACTGTTGATGACGATATTTGTAAAAAACAACGAGGACAGCAACAGTGCGACGATGTTCTAGGGCATCAAGTTTTGATGTCAAAGCTCGATCACAAACAATTCGTATAGCCCGCTTTTGAACAAAGTCCAAGAGGGCCAAGATGGAAACAGAAGCAGCACCCGAAACTTCACAACAGTACTCCATATAGGGACGAATATAGGACTTATAAACATGGAGCAATTGGTATGGAGTGAAAAATTTTTTGCATCTATTTAGGAGGCCGAGTTTTTTAGGCGCGCTTTTTGCCATCGCCATTACATGATCGTTCCAGAGTAGGTCATTTGAAACTGTGACACTTAATAAACGAATGTTTTTACATTCACCCATTGGTTTATCACACATACTGAATAAAATATCTTTGGGGAACTCGGTCTTTGATCTGGAAACAATCAACAGCTGTGTTTTGGTAGAGTTGAAATTGACCAGGTTATGGTCACCCCAATCGGCGACTTTTTTAAGGTCTTCATTCACGTTTATGGCAGCGTCTCTCCGGGCAGGATTAATTCGTTCGTGCATTTTACCTTTTGAAGGCTCGAACGACTTGTGCAGAGTACTATCATCTGCAAAACTATTTATTGGGTTGATTTTCAACAATTCGTTGATAAAAATCAAAAATAGGGTTGGGGACAATGAGCCTTGGGGTACACCAGCGTTAATTAGTTTAGACTCAGAAAAAAAATCCGTTTAAGGAGACCGAAATGTATCGCTTGGATAGAAATTTTTGAATCAGCTTCACAACATTGGGATGAAAACTATACGCAACGAGCTTGTTGATTAAGATGGCATGCCAGACTCAATCGAATGCCTTGGAGATGTCTAAAGCAATAACGTATGTTTCACTACCTTTATCAAGTATGCTGTTCCAACAATACGCTACATAGTTTAATAGATCGGTAGTTGATCTTTTGTTTCGGAAACCGTATTGGCTGTCGGATATTAAATGATTTGCTTTCAGAAATTTTGAAATGTGTGTATTAATATAATGCTCGTAGACTTTGGATAGGACCGATAGTAAAGCTATTGGCCTATAATTTGAGATATCGGATTTTGCTCCCGTTTTAGAGACGGGCTGGACATTTGCCAACTTCCAGCACGAGGGAAATATACCAGATTCGTAGGATTGGTAGAATATTTTAGTCAAATTTGGTGCATGTTTGTGTTCGTCAATGTTTGTGTTGGTCAAAGTTGGTCAATGTTTGTGTAAATTTTTAGTTTTCTTCGATATAATAGAGATTAGTTTTTTGTTTATAGGGGTTAACATTTTTTGGCAGGTTATCTTGTCCGTGTCGGCTAGCCCTGATGCGAATCATACACTATTTTAAAGTTTAAAATTTTCTTATTTGTTCGGAACTAGATCGATCGACAATTGTATGGATTTTTCACCAATTCACCACAAATTGTGTGAAGTAATACAATCTATCGAAGAAAAAAATCTTACTAACCCCAAATTTTATTTAATCTTTTGTTTTGGATTGGATTATCCTCTATCTAAACAATAGCCAAAAAATGGCGTATCTGTGGGTGGGTGTATGGTTTCGTGACAAAAACGAATTGGATCTTGATGGAGCTTTGGTATATGACGCAAGTTAACTTGAAAATGGAAGATCTGGATTCATTTTTAAAATTGGACAATATGGTGGGGGTGTCCAGAACACCTCTAAGTTTAAATCTTCAAAAACTTCTAATACTGCGGCTTTACTCTCACATTCGATAGCCTTCGTTTTAAAAACGATAGTTCTTTTCGACCAAACTAAAATTTCATACTCTAGCATTCGATAAGTCAAGAAAACTTTGACTACAATTTTAGTAAGTGTTGTCAACAGTAAAAAAATAGAAAATCTACTACATTTTGTTTTAAATATTTCAAATGTCAGTTTTTTATTAGTAAATAATGTCAATAGTGGTTTGGTTTTTTATTAGTAAATAATGTCAATAGTGGTTTGGTTTTTAATTTCTAAAATTTCCACTAAACTTGCAACATAACAATAAAAAAATAATGTTTTTTTACTAATAATATGTAAACTCTCTCTCTCTCTCTCTCTGGTGTTTACATCCCATGGAGGGATTTTGCCGTCTGTGCCACCAGTTTCCAATCCTCTCGTTCCATGACTAGTTGACCCCAGTTTCGACATCCTATATCACGAAGGTCTTGGATGATGTTATCACGCCAGCGTTGTCTAGGTCTTCCTTTTCGACGAACACCAGCTGGTTGTTGTTGGGACGCTTTTTTTATCATTCTATCCAATGGAGCCCTTTCTACGTGACCAAACCATCTAATCCGGTTGGATTTAATGAATCCGATTACATCGCAGCCTCCAAGAAGCTGTCTGATTTCATGATTCATTCGGATTCTATACTGATTTTCAGCAACTTTACATGGACCATAAATTGTTCGTATGACCTTCCTCTCGAATGTTGATAAAATTCTACAATCGGAGGAAGTCAGTGTCCAGCTTTCACTTCCAAATGTAAGCACAGGTCAGATTAATGCTTTGTAAAGTGTGAGTTTACAGGACCGCGAAAGATATTTTGACCGTAGAAGTTTTGAGTATGCGTAGAAAACTCTGTATGCGGCAGAGACACGGGTTTTGATATCTGCCTGCATGTCAATTGACGATGTTATTACAGACCCGAGGTATTTGAAGTTTTCCACGCGTTCCACTTCATAGTCGCCAGTATCCAGATTTCCATGAGGTATGTTCTTAGAAGTTGTTAAAAATTTAGTTTTGCCGGTGTTGATGCATAATCCAACTCGTTTAGCATTTCTTTCAAGCTGAGAGAGACTATCCTTAATATCGCTTGTTCTACGTCCGAGAAGCACAATATCATCTGCGTAGCCAAGAACTTGACTAGATTTGTTATATATGCAGTTTTGTGTCTCAATTCGACTTTTTCTTATCGCGTGCTCAAGCGCCAAATTAAATAGTACGGGCGCGAGTGCATCACCTTGTCGAACACCTGATGTTATATCAAAAGTGTCAGAAACTAACCCTTCGATTTCTATTCTACAATTCGATCCCGATGTTGTGAGTTTGCACAGAGAAACAAGTTTTTCTGGGATACCAAGGCATATGAGTGCGGACCAGAGGTTGTCGCGGATGATACTATCATATGCTTGCCTGAAATCAACGTAGAGCTGGTGAATGCTGATGTTGTACTCCCGGCATTTTTCCAGAATCATCCTTAATGTAAAACATTGATCTGTGGTTGAGCGGTTGGGACGAAAACCACACTGATAGTCACCGATGATAAATTCGGCGAACGGGATGAGTCGAGCAAGTACGACATTAGCTAGTATTTTATATGCAGTGTTCAACAGTGTGATGCCACGATAATTCGCACACTTTAGACGGTCACCTTTCTTATGTAGCGGAACAATGAGAGCTGTTTTCCATTCAGCAGGTAGTTCTTCTTGGTCCCAGATTGCAAGAATCAGATCGTATATACGTGAGACCAGAACTGCTCCTCCATTTTTCAGAAGTTCTGCGGGAATTCCATCGAAACCTGGTGATTTGCCATTTTTCAGTTTTTTAATGGCAGCTTCCACTTCTTCTATTGCTGGGTAAGGGACAAAAATCTCCTCAATTGATGGAGCAATTGCTCGAATAGGATGAACTTCATTCGTCCTATTCAGTAGGTCTTGAAAGTGGGATCGCCACACTGTCAGCACATCACGTTCACTTGTTGTGAGTTCATTATTTTCATTTTTGATGGCTGTAGATCTTGGGTAGATGATAATTTGCACTTGGTGTCCATATCAGCACCTCTGTATGATCGAACGTCAGTTAATATGTAAACAACATTTATTAAATATTATATTATACTAAATATTTAGGGAGAAAAAATATTTATGTTTTACTGATATATTATGAGTCGTTTAGACCTTAGTTACCGAAATAATAATGATACTCTTAATTTTCAAGGGAATTATAATACAATTTGAACTAAAAAACAACAAACTTGATCAATTAAAACGCAAAATCATGCTATCGAATACTTAATAAAAATAAATGTTTTAGTTTAATAAATGTTTTATAGTAAAAAATAAAATTATTTATGTATCACGTGAATTATCGGGCCAGAGGCCCTCGGGTAGTAAACGTTTCCCGGGGGAATTAACATCCTTATAATTCTCTTGATACATAAATAACTATAACTTCTTTTCGAATTTATAAACGACCAGAAAATATGGGCGAATACAAAAACGAAACAAAAAGTTCAAACCCAATGTCGTTATAAAATAATTTAGAATACAGTCAGACCTCGTATAACGTTACCCCGTTTAACGTTGATTCACTTTAACGTCATTCCAAATTTATAAATTTTTTTTTGAAAATTTAAAAAAATGAAAACAAAATTTTTTGAAAAATGAAAACAAAAGCGTCCCAACAACAACCAGCTGGTGTTCGCCGCAGAGGAAGACCTAGACAACGCTGGCGTGATGACATCATCCAAGACCTTCGTAATATAGGATGTCGAAACTGAGGTCAACTGGTCATGGAACGAGATGATTGGACGCTGATTGCACATAAGGCAAAATCCCTCCATGGGATGTAAACGCCAGAGAGAGATGTAAATGTTTCTGCCCATAACTTTATTGAAACCATTCAACTCGGTATCAAGAAATTCGTTCTCTTCTCAATAATGAAATCCCAACAAAAATATTTATTTCCTAAAAGGCAGCCAAATTTTTCTTTAGAAACAAACGTAGATTATTTAATATTTGGATCAATAACAAAAATCCCTTAAATCGAGAAATCAAGAAGAATGACCCTTACAGTACAAAGAGTGATTACCCAAATCTTTTTTTCCTATTATTGGCTGTCTAATTTCTTGCAGAGCAATGATATCCATTCCATACCATTTAGGCTCAGTTTCGACTCCAGGTCATCATAATAATCTTTTTACACGTTCATATAGCAAGCCGCTTGATTCAAGACAGACACCCGCTCCAAGCGGCCTCTAACATGGAGAACAGATGCATGGGTCACATTGGTATCGTGTAGCGTCATTAACTAGGTTAAGCTGTTTTTACTCTGCTTGTCTCCGATACAACAACTTAATTCAAACTCTACGGCAACTCTACAGTATCTTAAAATCGAAAATCTGCTTAATATATGAATTTAAGATCAAAATGCACGAAATATTCTACTTAATCAGTTAATAATTATTGAAAAGGAAGAAAAATTTACGAAAAAATTAACAATTAAGCACCTATCTCATCGTTTTGCACGACACCCATACCCCGTTTAACGTTGATTTGAATAACGTTAAGGAATTTTGGAACGCATCCTTGACGTTAAACGGGGTATTACTGTAGTCACGAGGATGAAGTTATGAGTGAAATCCGAGTGAAGAATTGCCATCATCCTAAGCGAATACAAGATGCTATTTTATCCACGACTGTAAAATATTTCGTCTAATTTCCAGTTTTCATGCAAAAATTTGTATCGCCATATTGAAATAAAAACATTAAAGATAGCGAAAAACAAAACAAGTTTGCTGTTTAATTTGTTAGGGGAATATTTAATAAACTATAGAGCTGTTAAAGAATTTTAATCAAATTCACTAGTTGTGGAATGAATACAATTACAATGGAAGACATACGCATGGAAAGCATATATTCTTTAGTAGTCGTGGATAAAAATATTATTGCGCTATCTATACTTTTATATGTCAAATAAAATATTCGATAGCATTTATTCGCCTTCGAATTTCATAGTACCAAATAAACGAAGGCTATCGAAATTTGGTGTAAAACGAAGGCTATCGAATGTCAGAGTAAAGCGACCTACCTACGACCAACGATCCAAGCGACCTACGATCCAACTTGTCGGACGACCAAATTGGATGTTATCTCCAGCCGATCCAACTTAGCATCCGATTTTGACAATTCGTTTTTGGTTTTTGTTTAACAAATTCAATTTATTAATTCATATATATACCAAAATACTTTTCTAAAATTTTCTTTGTTTCTCATTCTATGAAATTTCTTACTCAATTGAATTAAAATCGTCCAACAATAATACACACCATCCGATTTGGTCGGACGGTCGGATGGAATTTCCTTCCGACACATCCAACTTAATTTTATCGGACAGACATGCATACACACTATCCGATTTTACATCCAATCCAACCAAATCTGTCCGACCGTCGGATCGTCTGTAGGGCGCTTAAGGCTGGTGGCTTTCAATCGTATCGATACTTGGTAGATAAGGTTTTAGTATTATTTCCAATATTTCTGCGTACCATCTTCCGGTTTGTTACTTCCGGTTAAAAAGTTTTTTGAAGCTATTATACCTACTGTAGCCTGCAATTACACATTGAATTTCAAGAAACGTTGGTTAAACGTTTCAACCAATACGAGAAAGAGTTTATTAGCTTTTTTACTACATTGGACAAAGGTTTGGAGGCCCACCATAACACAGGTTGTTTGTTTGATGACACTTTGAAAAAGATGCAAATATGTAAAGCACGGAGCAGATTATTTTTTGAGCGATATTTAACAAAGTGGTGACTTGGTGAGCGGTCTCTTGAGCACCAGTTTTTTTGAAAGATCAACAACATCTGTATTTGATAATCGAATTGGATTCAACTTAGTACATTAGCATTTAGTACGGTTCACAACAGTTCCGTATCCCAACTTCCGAGTGTTCACCTCAGGTAAAAAAAATCATTTGACAATTTTTTATTTTTTTTTCAGTGGCTTTATTGGAACTACAGCCTACAATAATGAAGTGATTATAATAAAAATTATGAAACAGTTTTCAATTAGGTTGAGAAGGTAACGATCAACTTTTGAGACACATTGCTAAAAGTCCACCATATAACTGCTGACTTTTCATACTTTGCTTTTAAAGTTTGATGGAAGCATACAGAACGCGTTCATTAATAAATTTTTATAACACTTAGAAAAAAGATAGAGATTTGTATGACGACGAACTGATTATTTTTTGGACCATATGGTGGGGGGAGCTTCCAAGCACCTGTTTATTTGAACCTAATTATCTTCAATAACATCAATTCCATTCCATTCCTTCAATAACATCAATTCCGATTAAACTTGGTATATATGCTAAGAGTATGATTTTTAACAGTTCTGCATTCCAAATTCCGGGAAATTTTTTTTAGTTTTTTTATTCCTACAACAGAATTTATGACTGTTGGGATGCTAGAGCTTTCTTTAATGTTTTTATTATTAGAACTTCGCGAAATCTATAACATCGATTAGCCATTAATTAAAGTAATTAATGGACTTTAGCTCATTATATATCCAGAACATTATGTTTCCAGAGCTATGGTGAAGTTAGCATATGCATCAGTGTCGTAATATTTGTTAATAAAAATAGTTGTATAATAGGAATTACAATATGTGTCTTCCACGAGTTCCACAACAACGTGGTGTTTGCGGAAGCTTTTTTTGAATCTTTGTGGGTAGAAGTCACTCGAGACTATCGGTTCGGACAAAGCATTCCATTTGGGCAATGTACGAACAAATAATGTTTTTTTTATTATACCAGAGAGTGAGTGATCAGAACAGTTTGGCTGTTTGCACAACCGGTTGACGAGTAAAACGGAGAAAAGAATATGCTTAAGGCATATGATGGAACTGGTTTCACCCGAGCACTGCTGGTGACGATATTTACAAGCAATGACATCAATACCAGTGCGACGATGTTGTAGACAATCAAGATTTGATTTTAAATTTCGGTCACGCACAATTCATAAGTTTGTGAACAGAGTTCAAAAGAGCTAATAACTATCCTCATGGGTTTTTAAAAATAAAAAATAAAATAGAATAAAATTATTATTATAAAAGTTTAAATGAGTCTTCTGCTATAAATAACGTTGGTGATACGCGCTTCGGGGATCTATCTATACCACAGGTCGAAATGAAAGATTCCACCACGGTTTTTCATATAATACTATTACAAATAGGTGAAAAAAGACAAAATTCTTTAACTATTTACAATTACATAATTTCAATTAATATTAAATTCTTGCTAATATGATCTTAATTTATATCGTGAAATTTTCTAGCAATGACAGTTAAGATCCCACGATGTATATATTCTTTACGATTATTAATTAACTTCGCAATATGTATTATCAGTTAAATAGAAAACAACAAGAAAATGTTATTTTGTAGTTCAAATTTTGTAGGTATGAATATCAATATCATTTGCTTAATCATTAATGGAATTAAATTTCATAAAACAAGTTTTTACTTATACTTGCATCTTGTTAAATATAAATAATAAACGCAAGACAATCTAAATAGCGTCGGCTACAAAACATTTACGTGTAACTACATTTTAGAAAAATGGAAGGGAAGCTCACAAAACGATTTATTGCGAATCTAAACAAGCTTGAAAATGAAATTTTTTAATCAATAAATAAAAAAAACTAAGTATATCTTTTTTTATTTATTGATAGTAACTTTTTTTTAAAACTTGTTTAGAATCGCAATAAATCGTTTTGTAAGCTTCCTTATCATTTTTCTAATATGTAGTTACACATAAATGCTTTGTAGCCGACGATATATTGCAAAATAAATCTACATATTATTTATGTACTACGATATATGTCTATAATTGAATGTGTTTATGAATACTTTACTTGATCGCCATTATAAGGAGGTAAACATTATTGGTTTACTTGATCGCCATAATAAACTCCACACACAAGTTTTCGAGCTTATTAGCTGTTTCACAATTTGACTGCTTTAAGTTACTCTTTGTTACATCATATTTATTTATTCTAGCTTACGCAGTTTTCCAATTGAATTCGTATAGACTATAGAGCTATTATTGGTAATTGGTAAATAAGACACGATTTCGTCATCATAGAAACGATGAGAAAATTAAGAATTTTACTTTTAAATAAATTTTAAAATAGTGTGCAGTCCGTCCATGCTTATAAAATTTTACACATCACCCACCAACAATCCATAAATTAAGATTCACAAAAGAATGCATATAAATTAATATTTGTTTGCCTTAGATTTTTAAACAAAATTAAAAATTTTGCAGACGTACAGACGAACAGAACTGCTATTTACACAGAGCAAAATCCAGAATTTTTGTTTTAAAATATTATTTTTTGCAAACGAATCACAAAAATTTATTTAAAATAAAACCGAAGCAAAAAAACTTTGATTCATTATTTATAACACTTTACTCTTTAATTAAGTTTAAGAATTTATTTAAGGAAATGAATAAATAAGTATGAAAATGACGACACCATGAATCAGAAACACAACACTTTTAATCGCATGTACTTAAAATTAAAGGTATTTTCTTACAACCCATTGTATATCAAATTAAAAAAAACAAACCTTCTACAATTTTACATTCTGTTTCGATAGTTATTAAAGAAATAAAAACACATAATCCGATAATAGCACCAAACACTTTCGCCATTTTAAATACACTGCTTTTGAAAATTGAAAACTCGAATCCGAATGAAGTTAACAACATAACTGCATGACGCATTGCATTTTGGCTAACCTTTTTTAATGTACATATTTATATTTTATACACGTACGACAGCGCCTAAAGATGCGTTCCACTTAAAACATCAAGCCAATCACGTATAGCCGAAACGAAAAAAATCAAATAAATTTAAAGTAATTAATGCTTTTCATTAGGCTCTATACCCAATATAATTATATTCAAATAATAAATATAAGCCTACAAAATAATAAAATAACTTAATAATTTTGTTATAATCAAAATTAATAAAGCTGACTAGCCAAAATAGAACGAGAAACCATGATCAATTTTCTAAAGAGAGAGTAAGACGAATATCCCAATTTTCATGGAAAAAATATTTTATAGGATTGGAATTGTGACATTTCACCATTATTTTTTAATAAACATCTAATTTTATTATATATTTTTAACAATGTCGTATCCAACATAGACCGCATAATAATTTTAGATATATTTTTTCAGTGTAAAAGTCGTCTTTTTCCAAAAAAAAGTCTTGCTCTATGGACTTTTTTTATAGTAGAACACTTTTTTATAGTACATCATTTTTTTTGAAAAAAAAAGTCATGGAAAATAAAAAAGACATGGAATAAATAAAAAGTCTTCATCTTTTTTCCTTTCGCACTTATATGATTTTCATATCTTCTATTTCACAAAATAAGAAAGACGAGAAAAAAGACTAATGGAGGATGACCTTTATTAAACATATATTTGATTTGAACACTATTGCTGTGTGCGAACTGACGAAATAATGACAGATGACAAATATTAACTGTCAAAATTTTGTTTTTTGGAATTTATATTCACCATAACGAAACGTCAAAATTTGGTATAGCTTTTTAGTATCATCAAATTGTGACAGTAGGCATAACAAATTATTTCAGGAGGAACAACAATTTATTACAGAAGTTTTTTTAAGTGACAGAGTAATATTTATATCAGTAATCAGTATATATGTTGTATATATTTATTAACAGCAAACATAAATATTACGAAGTTTTTCACCTTATGTCAAAATTTTGTTTTTATAAATTTCGCCTTCACCAAAAATTGTGTTCTGTCATTATTTCGTCAGTTCGCACACAGCATATAAGGCTTTGTGCGAACTCACAAATATTTGACAGAACAAAGTTTTTGGTGAAGGTGAAATTTGTAAAAACAAAATTTTGACATAAGGTGAAAAATAATAAGACTGAATCTAATGGTGCTATTACACACAAATTAAATTCAGTTGCTATCATCAACTTTTCAGATGATAGTATTTATTATTTTTGACTGTAGATGGCGAAAAGATCAAAAACTGCAAGAAAGTACAAATAACTTTACGAAGTAATAATTATTTTTAAACAACAATTTCTTAAAAAATCATTAGTTATTTAGTATTAATATTATATTATATAATCGATTATATCTAAATTAGTGGTATATAAATTGTAAATAAATTATATACTGTAAAAGCAAATGATACGAAAAAAGGGCGACAACACATTATAGAGCAATTGTTGTAGCTTGTACAATAAGAAAATGCGCTAAGATTTAAAAAAAAATGTGAATCGAAAATACGTAAAGAAAACGTAAAATTTTTACATTAAAGTCTTGAAAATATGTATTCAATCATTTTATACCTAATATAATATAATTATTATTATGATTTTAATATGAAAATCAATTAATGTGATAATCGGTTTTGAACCGGTTGAATTTGCAGATGAAATCATCTGACGATTTTCTAGCAGTAATTGGTAAACCAAATAGTTTTTCAAAAAGTCAGTTGCTATCAGCTAACTTTTCTTGCAGTTTTTATATCTATCTCGCGCATGCTATCCCTCTTTTTCTCATACAAAATATTTTTCATCAACTTTTCAGATTATGGTAACTGCAAAATTGATTATGGGAGCTGAATTTAATTTGTGTGTAATAGCAGCATAATGGTTGCCATGGTTGCCAGACAACCTAAGGACACGTCTTACCAGACATACCCTAGACATGTTATACAAGACGAGGTGGGACATTTTCTTCGCGCGGTCTTGGGTTTGTCTTGTTATCTTGTTACTATAACGCGTTAATAGTAAGTTACTAGCAAATCTGGTATAACCAAAGAATTAAGATACTAAGACGCATATTACACTAACAAATATATTGGTCAAATAAAAAATTTAACATGAAATTGGACAGTGTAATACCTATAAAATAAAATCTGCGATTTTCTTGGTCAAAAATAGTCTTTTCCTCCAATTTGGATGACAATTTTTTTTTACTTCTAGCGAGAAACGATCTATTTTAATAATCGATTCAAATTAGAGTTTTTTTTCAATTTTATATTGATTTTTGTTAATTAAAATGAAGATGAAAGAAAAGTTTAGATTTCAAAAAATAGATAGATAAGTTTAATTAATTTTTTTTTAATTTTTGCAGTTTTATTTTTATTCAAACTTTATAAAAGACAAATATATTTATTTGTTTATAGGTTTTCCAGGTTTTCTATTCTATTTAACAGTTCTTATTAATATTAGAACCACTAAATTATCAAAAAGATTTGGTAGCATATTTGACATAGTGTAATATGCTTTTTCACAGTGATCAAATAAAAAACAAAAAATTACTTGACTAAAACTTGGATAGAAAATATTTGTCCAACATATTTGTTAGTCTAATAAGCGCCTAAGAAATGAATCTACTGTATATATACACAAAAATATTTGAAGTCGTTTTTCTCTCTTCTCCTCTCTTTTTTTCGGTGCTAAGTTGTTAGCTTCAATGCTAAGTTGTTCAAATTTTTTTTATGTTGTTTTTCTATTTGTCGTTTTTCTTTTTTATGTAATGGCGTCTCTTTTTTTATATTAATTTTGGGGGCAAAAATACACTTAAATTTGGAATTCAATGCAATAATAGAAATATTTACGGCGCCTCTACTAAAACGTAAGTGTGTTAGTAACAATTTATTGGTGTGCAAAAATTGCTGTGTGCGAACTGACGAAATAATGACAGATGACAAATATTAACTGTCAAAATTTTGTCTTTTGGAATTTATATTCACCATAACGAAACGTCAAAATTTGATGTAGCTTTTTAGCATCATCAAATTGTGACAGTAGGCATAACAAATAATTTCATAAGGAACATCAAATTATTACAGAAGTTTTTTTAATTGCCAAAGTAATATTTATATAAGTATAAATATTATATATATTTATTAACAGCAAACATAAAAATTAAAAAAATTTTCACCTAATGTCAAAATTTTGTTTTTACAAATTTCACCTTCACCAAAAATTGTGTTCTGTCATTATTTCGTCAGTTCGCACACAGCATATTACTTCAAATTTTGATATCAATTTCACTTCCTATTCTCTTATGGTGCAATTACACACAAATTAAATTCAGTTGCTATCATCAACTTTTCAGATGATAGTATTTATTGTTTTTGACTGTAGATGGCGAAAAGATCAAAAACTGCAAGAAAATTTACGAGGTAATAATAATTTTTAAACAACAATTTCTAAAAAAACCATTAGCTATTTAGTATTAATATTATATTATGTAATCGATTATATCTAAATTAGTGGTATATAAATTGTAAATAAATTATATACTGTAAAAGCAAATGATACGAAAAAATGGCGACAACACATTATAGAGCAATTGTTGTAGCTTGTACAATAAGAAAATTCGCTAAGATTTGAAAAAAAAAAAATGTGAATCGAAAATACGTAAGGAAAACGTAAAATTTTGACATTAAAATCTTGAAAATATGTATTTAATCATTTTATACCTATTATAACATAATTATTATTATGATTTTAATATGAAAATCAATTAATGTGATAATTGGTTTTAAACCGGTTGAATTTGCAGATGAAATCATCTGACAATTTTCTAGCAGTTAATTAGTAAACCAAATAATTTTTCAAAAAGTCAGTTGCTATCAGCTAACTTTTCTTGCAGTTTTTATATCTATCTCGCGCATGCTATCCCTCTTTTTCTCATACAAAATATTTTTCATCAACTTTTCAGTTTATGGTAACTGCAAAATTGATTATGGGAGCTGAATTTAATTTGTGTGTAATAGCACCATTATATGACAACTGGGATACGTTCCGAAACTTTACTATAGCTAAATATTTAATGCACCAATCAAATCACCGCATTAAAATATTTAATAACTTTAGTTAAATAATTTCTGAACGACGATCATTAAGTAAAATATTAAATACACAAATACTAATACAATCTGTTAAAATCGTATGTCAGAATAATTCTTTCATAAAATTCTTTCATTCAATTGAAAAAATTAAAACCGAAAAAATTGAAAACTAAGATAAAAATTACTAACCATATTGTTATAGAAAACTTGCATTTCATTCAGAATTTGAAAAATATATATGCTGCAATTTCAAAATAAATTGAACTGTCAATTTGAAATCGTTAAATTTTAAATAATGCTTATGTATATGTGTATTTAATTTTTAACTCTACTCGAGAGCACATTTAATTTTTAAATAAATGTGGGCGGGGCGTAGTATGTTTCTGAACGCAAACAGCTGTCAAATAGTTAAATATTAACTTTACCATTTTGTTTCTGAACGACCGGATTTAAATGATATTTAAATATAGTTAACTATAGCATAGTTTCGGAACGTATCCCTGTTCCGTTGGCATGTAGCATAACCTCAGAATTTATTTTGATAAAGTAAACTTTGCCTATAGGGTGATTTTTCTGTTCCGGTGTTCACCGCAATGGCGCTGCAAAAAGGGGATAAGATAAAAAATCACAAAAATTTTATATGGGATTCCATACAAAACACAACTTGAATAATTTTAAAAGTTATCTATGAAATTTCTCATTTTACTACAATTGAACAATTTTAATTTGATTATTAAGTATTATTGACTATATATTAAGCGTCATACATAAAATATTAATTTTAAGTCCCTCAAAAATGAAACATAAAAATTGCCAAAATTTCCAATACAAAGTTGTATGAAAAATTTAACCTATTTTCGTATTTGTTTCACGGACAGAAAAAATAAAATATTTTATATATTTTGCTTAATATATAGTCAATAATAGTTCATAAACAAATTTAAATTATTTAATTGTAGTAAAATGAGAAATTTCATAGATAATTTTTAAAATTATTCAAGTTGTGTTTTGTATGAAATCCCATATAAATTTTTTTGAATTTATTCTCTTATCCCCAAAGAATTAAGAGAATAGAGGAAGTGAAATTGATTTTAAAAGTTGAAGCAATTTTTGCACACCAATAAATTGTTACTAACACACTTGCGTTTTAGTAGAGGCGCCGTAAATATTTCTATTATTGCATTGAATTCCAAATTTAAGCGTATTTTTGCCCCCAAAATTAATATAAAAAAAAGGGACGCCATTACATAGAAAAGAAAAACAACAAATAGAAAAACAACATAAAAAAATTTTTATCAAATTTAATTTTTTTTATCAAATTAAATTTTTATAAAAATCTTTGCTTATCCCAAAGAATTAAGAGACCAAGGAAATGAAACTACTGTATATATACACAAAAATATTTGAATCCGTTTTTCTCTTTTCTCCTCTCTTTTTTATCTTCAATAAGTTGGTCTAAGTTGTCAAAAACAAAATTTGTAAGCATTACTTAGCTTGGTTATAATTTGGTTTTAATAAAATTGTTTTTAATATTTATCGTGGTGATATTTAGACGAATTTATAATAAATATAAGAAATACTAGTGATTTTATTATAATTTAAAAATAATTTTACAGAAAAATTAAATATATTAAGTGAAAAAATTGAATGAAACATTAAATATGAAGATTGTGATAATGACGTGTAAAAATTACCAAAAACACATACAGGATGGGATTTCTTATCATAAGTAATAATTAGGCTTCGGATTTTTATGCACAAAAAATCTAAAAATATGTACTTAAAATATGTGCTTAAAAACAAGAAATATGCAAGTAAAATAACAAAATATGTGATCAAAAATGTAAAAATATTTAAAAAAAAAAACACCAAATACACTTTAGTATAATATTTATTTCAATTTTCAGTAGATTCATTCTACATAATATATAACTAAATTGTATAGCCAATATTTTACAAAACAATAAAATCAAAATAACAATAACTGAAAACAATCGGTACATATACGTACGAGTATTATATTGTGTCGTTAACTTAAATCTTAAATAAAATAATTATCACAAGAAAATTCATAATTTCAAAATCAAATTAATTGCATCACACAAACCCGGTTTAAGTAAATCTTAAATTTAAGTCGAGTATAAATCTTATTTTGCTAAATATTATATGCACTTTAGTTTGCATTCAATGCTGTATTGCAATATATAACAAAATACATTTTTAAATTTTCAAACAAAAAGTTTTCGCGGTTGGGACGTAACATATTTTTGTACATAGAAAATGACCTTTCTACGTCAACTGATGTTATTGGGGCATGTTTAAATGCTGAAATTTCAGATACCGTGAATTGTTCGATCTCATTTGCATTTCCAGGATCTTCAAGAGTAGTTTTATCATTTTGTAAAATATTCACACCAGTATTTTTGGATATGACGATTTTCAATTTGTTTTTAATTAGTTCACCAACCGCTCCACTTATTGCTTCAACTTTCCTATCAGCTTCCAGAAACAAGTTTAATTGTTCCACTAAACTATTACTTGAAGACTCTAGGCTTTCTATTGTCGTGGCTAGATGGCTATAGTTGCCATTTATGTAAGCCAAATCATTTTTAAACGTTGATTTACCTAATATTGCCTTAGCAGTTTTTATGTAAGTTGAATCTTCGTCGTTTAGTTCCAAAATAATTTCCATGTTTTTTTCTAAATTTTCATTATAATATTTCACTGCATTAAGCCAGGTCCCCCAGCGAGTAACTATTGGTTGAGGTGGCAACAAAAGATTTGGAAATTTATTTTTAAAAAGCGCAATCCGAGAGGGTGCTTTCAAAATAACATTTTTAACCGTCAAAACTAACCTATTTACATCGCTGAAATTTTATCGAATAGTTTCGCAAACTCTGTGTAGTCCATGAACTACAGAGGTCCGGTGTAAAATTTTAGGGTAAAATACCTGAATAGATTGAGCGGCTTTCACCATGTAAGGCGCCGCATCTGAAATAAAAAGCAAAAATTTTCTCTCTCTCGAAATTTTCTCCTAATAATTTGACAGAGTCGTCGAATAACCGGGCAATTGTTGGTTGGATAGTTTTGTCGAGGACAGCAACATTCAATAAGATTTTTTGTTTGGCTACCTTTTCATCGACATCCAATATCCCTAGTATCACATTGGCTACCTACCCTCCAGACTCCAGTGCTATCCGTAGTTTCATCGTTTGAAACCCACAAATACTTATTTTGAGTTACTAGCTTTATTTCGTTCATTTTTTTGTCGTATAGTACCTAAATATATCGTTTTCTTAAAGTTGATTCGTCCGGTATGATCTGGTTAGTATCTTTTTTTAGAAACGATGAAAACAGGGTGTTATTCAATTTCGCCAAAGGAATATCAGCAGTATTATATATACAATTGTGCATTGCCATACACAAATCCTCGTTGAATTTCGAATAATTCGTGTTACCCGCGGATTCTTGGAAAAAAGGCTGAGCATTTAGTCATCTTAAAAATAATCTATTTTTTGCTCGTTATTTTCGAAAATAGTATAAACGAATTAAAAAAACACAAGACGTTTAGA
Source organism: Diogma glabrata (assembly GCA_963693315.1). Classification (NCBI taxonomy): domain Eukaryota; kingdom Metazoa; phylum Arthropoda; class Insecta; order Diptera; family Cylindrotomidae; genus Diogma; species Diogma glabrata. The sequence goes on along the minus strand of OY856188.1, from coordinate 136,444,626 downwards.
TCATACAACAAAAATTTTTAAACATAATACATCTGAAGTGATCATCAATGCATCAACTAAAAAAAACAAATAATGTTTTTTTGGTAGCGACATCTAATAGTGAATATTATTTATAGTAACATTTTCAAATAGGAAAGGTTCGTTATTAAATTGGATTGCCTACATGTAGGGATTTAAAGTGTTTTGTAAGGAAAACTTCATAATCGTGATTTTCTGCAATAGAGTATTCTTTAATTGCTAAAATATTTAATAAAATATGTATTTATGGATAAAATATGTACTAAAATGGAGAAATATGTAAAAATATGTATTTATTCAAAAAAATGTAAAAATATGTTGTAACAAATATGGCTCATTTTTCTCGAAAATTTCTAATTCGTAAAACTTTCTTATTCATTTTCCTTGTTCTTAACCAAAAAAAAAGATGTATTTACATTAGAATCCGAAGCCTAGTAATAATATTAATATTATAATTTACTTTTCGATTAATAAGTGGTAAGTTTTTTAAACATTTTCGAGAAAAAAATGTAATCTAAAATCAATGTAAACAATAATAGAATGCTTCGGGTCTACGTTGTCAAAATTTTTTTAATGTTGTTTTTCTTTTCTATGTAATGGCGTCTCTTTTTTTTATATTAATTTTGGGGGCAAAAATACGCTTAAATTTGGAATTCAATGCAATAATAGAAATATTTACGGCGCCTCTACTAAAACGCAAGTGTGTTAGTAACATTTATTGGGCAGAGTGAATAAAAACTAGAATAAACTAAAAGTATAAACTAGTAAGCATTAGCACATTCCTTATTTCGAGTGAATAAGAATATGCTAATCATTTTTAGTATTTGCTAGAAAATTGTAGAATATGCTGAAAATTGTAAATGTCAAAGTCGAAAATAACATCAAAATGTCTGAAAAAAGATACGATTTCTGCAGGTTTGAATACAAATTTGAAGATATTTGTTAATGTTTTAAAAAAGTTTTCTATAATTATGAGTATAAATTACCGGTAACTAATTCAAAAAATGCGGTAACCGTAGTGTAAAGAATTGGAAGAACCATTCTCTTTAAAATGTTTGCCTGTTTCCTCAATTAAAAAAAAGCCAAACAATCTTCTATAAATCATAAATTAAATACTGTATTTAATTTTATTTATTTACAAAAACATGCTACCACAATCTTAAATTTTTTTTAATTATTTGTGGTTGTTTTAAAATTATGGTTTTATTTAAGCGTGCATATAATTTCAGATCAAAATCTTTGTTGAACTTCGCTTAATAAACCTTTCAGTTAATAACAGAAAAATTCTATGAGTTGACAATTAATTTGAAATCAATAGCCGACAAAAATTCATTCGCAAAATATTACTAACACTTAATTTATATTACTTAAATAATCTTTAAAATTAATTATTTTCATAAATAAGTTGCACAAATAGCAACTTGAAAATATCAAGTACGTTAATGTCAAAAATTAGAATATTCTTGGTTTTATTCACTCGATTTCAAGAATATTTTGGAAAATTTTCTTTGGATTATAGCATATTCTATAACCTGGTTTTTATTCACTAATTTATCAGAAAATACTTAAAAATTTAAGTATTTAGAATATTCTACTTTTTATTCACTTCACCCATTGGTGTGCAAAAATTGCTTCAACTTTTAAAATCAATTTCACTTCCTCTATTCTCTTAATTCTTTGGCTTATCCCCATTGAATAAATATCTAAGGAAAAGTAACTAGACTTTTTGAGTGAAGCATCTAATTTGTAGTATTGGTGCGATTGATGGTGTTTGTATTTAATCGTAGGGTGGTACTGTGTATAATTTGTATATAGTTACACAAACATAACTTAGGTGGCAGCATGAAGTGTTCTTTGAAATAAGTAGATTTTATTCAAAATTTTATTTATTTCTCGTTTAAACTAATCGTTGTTGTAGGAAAAATTTGTCTTAAAATGTATTTTTACCCGTTTCCTACTTAAATAAAAGATAATGAATAAGTTATATATTTTGTTGATTTTATTTTAATAATTTTTTTCTCGATATTTTTAAACATTAAATACATAAAAGCAAAATTGTGTGCCATCATCTTCAGCAATATTGTCACACTAACAACAGTCTAACATCATTACCAGCAATACAAATGAACACATCTTTACGAATACAGATTTGTAAAGCTGTCCTCTCTCTAAGCAAATATTTTTATTTAACTACAAAACTTCTATGAACTAACTTCTATAAAAAAAACTTATCTAAAATCTCTATCGTATTCAGTTTTTTCTAACAGTTGCCATTTTTTGAATATAACGAAATTGGCATAGGTTGAAAATACTCCAAAGTACCTTTAAACCCACTTTAAAAGATGACTGTTCCTAAATATTGACGAAATTAGCTTGTACTGTCTATTGGTTTAAAAATTCGATTTTAATTTATGTTTATAACCATACTTCGACTAATAAACTAATAATAAATGTATAAACATCGTAGATAAATTGAAAATCCTTATGGTTATACATACATGTTTGAACAATATATTTCACTATTAAAAATTTTAGATCAAATCCGTTTAAACTTTAAATCATATTCAAGTTTATATTTTTTACACACATTTTTCATAACAAACAGTAACTTTATACAATTCCTGTGAATGGGCGTGTCTAACAAAATTGTTTTGACATTTTGGCAAACTTACATTTGAGAAATTAAGTAAAAAATAAATTAGAAAATAATTAATTTTGTGACACAAACTTATTGTAAATATATTAAAAATATATACTAAATTGTTATTTTAACATTTTTTATCAAAATATCCTTATCTGATAATTGTAATTTTAGCAGCAAAATGCTTTGGAATGTTGACAATTTTTTTACATGTTTTGATGCAGTACGCCATTTTTATGAATAAATAACTGTATAAACACAATTAATTATTGTAAAAAAACAGTTTAAATACTAATTTGTATAAAACTGAATTACAATTCAATACTTTAAGAACAAAATACAGAAAAAAACTCTTTAGTTTGGTTTGAAATACGACGTAAACAAATGAAATGACATTGACAGATTGGCAAACTTAACAAAAAATTTTAAAAAAAATGCTTCACCGATTATTTGTGTACGTACACGTAGCGAAACTTCCTTATAGGGCGATTTTTCTGTTCCTGTGTTTACCGCAATGGCGCTGCAAAAAGGGGATAAGAGAAAAAATCACAAAAATTTTATATGGAATTCCATACAAAACACAATTTGAATAATTTTAAAAGTTATCTATGAAATTTCTTATTTTACTACAATTAAATAATTTAAATTTGTTTATGAAGTATTATTGACAATATAATAAGCATAATATATAAAATATTTTCTTTTCTTCTGTCCGTAAACAAATACGAAAATAGGTTAAATTTTTCATACAACTTTGTATGGGAAATTTTGGCAATTTTTATGTTTCTTTTTTGAGCGACTTAAGAATAATATTTTATATATTACGCTCAAAATATAGTCAATAATACTCCATAAGCAAATTAAAATTGTTCAATTGTGGTAAAATGAGAAATTTCATAGATAATTTTTAAAATTATTCAAGTTGTGTTTTGTATGAAATCCCATATAAAATTTTTAAATTTATTCTCTTATCCCCCTTTTGCAGCGCCATTGCGGTAAACACCGGAACAGAAAAATCGCCCTATATATTTATTCAATGCTTATCCCATTTTTGCAGCGCCATTGCGGTGAACACCGGAACAGAAAAATCGCCCTATAACACTTTTAGTGGGAACACTTGTAACTGTGTTGTACCAAAGGAACAAAACAAATTTATTTCACCCTTACATCTATCAAAATAATATGTCAAAAATTAAACAGTGAGAAAAATATTAAACTTGATATATCAATTTTATATAATGAACTATAAATAATGATAGTTTGAGATAAAACAATTATTAAATTATTTTTTAACTCCAATATGACACCACTAGATGATTTCGCATATTTAGTAAATCATGTTTTATTGGGAGAAGAACCGGTAAGCTCTTTTGTGAATCGGCTGTGATTACATTGATAATAAAATAAATATTTTTTTCTTTTAATAGACGATTGAAGATTTTATTTTGTTAATTGGCACTGTTGTGGCTTTCATAGCATTTATTTTATGGTGTTGTTTTCCGATACATCCAAAAGTACGTGCCAATGTAAATCATAACATTTCTTTTTGAATTATTTTATTTTATAATTTTAGGAAAATAATGGCCATCAGCAGTTTTCATGTAAATCATTGCCACACACATTTGCAGCAACTGCCCACCATAGTAATTATAGTAAAGGAGGTGGTCCTCCAAATTACGGCGTGAAAAGTGATCATACTTACTATTGCAACTGAAGTATTTCACATGCAGAAGCGCTTTATTATTATATTTAATACCACCAATTTGTTGCTTTTCGGTATATGCATGTTAGTTTTATTTTAGGTGTTAAAATAATTCCAGTTTTTTCTCATATTAATATCTGGAATCTATCGCTTTCATGGTTTCTCGTATATATACATAATAATATCAATATTTTCCTAGTTTTTTGACTGAATTTAACTATTTGCAAGAATATGAAATATAAATGATTCAATCTATATTTCAGTAGTATTTATAAAAAAAAGGGCCAAAAATGGTTCAATAGGTTTTGTAAAGACAACATAATATTAAATTTTATTTGGCCATAAGTTTTGCTTAAACATTTTTTAAAGTTTCCTCTTAAGATCGAAACGACAGTTCAATAGCAATTTTTTGCAAATATTAATATTTTTGTTTTTTTTTCAATCTATTCACTTTAAAATTGAATAAATAAAATAACTATTAAATCTACTGATGCTCTTGAAAATACGAAAATCTAAGCAAAACTTTGAATATCTGCTAGTCAATTCTAAAGCGATGTCTTAAGAGATTGATACATTCTACGAATTTGAAATTTTCCCTAGTTTCATCTTTGGATATTTAAAGAGTCTGAATAATGAATATTTCACTGTGCTAAACATGTCTTACTAATTAATAAAAAAATATCAAATCTCAATGAATAGTACGAAACATTCGAATCATACTGTTAAAGGTCGCTTTCGTGAATGAGAGTACTCGGAGTTTTGGTTATAGATTTGTTATGATTCTGGTATATCAATAGCTTGCTATGGACAATACAATTTATAACAGAGTTTTTCGGAGTTACTTAGGCTGACCCTATAAAAGATAAAACAAATAGAACTTTCGTGGAATTCCATGAAATTTCGAATCATGTTCGTAGGACCTCACCATTAGCGATGGAACTGTCAGATAATTGTGATCTTTTTCAGTAATGTAATAGGGTTAAGCGTAGCGTGATGTAATCTAAAACCTCTTAATTTTTATTATTCACAGAATCACAATGCGGTAAATTTTTGTACGGAATATGCAGTTAGTAAATCTTTTGTCGATACCAGAGGTTAATTTAACAATCAAATAAAACCATATTTTTTTTCTACAGAAAAAAAGTGTAACCACGCTTTAGCAATTCATTTCATAAAAATAAAAAATTTTAATCTTAATATTCTTGCGGCTTCAATAAAATTAAAATATTTCCTATTCTTCTCATAATTGAACTTTATTAGCAAATTATAGTACATTGTTACTTTTACAGCAAAGTTCTTGAGAATAGTAGGGCAACCAGTGACAGTCGATCATTTTAATGTATCCCAGGACTGCTCCATTATTTAAAAATACTCCAATTTTTGTTGCCATGTTAAATAATAACAGTGGTTAATATTACGTTAATAGGGAGCAGTCGATGGAACAAGTTCTGTAAAAAGCCTATCGTGTATGACTTGCTATTATCGCGTTAATTATACTGCTAACCATAATCGTTGTTTTCAAAATGAAATTACTCAACTTTAAAAAATAAAAGTAAAGTAAATTCTTTTTTGTAGTTTACTTTAGAAAATTATCTGAACACTATGTACGACCCTAAATTAGTTTCGTACAATCAAAACAAGAAATGCTTTCATTGCCTCCTTTTGGAATGTTTAATGATAAAATAATAAGATACAAAACTTTGTTGGTTTGCATCGAGAGATTGTAACGTCAAAAAAAGACGTTATTGACATTGAAATTATTGATAATATAAGTAGCTAACATGCTCCGCAATAGCTGGTGATACTTTAGTATATAAAATATATTTTATAAATATATCTCATTTTTTCAATAAACATTTAAAATGTAAATAGATTTGCAATTTTTAACCATCATAAAGGATTTAAAATAATCATAAATGTTTAAATAACTGATAAAACCTAAAAACATCTATGTATTTTAAGATTTGTATCTAGTCTTATTATGAAACAATAATACTAATTATATACATGATTTTTTTAATTTTTAAAATACTCAAACAATAAATATAATTTTATTAAATTTTTATCTCTATATTAGGGTTGGTTTAAAAAGAAATGAAATTGGTGCAACTTCGGTCTGTAAACCAAAAATTTGAGATGACTATAAAACTTGCTTGCGTAGACGAATAAGCTAAGCCAAAATTAAATTGGTTTCATTAGTTTGAAAGGTATATGATGTGAGATCGTTATAAACAATACTTTACCGAGTGAAGTACAATATATCATATTGTCTCGTTTTTCACCTTTTCTCGAATTGGCCTAACTCTAAATTAGATAAATGTTATCTGCGAATGTCCTGATCACTAGCTAAGTAAGCAAAAACCCCAGATTTTATTCAACATTCAGGAATTTAGTGAAGAATTTCGTTTTTTTCGCGATGGAAACGAAAAGAGCTCTCTCTTCTGAGGAGGATGCACTTTACTATCTATCGTTTAATTATATTTTTGGGAACAAGAAGTGTTATTCATTGTGTTAAAATTATACGTTTAGTGCATAATTATTTTTGTTTGTTTATTATTTTTTATTATCAAAAACATTTTTGGTGTTCATAAACAAAAATTCGCATTTTCCTTAAAAGTTAAAAAACGTTAAGACCGTTTCCGTTGAAGGAGCCCATCCACTTTGAAACATGTTTCAAAACTTGGTTTGTGTTTATAGAATGTTTTATAGTGTATGGTGAAGTTTGCAAACCAATTTGACGGTTTGCGGATTGGTTTTAGTAAAATCAAAACGCTTTGATTTTAAGTAGGCGGAGATACTAGTTTGTAAACTGTATATGGAAGAGTTTATTAAAACAATGGAAATTGAAATCTATAATTGTAAGTTTATCAACCAAGTTTACAAACACGTTTCATAATGTATGGTAAATATGCAAACAAGTTTGTAAACCAAGTTTTGAAACACGTTTCAAAGTGGATGGACTGCATAAAAAGCGACATGAGTGTCCGTCTCTATAATTTTAACAAAAAATCACGATTGGTGTTATAACCCGAATGTACGATTGAAAACTATTCAAAACTTGTTCGTAGCCTGATTCCCTAAAAAGCAAGATAAATTGTAATGTGTAAACGTGATATATTTTACACAATCAAAAGTTTACGCTTAAATTTATCTTGGAACGCTTAAATCGTATTCTGTAAAAAAAAAATTGCGTCCTAGCTAAAATTATTGTCAGCAAGATATTTTATGGTCCAAATACATGTGCAGAAAGTCTGCACGCAGTGCTGCATGCATATCTGCATCTAAAATAGATGTGCAGAATTTTTATATATTTGATGTGAAGAATTTTCGTAACAATGACAATTCGTGTTCTTACGTATTATGAAATAGTTATAAATGAAAGTTGTGAAAGTGAAAGAAAAATGTCTTTTTAATTAAAAATAGAAAAAAATAATTGAATCGTTGCCTGTAAAAACGTTTATGTCTAAATTAAAATTTAAGTTCAAATAACATATACCACTATTTCCGATAATCCTTTCCCAAAAATTTATTTATTAACAATATTAGTTTTAATTATTTTATAATTTGGATTATTTAGAATATTTGAATATCTTTATAAACAAATAATCATTACAAAAATAATTTCATTTTCAAAAAAATATCATTCATTTTTATTTGAGTTATAAAAAAAATAATTCATTTTCAAACAAAATGTCAAAATCATCCATTTTTATCTGAGTTTTCAAGTAGTTTTTGTTTTTTTGATTGTGGTAGTACTGCCTCTGTGCAGCGAAATTAGAATTAGAGATATCTTGCAGAATTTTTCTGCATGCAGAATTTACATGTAATTGCTCTCATATAACAACACATGTTCTAATTTCGCTGCATGCAGAATTCTGCACATGTATTTGGACCATTAATGTCAAAATAATTTGTGAAAGTGATAAATAACATACAAATAATATAAACACATATTTTCGTAAAAATAAAATGCCGCGTTTCCCCGATTCTCAGCTAAGATGTTTATTTTTCATTTATACTTTCCTAAACTACGGGATGACGTTTTAATGTAAGGGTCATAAAATCGAAGTTTTATTGTTATTAAGAAAAAATTAGTTTATGCAATAATAAATGGTGCTATAATATACCTTAAAAAACTTATTAAAACATAAGTTTATAAATTAAAAACTAATAACACTTGTTTTTATATTTCGCAAATATGTTTTTATTTTTATTTTCTAAAAATTTTTGCTCAATGCATTTCGGCTTACGCCATTATCAAGAGCGATTCAAAAAGTTTATGAAGAAAAAATTTTGATTTGAATCAAAAATAAAATGAAAAATGAATAACTAGATTAAATAATTTATATAAACAAATTGTTAAAACATTTAATTAAAAAGTAGGTAATTTTTCTTATTTAACTGGTTTATAATGGAAATACCATAAATTTGTTGATTTAATAGTTTCTAAAAATGATGACCGAAAAATAGATCCGGATTTGTCAAAGGAGAACAAATAACGTCGGTTTGAGAATTTAGTAAATTTTTGTTAAAGTGCATTGCTTTACGTATTTCAAAAGCTTCCAAAAGATCAAGTTTAAGACCTTTCGTTTCATATTGTAAAATTTGAATATTGTTGTTATTTATAAAATTACTAGTATGATTTTCCTCAATTAAATGATTAGAAAAGGTGGAAGATGTTTGTCCTAATCTTAAACTACGAAAATGTTCAGCACATCGAACATGAAACGGACGACCTGTCTGTCCAATATAGATTGCATCACAGTCAGAACAAGATAGTTGATAGACTCCAGATTTTGAAAACTTACTTAATTTTTGTTTATTATTTACAAGAAGATTTTGAAGGTTATGATTATTATAATAAGCACAACTTAAATTTGTATGTTTTGAAATTTTGTTTCCTAATTTTTGGCTTAAATTACCTGTGTAAAGTATTTTACGCCATAATTTTGTTTCAAGGACGGGGTTTGGATAAATTAAATTATAAGAAATCTTTTTTAATTTCTTACGTAAAATTTTGTGAACTAATGTAGGATTATATCCATTATTAAGAGTTATGTTCGAAATAACATTTAATTCCTTTTGAAAATTAGCTGCGGAAAGAGGGACTTTTATAAGTCTATCAGCCAATGCATGAATGGCTGAATGTTTTATATTTGACGAATGATTAGAAGTAGAGTGTATAATAGAATCTGTACATGTTGGCTTACGATAAATATTAAAAGAGAATTTAGAAAATGAATGACTTATACTTATATCAAGAAAATTGATGCAATTTTCGACTTCTTTTTCGATTGTAAATTTAATAGAAATATGTTTATTATTAATTATTTCAAGAAACGACTCTAATTCTAAATCAGTTCCAGTCCAAAGACAAAGAATATCATCAACATAACGATACCAAAATAAAACATGACTAGAAAGTGGAATTGATACATCTAAAATTTCGATCTCAAAAAAGTTCATAAAAATTTCTGCCAAAAGTGGGGACAAAGGAGATCCCATTGGTAGACCGTCTGTGAATTTATAATATCTATTATCAAAACAAAAGTAATTTTGCTCTACACAAGTTTTGTACATCATGGAGAGCTCATTTCGAATGTCATCAGATTGAACGGAATCATTAATAATTTTGAATACAACAGTATTTAGAACGTTAATAGGAATAGATGTAAATAAGCTGGTTACATCAAAGGAAATTAATTTTGAAGATGAAGGAACAACAATATTTTTTATTTTGTCAATAAGGTCAATTGAATTTTTAACAGAATAATGTGAGAAAAAGTTTGTATGTTCAATAAAAAGTTTGTTAAATTTTTGACAAAGTTTATAAGCTGGTGCATTGCAATATAAAACTATAGGTCTGATAGGCATAGTTAATTTATGTAGTTTAGGTAATCCGTAAAGGACAGGAGCAGAAGGGTTCATTAATTTGAAACGAGAAGCAGTTTGTGGTGGGATTAGTTGTATACATGACGAGAGACATTTAGACACATTAATCTTAAATTTACTCGTGGGGTCAGAGCGTAGTAATACAGCTCCACTATCACTAATAAAATCAAAAATTTTTTCAGAATAAAGATTTTCTGATAAAATTACTATGGTATTTCCTTTATCTGCCTTACATAAAACTGAATTTGTGTCTAAAAGTTTAGTTTTTATATTATTAACCAAAAATGAATTTTTTAAATCAAAATTATTTAAATTAGAAAAATTTAGATGAAACCTGATATCTTCAGCACAGATAGATTTAAAATTATTTCTGTTGATGTTACAGCTAGCTGATGTTCCAGAGAGAGCTACATCAATATCCACTGCTAATGATAAGTGGCTTTTAATTTTATTAGTATTAACTGGAGCGAATTTTAACCCTTTGTTTAACAGTTCAGTTTCATCATTTGAAAAAATGATATTTGTTAAATTTTTTTTTTTTTTTTTATTCTTGGATAAAAAGAATTTGTAGATTCAGTTGTTGTTAATATTGTTGTAGAATCTTCACAGCTGACATTACACAAAATATCTAGTTTAGCTTTTTAAAATATCATTTTTTCAAATGATGAAACTGAACTGTTAAACAAAGGGTTAAAATTCGCTCCAGTTAATACTAATAAAATTAAAAGCCACTTATCATTAGCAGTGGATATTGATGTAGCTCTCTCTGGAACATCAGCTAGCTGTAACATCAACAGAAATAATTTTAAATCTATCTGTGCTGAAGATATCAGGTTTCATCTAAATTTTTCTAATTTAAATAATTTTGATTTAAAAAATTCATTTTTGGTTAATAATATAAAAACTAAACTTTTAGACACAAATTCAGTTTTATGTAAGGCAGATAAAGGAAATACCATAGTAATTTTATCAGAAAATCTTTATTCTGAAAAAATTTTTGATTTTATTAGTGATAGTGGAGCTGTATTACTACGCTCTGACCCCACGAGTAAATTTAAGATTAATGTGTCTAAATGTCTCTCGTCATGTATACAACTAATCCCACCACAAACTGCTTCTCGTTTCAAATTAATGAACCCTTCTGCTCCTGTCCTTTACGGATTACCTAAACTACATAAATTAACTATGCCTATCAGACCTATAGTTTCATATTGCAATGCACCAGCTTATAAACTTTGTCAAAAATTTAACAAACTTTTTATTGAACATACAAACTTTTTCTCACATTATTCTGTTAAAAATTCAATTGACCTTATTGACAAAATAAAAAATATTGTTGTTCCTTCATCTTCAAAATTAATTTCCTTTGATGTAACCAGCTTATTTACATCTATTCCTATTAACGTTCTAAATACTGTTGTATTCAAAATTATTAATGATTCCGTTCAATCTGATGACATTCGAAATGAGCTCTCCATGATGTACAAAACTTGTGTAGAGCAAAATTACTTTTGTTTTGATAATAGATATTATAAATTCACAGACGGTCTACCAATGGGATCTCCTTTGTCCCCACTTTTGGCAGAAATTTTTATGAACTTTTTTGAGATCGAAATTTTAGATGTATCAATTCCACTTTCTAGTCATGTTTTATTTTGGTATCGTTATGTTGATGATATTCTTTGTCTTTGGACTGGAACTGATTTAGAATTAGAGTCGTTTCTTGAAATAATTAATAATAAACATATTTCTATTAAATTTACAATCGAAAAAGAAGTCGAAAATTGCATCAATTTTCTTGATATAAGTATAAGTCATTCATTTTCTAAATTCTCTTTTAATATTTATCGTAAGCCAACATGTACAGATTCTATTATACACTCTACTTCTAATCATTCGTCAAATATAAAACATTCAGCCGTTCATGCATTGGTTGATAGACTTATAAAAGTCCCTCTTTCCGCAGCTAATTTTCAAAAGGAATTAAATGTTATTTCGAACATAACTCTTAATAATGGATATAATCCTACATTAGTTCACAAAATTTTACGTAAGAAATTAAAAAAGATTTCTTATAATTTAATTTATCCAAACCCCGTCCTTGAAACAAAATTATGGCGTAAAATACTTTACACAGGTAATTTAAGCCAAAAATTAGGAAACAAAATTTCAAAACATACAAATTTAAGTTGTGCTTATTATAATAATCATAACCTTCAAAATCTTCTTGTAAATAATAAACAAAAATTAAGTAAGTTTTCAAAATCTGGAGTCTATCAACTATCTTGTTCTGACTGTGATGCAATCTATATTGGACAGACAGGTCGTCCGTTTCATGTTCGATGTGCTGAACATTTTCGTAGTTTAAGATTAGGACAAACATCTTCCACCTTTTCTAATCATTTAATTGAGGAAAATCATACTAGTAATTTTATAAATAACAACAATATTCAAATTTTACAATATGAAACGAAAGGTCTTAAACTTGATCTTTTGGAAGCTTTTGAAATACGTAAAGCAATGCACTTTAACAAAAATTTACTAAATTCTCAAACCGACGTTATTTGTTCTCCTTTGACAAATCCGGATCTATTTTTCGGTCATCATTTTTAGAAACTATTAAATCAACAAATTTATGGTATTTCCATTATAAACCAGTTAAATAAGAAAAATTACCTACTTTTTAATTAAATGTTTTAACAATTTGTTTATATAAATTATTTAATCTAGTTATTCGTTTTTCATTTTATTTTTGATTCAAATCAAAATTTTTTCTTCATAAACTTTTTGAATCGCTCTTGATAATGGCGTAAGCCGAAATGCATTGAGCAAAAATTTTTAGAAAATAAAAATAAAAACATATTTGCGAAATATAAAAACAAGTGTTATTAGTTTTTAATTTATATTAAAATGTTTCGCCAAGTGCCGACAGTCGACACAATTGAATTTATAAGTTTATAATCTAATAGTCACACAAACTTTTCCTGAAGATTATCATTTTAGGAAGAGGAAAAGAATAACTGTACCTCGGAGGTAAACTGCACTATGTTCTATGTAATTTACTAGTAACATAGTGCAGTTTACCTCCGAGGTACTGAACTAGAACAATGATTTCGCACTTGGCACAAAAATAATAACTCACATTTAACTTAATACTCCTAAATTTTATAAGAATATAATTATTTTGATATAATTTATAATTAACATGACTAAAATAACAAAATAAAAATATAATTGCTTTTAGGCAATTCCTTGCTGAAAACCCAACGTTTGTTGGTTTTTAATCTCTTCTTGCATATCTAAAGCAAGCTTTTTAAACTTTTCGGCCTTTTCATCATTTTTTTCTGTTCCATCACCACGAGCATACATTTGACTTAAATTAGCACACGCATACATATTCTTCAGTTCACAAGCTTTATAAGCAAAATCAAAAGCTTTCTTCATATCTTTTTCCACAACAAATGCGTTATTCTGACTTGTTAGAATTGATGAATTTTTTGGTGTGTCCGGCACACCAGTTATGTGCATTCCAGATAGATAAAAACAGGCCTTAGCATTATCCATTTTACAACTTTTAGATAATAATTCAAAGCCCTTAAATTGTATTGAGATTAATCCCTACAAATTTTAGTTAAACATAGTATGTATACCTTCGGTATGTCTGTTTTGATTTCTTTCTGCATTGATCGAGATACTAATAATAAGCCAGAATGTAAGCAACTATCCGCATCATTTAAAGCGCAGCCCTTTTCATAATAATTATAGGCCTATAAATTTAAATAATTATATCTCAGAAAGTGTATATAAGAAATCCATTATTTTTACCTGCATTGAATCGCCTTTGCTTCCACTTTTTCCTTTTCCTAGAAAACTATAGTTTCCATATTTAAAACAAGACTTAGCAAAACCATAATCGTCACAATTAGATCTGTACACTTTGGATGCTTTTTCGAAATCCTTTTTAATTCCTTCAAGATAATCTCCTAATAAATGACAAACTAAAAATATGCGATATATTTAAACGTTGTTTCTGTTACATCATTGTCAGTTTATCTACTATCAATACAATACCTTCCGGTTTTTTTTCCGAAAAACATCCAAAACGATACTCAATCCCAAGCTTCTCAATATATTCCTTAACATCTGACTCTTTTTGTAAATCAAATGCCATTTTTATTTTACTATTTAAATCAAAATTTGAAACAAAAAGCAATACTATTTTGCACCATAAAATATCATACCATAATCTTAAAATGCTAAATGTCATAATTTATACAGTACGTTATACTATATTAACTCATGCCGCAACAATTTATCTTAAGGGTCCGTTCCACTAGATGCTTATCTCCACTCCACGACCAAAACAACGTTATAGCTACCCAGTTAGAAGTGTTATCGATTAGTCATTGATAAACACTCGATAATGCAACATCTATGTATCGATAACGCGTTGTATACATCATGATGAATTATCATCGATAATTTTTGTTCTAAACTGTGGCACCACATTATCGATGAAAACTATCAATCATACAAGTTAGCTATTATCGATAACGCAATCAATTACCTGTTACCAATGTCGTTGTCAATAACTGTTATTGAAAAGGTTATTGAATTGAAACCATTATTTGGTTTCAATACAAAATATACATAAAAATCGGGGTGGTTTTAATTTCATATTAATTTTATTTTAAAAAACGGTTACATATTTACATTTAAACTTATATTGAATTTATATTTTAAAAAATCAACAATTATATATTTTTATGAAATTTAAATATGTACATATATAAATTTAACTTTAGGTTATAGATTAGTAGGCACTATATAATATAAATATTAAAAAATTATGCACATATTTCTTATATATAAAAAAAATTAACATATGACTGTTAAGATTTTTGTTTTATCTAACAATATTAATTTTATAAAACACCTTAATTTTATAATATAATAATAATTACTTAATTATTACTTAAATATTTAAAATTACAAGATAAAATTAATTCACCTCGGGTGATCAAACACAAAATCCCGTGTATCGCCTATATTTTCATTAATCCATTGTTTGACTGTTGAGAATGTTGAGTCGGAGATCAAAGGCAAAGTTAGGAGTGAACACCAATTGTTTCACAGTAATGATGAGGTCTGGGCTGCCATTGTGAGAGCGCACAACATGATGAGAGGCGTTGATTGGCGCCAATATTTCATCAATTTGTTAAATTCAATGTCTAATAGAATGCGCGAAATGATTGCAGCACAAGGCGGTCACATAAGAGTATTAACTTTATATTATATTAATATTAATTAAATTTAATGAATTAATCAAATAATCAAATATTGTTAATCAATTTAGTCAATTATTTATGAAATAAAATTAAAAATTCTATTATTTTCTGATTTTTTTTGATTTTTTTATATTGAAAAACTTTTATCAAACTTTAAATTAATTTTTTTAATGATTTAGTTGGGATAAAAAAATTATATACCAAAATACTCCACCAATATTGAACTATTTAAAATTGAAAACCGATTTAAAATCGGATCACCCAGTACCATTTTATTTACAAAAAACTTACAGTACTTTCGCTTGAAAATAGGTGTATCTCTTAAAGTGCCACTGCTTATACGCACATACGAAAAAGATCGAAACTATTATATGAGAACAATTTACAATTGTGTTTTTACGTTTTATGTATATATATGTCGACCATTTAATTTTAATAAAGTGAATTTATAATTAAAGTTATTAATCATATTTAAATTTTTTAAATATAATAAAGGGAATTGTAAACGTAAGTACCTATATTTATATATAAGTAAATACTCAAATTTTAAAACATTATATATGTTAGTCTTTTAGCTTAACCCCATTCTATTTTTCCAGATTGATATATGATAATTAATAACTGTATATATAGTATTATTTTAAATATTTATTTAAGAAATATTTTTATATTTATATTTGTTTATTTTATTACAGATAATAAATAACTTAAACATAATTATTAAAATGTATTTTATTTACAAAAATTCCAAGTTTTATACCAAGGTGGTTACACGATTTAGGTTTACCAAGACAAACTAAAGACATGTCTGACCAGACAAACTAAAGACACGTCTTACCAGACAAACCCTATAGGGCGATTTTTCTGTTCCTATGTTTACCGCAATGGCCTGCAAAAAGGGGATAAGAGAAAAAATCACAAAAATTTTATATGGAATTCCATACAAAACACAATTTGAATAATTTTAAAAGTTATCTATGAAATTTCTCATTTTACTACAATTAAATAATTTAAATTTGTTTATGAAGTATTATTGACAATATATTAAGCATAATATATAAAATATTTTCTTTTCTTCTGTCCGTAAAACAAATACGAAAATAGGTTAAATTTTTCATACAACTTTGTATGGGAAATTTTGGCAATTTTTATGTTTCTTTTTTGAGCGACTTAAGAATAATATTTTATATATTACGCATAAAATATAGTCAATAATACTCCATAAGCAAATTAAAATTGTTCAATTGTGGAAAAATGAGAAATTTCATAGATAATTTTTAAAATTATTCAAGTTGTGTTTTGTATGAAATCCCATATAAAAGTTTTTGAATTTTTTCTCTTATCCCCCTTTTGCAGCGCCATTGCGGTAAACACCGGAACAGAAAAATCGCCCTATAGGGCGATTTTTCTGTTCCGGTGTTTACCGCAATGGCGCTGCAAAAAGGGGATAAGAGAAAAATCACAATAATTTTATATGGGATTTCATACAAAACACAACTTGAATAATTTTAAAAATTATCTATGAAATTTCTCATTTTACCACAATTGAAGAATTTTAATTTGCTCATGAAGTATTATTGACTATAAATTAAGCGTAATAAATAAAATACTATTCTTAAGTCGCTCAAAAAAGCGACATAAAAATTGCCAAAATTTCCCATACAAAGTTGTATGAAAAATTTGACCTATTTTCGTATGTGTTTTACGGACGGAAGAAAAAGAAATATTTTGTATATTATGCTTAATATATAGTCAATAATACTTCATAAACAAATTTAAACTATTTAATTGAAGTAAAATGAGACATTTCATAGATAGTTTTTAAAAATATTCATGTTGTGTTTTGTATGAAATCCCATATAAAATTTTTTGAATTTATTCTCTTATCCCCTTTTTGCAGCGCCATTGCGGTAAACACCGGAACAGAAAAATCGCCCTATACATGTTATACAAGACGAGGTGGGACATTTTGCTAGCGCGGTCTTGGGTTTGTCTTGGTCTTGTTACTATAACGCGTTAATAGTAAGTAACTAGTAAATCTGGTATAACACTTTTACTGGGTTATTCTAAACTTATTCGAATAACCCAGGTAGTACGAAATCGATTTGAAATTGTTACGGTATCGATTACATCCCAGGCAAGAAACTGTAATCGAAATCGTTTTGTAATCGATAGTTTCGAACTGGAAAAAAGAGTCATATAGCTATTATATATTGTCATCTCACTATAACAAAAAAATATGGCGTTTTGATATTTAAAATTGTACATATTTTTCATTTACAGTCGCGCGAAACATATATTTGTGGGTAAATTAAACAATATATGATTTAAAGTTAAAGTCTTTTGAACATAATATATTTCAACAGTAAGTACATTTTAATGTTATGTATATATAAGAAAATATGTATTATTATTGTTTTGATTTTATTGTTATTTTATTGTTTACATAACCTATAATTTGAAGTTGCAGCATTTATTGATTTGAAATATTTCTATAAACTATTTTTAATGGTTTTTTTTTCTCATTTCAGGTTCACATTTTGATATATATATATATATATATATATATATATATATATATATATATATATATATATATATATATATATATATATATATATATATATATACATATATATATATATATATATATATATATATATATATATATATATATATATATATATATATATATATATATATATATATATATATATATATATATATATATATATATATATATATATATATATATATATATATATATATATATATATATATATATATGCTTTTTTTCTTTTATAGTCTTATTGGAAGTATCAGTTCCAATTAGATTTGTCGGATTCTAGACCGTTTTCTACAATCCGACGAATCCGACAATCCGACGAATCCGACAATCCGACGAATCCGACAAATCTAATTGGAACTGATACTTCCAATAAGACTATAAAAGAAAAAAAGCATATATAAAAACAAAGACCGAGTGAAAAAAGACGGTTCCAAAAACATCATCAAAAAGAACTTTCTGATTCACAAAAACAAAGAATTATATATATATATATATATATATATATATATATATATATATATAATATATATATATATATATATATATATATATATATATATATATATATATATATATATATATATATATATATATATATATATATATATATATATATATATATATATATATATATATATATATATATATATATATATAATTCTATAAACTATTTCTTTTAATAGTATTTTTTCTGATTTCAGGTTCACATTTCAATTTGCAGCTTTTTTGTTGAAATTTTCATATTTATTTTAAATAAAAATATCTAAAATATGTATTTTATGTTATAATAAATAACTTTATTAATAAAAATTATTCCAAATATTTTAAAATGTACAACCAAAAATACGAACTCTAAACTTTCGATCACATTGTCACTAGTAGTTTCGATTTTGTATCGAAACACGTTATGAGTATGTTTCGATTACGTATCGATTAGGTATCGATTATAGTTTCAATTTGGTATCGATCACATATTCGCTTACTAGGGCGAACACGTTGTTCTAAATGTAATCGATACAGTATCGAAACTATATCGAAATATGTTTCGACTACATGATTACATGTAATCGATATCGTATCAATTTCAAACCGAATTCGTACTACCTGGGATGTAATCATGTAGTCGAAACATGTTTCGATATAGTTTCGATACTGTATCGATTACATTTAGAACAACGTGTTCGCCCTAGTAAACGAATATGTGATCGATACCAAATCGAAACTATAATCGAAACCTAATCGGAATACGTAATCGAAACATACTCATAACCTGTTTCGATACAAAATCGAAACTACTAGTGACAATGTGATCGAAAGTTTAGAGTTCGTATTTTTGGTTGTACGTTTTAAAATATTTGGAATAATTTTTATTAATAAAGTTATTTATTATAACATAAAACACATATTTTACATATTTTTGTTTAAAATAAATATAAAAATTTCAACAAAAACCTCCAAATTGAAATGTGAACCTGAAATCAGAAAAAATGCCATTAAAAGAAATAGTTTATATAATTATATAGATATATCTGTATATGTATATCAAAATGTGAACCTGAAATGAGAAAAAATACAATTAAAAATAGTTTATAGAAATATATCAAATCAATAAATGCTGCAACTTCAAATTATAGGTTATGTAATGATGAAAATAAAATTAAAACAATTCAAGACAGAATACATATTTTCTTATATATACTTAACATTAAAAATTTACTTACTGTTGAAATATATTATGTTCAAAAGATTTTAACTTATCATATATTGTATAATTTAAACACAAAAATATGTTTCGCGCAACTGTAAACGAAAAATGTACAATTTTAAATGTCAAAACGCCATTTTTTTTGTTATGTTGAGATGACAATATTTATTAGCTATGCCTCTTTTTCTCCAGTTCGAATATCGATTACATAACGATTTCGATTACAGTTTCTTGCCTGGGAAGTATATATGATGGCGAGGTGACTTATACTAAGTTTACACCAGGATCTAATAGGTACATACTATACTTATTAGGTCGACTATGGTCGATGTAAACAGTTCTCAAAAAAGTACGTACCAAATATTTGGTAGGATGATTTGCTACGTATCAAATTAGGTACGTAGCAAATAGCTATTATTTTTACGGTGTGAACACTAAAATTAGGTATGACATTTAAAATAAAAATAAATCAACTTATTTTATAAATATATATTTATGTTTGATGTGATTTTTTTGCTGAAATTAAAAGTAAAATAAATTTTAGCATTAATATTATAAATGTTTTCAGTTTTTTATAAAAAATATATATGGAAATTATTTTTTCCTAACCAAAAAATTAACAATGAAAAGGACGCACTAAAAATTAATATGTCATACCTAATTAATAAGAGTTTACATCACCGTATCAAATTTAAAAAGTATGATGGTGAAAAGGGCTAGCAAATTTGATACGTAGCAAATTAGATACTGGTGTAAACTTAGTATTATTTTGTATCTCTTTTATTTTATTTAGTTAATATCTGTCACTAATTTGAACAAACGTTTTTATACATCAGATTTAAACTGACATATACTAAGTTTACACCAGTATCTAATTTGATACGTAGCAAATTAGATACTGGTGTAAACTTAGTATTATTTTGTATCTCTTTTATTTTATTTAGTTAATATCTGTCACTAATTTGAACAAACGTTTTTATACATCAGATTTAAACTGACATATACTAAGTTTACACCAGTATCTAATTTGCTACGTATCAAATTTGCTAGCCATTTTCACCATCATACTTTTTTAATTTGGTACGGTGATGGAAACTCTTATTAATTAGGTATGACATATTAATTTTTTCATTTGTCTTTTTCATTGTTAATTTTTTGGTTAGAAAAAAAGAAGCTCCAATATATATTTTTTATAAAAAACTGTAAACAGTTACTATATTCTTGCTAAAATTTTTTCACTTTTAATTTCAGCAAAAAAATCACATCAAACATAAATATATATTTATAAAATAAGTTGATTTATTTTTATTTTAAATGTCATACCAAATTTTAGTGTTCACACCGTAAAAATAATACCTATTTGCTACGTACCTAATTTGATACGTAGCAAATCATCCTCCCAAATATTTGGCACGTACTTTTTGAATAACTGTTTACATCGACTATAGTCGACCTAATAAGTATAGTACGTACCTATTAGATACTGGTGTAAACTTAGTAATAATTACCCATCAAACAATTTTACGTACGTACCCAAAAGTATACGATTTTTGCACGGAATTCCATACCCATTTTTCATTTTTAGATGAGAATGTATATGTGTTACGTAAAATTTAGTTTAGTTTAGTTTTATGTCGAATTCTTTTTGCCAAAAAACTTGCTCTAAACACGCCCATTTTTGATCTAGATCAAGTTTTTTTGACATAACGTGTTCTATTTGACAAAAAAAAGTGATTTTTTTTTGCCCTAAAAACTTTTGTTTGAATCTAGATTTTTAGTTAGAGCAAACATAAAATACAATAAAGAATACAAATACATTTAAAAAATCTGTCAAAATTAGTAAACAAACAAAATGCCATTTACTTATTATTTTTTTTAATAGTCAAATAGTTACTTTTTAAATAAAATATTGTTTAAATCGTGTTTTAAATTAAAAATTAATAATAAACTAATTAATTAAATACAATTAATTACAAAAATATGCAATGACAGTTCGCAAATACAACTACAAAACTGGATCATATTTTTGCATGTTCTTTTTATGAAAAAAAAAATCGCTTTTTCACTCTGGACAAAAAGAATTCGACATTAGTTTTCCAAAAGTGTCAGGTAAAATTTATATTTGTTTGTGCGGTTTACATATATGAAAATGTCAGTGGTATTTTTACAAAAAAATAAAAGAAGAAATGGATGATTTAATATTTTTTCGAACGTATATATATGTGTTACGTTAAAATCAAAATTTATGTCCCTATATACAGAACTTTCGATATAGTACAATCTGCTTATTTTTTTAGCACAAAAAAATCGTGAACTTATAGCGCCATTTTGAAATATATATAAAACTCCATTTACAAAAAATTTAATCAAAAACACAAATCTATTTTTGGCATTGCATAGATGTCATTTGTTTTAATTATTTAATTCTAATTTGTGTTTTTTAAAAGTTTCAGGTAAAATTTGTATTTGTTTGTGCGGTTTATATATTTAAGCAAAAATGTCTAAGCGGAAGTATTACAGAAAATTAAAAGAAGAAATGGAAGTTTTAATATCCTTTGGAAAAAAAAATGAAATAGATCCAGAAAACGAAATCATAGAAGATGATAATGAAAATTCAAATATAATTTTTGAAAATGTTATTAATTTTCGAAATTCCTCTTGTCAAGAAATTGATATAATAGAAGATGAAGAACACGCAGAGGAAGGAGAAAATTCGAGTGAAAATTCTGACTCAGAATTTTTTAGTGATGACTGTGAAGATTTTGATGAAGGAGAAATTAATTTAGAAAATAATTTAGCTGAATGGATCGTGGAATACAAAACAACGAATGAATCGGCTAATGCTTTATTGCAGATATTACGTAAATTTCATCCCAATTTACCAAAAGATGTACGTACTTTAAAAAAAATGCCGCCAAAAAATAATATCATTGCAATGGGATGTGGATCATACATACATTTTGGTCTTGAAAATCATCTAAAGAAATTTTTGGTTCGAAACAAAAACAAGAACTGGAATACGTTAAACATAGACATTGGAATAGACGGAATTCCGTTGTCAAAAAGTTCATCCAGTCAGTTATGGCCTATTCTGGGAAATATAGTAGGAACAAAAGATGTATTTGCGATTGGTGCTTACCATGGCAATAAAAAGCCTTACTGTGCAGATGTGTTTTTAGAAAAATTTGTTGATGAAATTCAAGTGCTAAAATCAGAAGGAATTATTTACAACAATAAAGCAGTTTCTGTTGCAATAAGTGCAATTATTTGCGACGCACCAGCAAAATCTATGGTTCTTAGTGTCAAAGGACATACTGGATACTATGGATGCACTAAGTGTGAAGTTAAAGGAGAATACTTAGAAAAGAGGGTAGCATTTGTAGATACAAATGCTCCATTAAGAACGGATGATGAATTTTCGAAAAGAAAGCAGCCAGAGTATCACAAAAAATTATCTACCATTGCATTAGAACGGATCAATATTAACTGTGTAACACAGATGCCGGTTGATTATATGCATTGTGTTTTACTTGGAGTAGTGCGGCAAAGTATACGGTTATGGCTACATACTAAAAACGTACTATATTCTCTAAACAAAAACGATATTTCAATTATTGACAAACGGATTGAAATGATTAAACCTAGTATAATTAAGGAATTTTCGAGAAAACCACGATCATTCTTCGAAATAGATAGATGGAAGGCGACAGAGCTGCGATTATTCCTTTGCTATACGGGGATAATATTATTAAAGGACATATTGCATATTGATTATTATAATCATTTTATGCTACTTGTTTGTGCAATAAGAATTTTATGTGATTCCAGCAAATGCAATAGTTATAACTCTAAGGCTTCTGAAATGCTTCAGAAATATGTAAAGGATTTTCCCGAACTATATAAACCGTGTTCTGTTGGATATAATGTGCACAATTTGATTCATATTGCAGCTGATGTTTTAAAGTTTGGAAATCTTGACAAATACAGTGCTTTCAAATTCGAAAATTTTTTACAACATATAAAAAAAAGCATAAGAAAACATAACCAACCGCTTCAACAACTAAACAACAGATTACACGAAAATTATATTCATTTATCAGCAAATCTCGATAATATAATTCCATTCGCAACGGTTGATTACAACTTGGGTGGATATTCTTACAGAGATCTGGAATACAATAATTGCAAATATTCAGTTAAACCACCCAATAATTATTGCTTTGTAGGAACAAAAGTTTTTATCATTCAGGAAATAACAAAAACAAACATGGAAATTCTTATAAAAGGAAAATTTATTGCAAATATACAACCATATTTTAATGAATCATATACAATGTGCAGTTTAAATATATTTTATTCAAATAATGATTTATTGGAACATGAATTAAACACTTTTTATATAGAAGCCATTAAGTTTAAAGTTATGACTTTAAAAACTGATTTTTTAATTTTATATATACCTTTATTATAGATGTTGATTATTAAATATTGTTATTAAAGATTATATTATTATTAAAGATATTATAGAATTGAAAATTAACTATGGAAAATATAAATAAGAATATTAATTTGATAAATGCGAGTAAGTTGCACGTTCATTCATGCTTTTTCATAAATATACATTTATTTTTTTTTTCATTTTTTACGTTTAGATGAGGTGAATGTAGAAGAGGATATGGAGAACGATAGCAGTTTTTCTTGGTGGGATCCTGAGTTCGGGTACCAAAACTACTTAAAAATAAATAAAGTAATGCCAACTACATCCACGCAGATACCCAAATCGCCACAAATTTCTGACAATGAGATGAGTACGGAAGTACATTCAAATCCTGAAAATTGTATTTTGCTTTCTTTGTTTTTTTGTATAGAATTATAAAATTATGTACTTTTAGCATCAAAAACAATATTGAATGAGGTTAGTGCCAGGCTGGATAAATTAGATCAACAGAATGCAGAAATAATTAAAAATCAAAGATCAATTATGCGCCAATTGATTGTGATACGGTCAAATATGTCTAATTTGCCTATTGCAACTAAAGATGAAGACGGTACCGCGCTTGATTTACCAGCCAATTCTGTTAATGAATTTCAGACTATAGAGGAAACGTGCAAAGAGAGTAATAAGGCAGAAAAATACCTAGTAAGTATACTTTTAAAATATATTTTTACACATAAAACATATGTACCAACAAACAAAACTGTATAAAAATTCAAAACATTTTTTTTATTAACTATTCAAAATTATTTTATTTTTATGCATTAAAGTTAATCTTTCTTGTTCATTTAAGGAAAACATTTTCAACAATGTGGCTCAACATGATTTATCCAAATTCATTGCTCTTTCGTTGCAAAATGTTATTACTGACGAAGGAGCTAAACATTTTTCATGGTTTGGATTACAGGAAAATATTCCAGTAAAACATTTTTTGATAATCAAAATATTAAAAGGTAATCTTATGTTTAATTAAGAATAATAATTTCAATCAGATTTTCTTTCGGATTGTTTCGGGACTATTTGTTTTCAAATGACTATAAATTCCTAATAATGTAACTTACATTTAAATTTGACAATGTTACCTGTAGAGGTAAGTTTACGCTTCATCTGCTGTATGTGTTTCCTGAAGCATCACTACGTCGATGTCGTAATCTTTTAGTAATTTTTGTAATTGTTCAGTTTGACTTATTAATGCCTTCTATGTTCAATTGCAAAATACGGACGGTGGGTCCAATATTTTGTTTTATTATCTATTGTAGTAGGGCAGCACCTTACTAGAGTGGCGAGGCACTACACTTGCTCATTACGACATAGTAGAATCCAATTATTTTAAACCAATAACCTATTAAATAATAAAAATTTGTTTTTTTTACAGAATCTGCCGTTCGAAAATTTCCGAGTGCTTCGGAACAAGACATAATAAATTATATAAAGAAATGGTTTCAGCGTGCAAAAGATAGAATTCGGAAACAAAAAAAATAAAACCACTGCTCCTGAAACTTCCATAAAGTAAACCATACAATATGGAATTATATTTATTTAAATGGATTATATTGATGAAATAATTATTTAAAAGACTGGAATAATATTTAATAGAAAGTGATGAATTAAATTATGAATTATTTAATAAATCTCTGTGATAAATTTATTTTTATATAATATATATAATATAATATACTTTGAATTAATTATATATTATATGTACTGGATTGAATTAAGTAATTTAATAAATAAAATATTATCAAAATAATAAAAATTTATTTAATTTACTCACATTACATCCAGAGTGAACTATTATTGCACGAAAAGTTTACATATTTCATTCGGAAAGCGCATGGAATATGGCACGAAAATAAGTATTAAAAGGGTGTGGAATGGGTACGGAAAATTCGTACTCACCAATACATATACATGCAATACTAAAAATATTTGACGCGGAAAATTGTGACAGAGTTCATCCACCAGGGGTATGGAAATCCGTGCTCTGAGAGACACCTATTCCGAGTACGCCGTGCAATTTTCAGTGCGAAAATGGTACGACTTTCCGTGCCCATTGCTTATTGGGTATAGACACCCAAGTAGTACGTAATGGATTCGTTATCGATTACATGTAATCAAGCAATCGAAACATGTTTCGATTTAGTTTCGATATTGTATCGATTACATTTAGAACAACGTGTTCGCCTCCGAAATCGAAATTGTAAGCGATACCAAATCGAAACTGTAATCGATACCAAATCGAAACTTAATCGAACCCTGATTCGATACAAAATCGAAACTACTATTTACAATGTAATCGAAAGTTTAGAGTATCGTATTTTTGGTTTTGGTGTTTTAAAATACTTGTAATAATTTTTATTTATAAATTTATTTATTATTATATAAAACACATTATACAAATTTTTATTAAACTATAAATACAAAATCTTAAAAAAAATATTCATAAATCTGAATGTGAGCCTGAAATGAGAAAAAATGTCATTAAAAGAAATAGTTTTTAGAATTATAGTTGTATATATCAAAATATGAACCTGAAATGAGAAAAAATATCATTAAAAGAAATAGGTTATAGAAATATATAGATGTATATGTATCAAATCAATAAATGCTGAAACTTAAAATTATAGGTTATGTTATGCTGAAAATATAAAATTAAAATGATTCTAGACAGAACACATATACATAACATTAAAAATGTACTTACTGTTGAAATATGTTATATTATACACAAGATTTTGACTGTATATTGTTTGATTTATATTTGATTTATCAAATATATGTTACGCGCAACTATGTAAATGAAAAATGTGCAATTTTAAATGTCAAAACGCCATATTTTTTAATTAGAGTGAGATGACAATATATAATAAGTATGCCTCTTTTTCTCCAATTCGAAACTATCGATTACAAAACGATTTCGATTACAGTTTCTTGCCTGGGCATTATTGTCTTGAATGATTTTTTGACATTTCAATATGGCGGCAAATAAGTAATTAAGGCTGGGGTGCGTTTCGAAATTAACCACGGTTAACCATAAGGTAACAATCCTAGTGTTCGGTACATACATTCTGATAAAAAAAAATCATGATTTTTCTGTACTAAAAATAGTATAAACGCGGCCATTTCTCACGAAAAAAATCAATTTTTTTCTTGCGTTTTTAGTAATCCTGTTCGTCTGTTAGAGGCGTTGATATATCTTGATATCGATTGTGATGATTTGACTTCGAGGTTTGTTAGCTATTGCTAATGAATCTAGTTGATGTATCTTGATATCGATTAAGATGATGTTATCCGGAAGATTTTCAAAATAAATAAGATTCAATGATCGGTTGGCCGAACTATGTTAAATATGTTCATTTGAAATACTTTTGATTTGATATTCGATGCCTTGGGAATATTATACAATATTTTCTAATTCTTCACACTATTTTTTTGCTTAATTTGAACAATCTTAATTATTATTGTTTTGTTATTATCAACAATGGTTGACAAAATTAGTTGACATTTACATAAGAACTCTTCAAGTATTTTTCGCTGACTAAAAGCACGACAAGACAATGTTGAGATTATTTCACACAAGAAACGAAGTTAAACAGATTAGAGTATTATTTTATAATTTTTGAACAATTTATTTATTTATTTCAAATTGATTTATTGGATTTACAACACTTTTTTTTTTTTTTTTTTTTATTATTTAATTTTTTATTTGGCTGGGGTAATTTTTCAACCCATATCGCCAAAGGTTACATATCAGTTTTACATAGGTTCGAAAACTCTATGGTTGCTACACGTTTCTCCTCAGTATTGACAAGCTCTAGAAACTTTTGACAGAAAGTAAAATACAAATTGTTCTTACACCTGTCAACCTTGACGAAAGGGTCTCTCATCCGTTGTTGCAATATAGAGTATAAATTTTAAATGTTGTCTTATTTTTAGATTTTGTTTTGATTCTATATAATTCAATTTTTATATTTATTAAATGTTAAATTTTTTCTTACGTTTAAATTTCATTTGATTCTATATAATTCAAGTTGTATTACAAATTCCAAATTATTTCAATTTATATTATTAAAGTTAACATCAAATTATCGTATCATCGTATACTTAAAAAGTTATTATTTCATCTTTCCTTGATAGACTCAATATTTCAATTCTGGTGGCGTTTGCCATGAACTAAACACATTTAATTTACAAAAAATTGTGTCGAAACTTTCTTTACTTAAGTTACCATTTAATATATTTTACTCTTAAATTTTTCATTTCAGTTTTTCTTCCGTGAATGTATAATTCATCATTCAATTCTTTTCTTGACCTCAGTGTTACAACAGTTGTAAAACCCGTTCCCAAACCATTTGACAACACTACACTGATTGACTTCTAAGTTGAAATTAACACATGACATATCGTTAAATTAGGACTAATCCGGTGTATGTGTATCTGGAATAAAATAACTAAACTTCCAATACTTGAGACTTATAAATTATTTATCGACTATTTTGTTATAAGCATCTGGAATAAAAGACACCAAAACTTCCGATGCATTTGACTTATATTGTATGTGTTGATGTTTCCGGTATATAATTTGCATCTGGAATAAACCACAGAAACTTCCGATACATATTGTTTGACTTCTAGGAGAAATTGAGACAATCTGGTACTGATCCTGTGTATGCGCATCTGAAATAAAAGATCCAAAAATTTCCGACACATGATACTTATCAGTTATGGTGATAACTCCCGATTGTTTATTTGACTTATAGGGTTGTTACTTGTTAATTCAAATTCGGTTGCGTGAACAGCCTTCGACAACGTAGACATATTATTTGAAGTGCATTCGACTTGTATGATTTAGACTTATAAATTATGGGAGACAAATCCGGTGAATGCCTCAGAAAAAAAGGTCCCAAAACTTCTGATGCATTTATATTTATTGTAATCTATGTGAATTGCTAACTTTTTTTTTCATGTGTTATTCGGAAAAAATCACTTAAATCCTTAACTGTTTTCAAAATTTCACTTTAATTAGTGTTCTAATTAGCATTGACCATTTACTTTTTATTTTTAATAGTTTATTATACACTTTAACCCGTAATCATGTACTGTATAACATCCGTTTATCATGTGGTGTACGAAACATGTGGTAATGTTATATGGATTTCATAATTCCAAAAATTCTTGTCCATCCTTATATTTTTTGAGTTTTGTATTAATTATTGTATTCAAAAATATTTTACCACACTTTAAAATGTTTATTATGGTTAATGTCCCCATTTTTATACTTAATTCACAAAATAATTTAAATCAAAAATTTTAGTATTCCATTTAACGACCAGCCATTTCGGCTGTCCGGACCGAAGTGATTTACAACACTTGAATTTTACATAATCAACAAGCATAAAAATGGAGGAATGTCAGAAGTGACTATATTTATAAAAACAAACTTTTTGTTTTTAAGTTTACCCAACAAAAAATTTGTTATGGTGAAAATAGTTGCCCAGCCTGGTTGTTGTGCTGGGTAACGTTAGTAACTTTTCTATACTTTTCGAACAGGATTGTTTTATTAAAATTTATTTATTGAATTGAATTAAATTTTAAATGCATTGGAGCTATTCACCACAACACTCCCCCCCCTAGTATCATCGAAGATGAGACGATATTGAAATTATTGTGCTACTGCACGAAGGAAGCGAGTAGGGGTACGAGTGGTTCTGCCTGCTCGCGTAATTGTAGATGCAGGATGGAATATCTGTTGTTGAGGAATGGGGTCGAATCTAACCCTTTTAGTTGATACAACTGTTTTAGTGTCGCGTTTTTTCGTTTCTGCGGAGGTAGAAGGAGAAGACTGGAATGTGTCCGAAGGAGTAGAATGGACAATATCTGTAGAAGACGAAGTTTCGTCTGCGCGACTGAGATCAGTTCTCAAAGTAGGTGAGTTTTGAGTTAAATCATCTTTAGATTGTTCCCTAAAGCAAGGTTTTAATCTGTCGATTGAAACTCGAATGTGTTGACCTTTACGGTCAATAACGAAATTTTTATCATCGCGACTGATGACTTTGAAGGGACCTTCGTATGGCGGTTGTAACGCTTTACGTACTAAGTCCGTACGTAAGAAGACATGCGAACAAGACTGGAGATTTTTGGAGATGAAAACTTTGGGAGAAGTGTGTCTTGACGCAATGGCAGGACGAAGGTGATCAAAATGTTGTTTCAATTGTGAAACAAAATCAGATTGAGGAGTGGAGTTAGAATTTTGGCTAAAAAATTCTCCAGGAAGACGTATGTTAGTACCGTAAACGAGCTCAGCCGATGAAGATTGGAAATCTTCAGGGAAAGTGGTTCGTAAACCAAGTAGTATTGACGGTAAAATTCGTGTCCAGTCAGTTCTGTCGTAGGCCATTATCGCAGATTTTAGAGTTCGGTGCCAACGTTCGATTAGACCGTTACATTTCGGATTGTAACTTGTTGTGCGTTTACGTTCGAAACCGACAAGTTTTGACAACTCGTTGAAGAGATTGGATTCAAATTGGGAGCCCTGATCAGTGACAATTACTGAAGGTACTCCGAAGCGAGAAATCCAATTTGAGTAGAGAGCTGATGCTACTGTTTCAGCTGTGATATCCGAGATAGGAATGGCTTCAGGACAGCGAGTATATCTGTCAATAATTGTGACACAATAGCGTTTGTCCTCAGAGGTAGGAAGTGGACCAATAATGTCCATATGAATCTCGGAAAATTCTGAGAAGTTTGAGGATAATTACCTAATGGAGATTGAGTGTGGCGAGAAACTTTTGCCTTTTGGCAAGCCAGGCAGTTCTGAGCCATTTGTCGTACATCTTTTTTAATTGATGGCCAAATGACTTTTTCTGCAAGTAGTTTGGCAGAACTGTGGACTCCTGGGTGAGATAAGTTGTGGAGACTATCAAAAACAGATTGACGAAATTGCTTTGGAATAAAGGGGCGTGGATTACCAGTAGAGGTATCACATAAAATAGTTTTGGCACTAGAATTGCCAAACGATACTGGAAAGGATCGGAATTGAAGTGTGGGACTAGTGTCCACTAATTCCTTTAGTTCGTTATCGTTGAACTGAGCGTCAGCAATTTCATCATAGTTAATGTTTTCTGGGATTGATATTTGCTCGACACGAGAAAGTGTGTCGGCGACTACATTATCGATTCCAGAAATGTGGCGAATATCAGTCGTGAATTGACTGATAAAATCTAAATGGCGGAATTGGCGAGGACTAGCTTTAGCAGGGTTCTGCGACAAAGCGTATACGAGCGGCTTATGATCGGTAAAGAGAGTGAAGATTCTACCTTCAAGGAGATACCGAAAATGTTTAATTGCAGAGTAAGCTGCAAGGAGCTCACGATCATAAGCGCTGTATTTCTGTTGCGTTTCATTGAGTCGCACAGAGAAGAAACTGAGAGGTGTCCAACAATCGTCAATTTTTTGTTGAACAACGGCGCCAAGTGCCTTGTCGGAAGCGTCGACCATAACGGCAAGTTGAGCAGAGTGTGAGGGGTGAGAAAGGGTTGTTGCCTCACTGAGTTGCTGCTTGCAAAGATCGAAGGCTTGAATGGCGTCTCCGGACCATTGAATGACACGTTTGTCATTCTTTTTGGAACCTTTTAGGAAATCGTTTAGAATGGCTTGATTGCCACCAGCGTGAGGAATGAATCGGCGGTAGAAATTTATCATTCCAAGAAAACGGCGGAGCTGCATAACAGTTGCAGGTCGTTCGTAACGCGTAATAGCATCGACACGTTCAGCAGTTGGTTTGATTCCTGTTGAATCAATGGAATGTCCAAGAAAGTCAACGTTGGTTTTAGCAAAGTTGCATTTATCAACGTTGATAATGAGACCTGCGTCAGAAAGACGCTCGAAAACAGTCCTGAGATGTTGGAGGTGTTCCTCAAAGGTTTCAGAAGCAATAAGGAGGTCATCTATGTAGATGAAAACAAATTTAAGGTCTCGGAGAAGGGAGTGCATAAACCGCTGGAAGGATTGCGCGGCATTTCGCAATCCAAAAGTCATCCGAACGAATTCGAAGAGTCCGAATGGAGTAGAAATTGCAGTTTTTGCAATATCACGCTCATCAATAGGAATTTGATGATATGCGCGGACGAGGTCGATAGTGGAGAAAATTTTGCATCCATGTAGTTGATGCGAAAAATCCTGAATATGCGGAATCGGATATTTATCAGGAGTAGAGACATTATTTAGAGCACGGTAGTCACCGCAAGGTCTCCACTCGCCGTTCTTCCTTTTAACGAGATGGAGAGGAGAAGCCCAAGGACTGTTAGAAGGTCGGCAAATTCCTTGGGATAGCATAATGTCAAATTCCGTCTTTGCGATGGCCAGTTTGTCAGGAGCAAGTCGACGATATCTACATGAAATGGGAGGACCATGTGTTTCAATAACGTGAGTTACGTTATGTTTCACTGGTTTGGTAAGATCATTTTTGGACGTTAAGTCCTTGAAATTTTTGAGAATATCGATAATTTCGATATTAACAGAATCGTTGATAAGCGTAAGAGAAGGTGCAGGAGAAGTGGAGATTTTAGCCAATGTGAATAAGGAGGTTAGTGGATCGACAAGACGTCGGTTTTTAATGTCCACTAAAAGGCCATATTTATTAAGAAAATCAGCTCCGAGAATAGGTATGGTAACATCGGCGACAACAAAGGTCTGACAGAACGCTCGTCTGAGACCAATGTTTAAATTGAGAGTTCGGTGCTAACCTTAGTTGCGTTAGCGGCGTAAAGGAAGAAGTCTGATTTTCTGTGAAGTTTTTCCTCCACAGTGGCGGGAATAACTGATACTTCGGCACCTGTATCAATTAGGAAGTTCTTACGCGAAGAAATGTCGAGGACCAGAAGACGGAGTTGGGAGCTACTATCTTCACATTCCGTCACATGTGAAGAGTCTATTTGTTTTTTGTAGAAGTAGAGGCAGAGGAGTCAGAGTACTTTGGAAAATACTTGCACTCTGAATCGCATTTTTTGGCATTCTCCTTGAAAGTATGATGGTAGTAGCAAATACCATCAAACAGTTGAGTTCGCGACTTGGACCGAGGTCGCGTGGGAGAACGATTATAATCGATGTTGCGATTATCGTTTCGATCCTTAGATCTACTTCGATATTTATTGAATGGCCGAGAGATTTTTTGCCGTTGAATGGCGTTGAGGAGTTGCACGTTTTGTGCCTCCAATTTTTTGAATTTTTCCTCAAGTGACAAGATTTCACTTGGGGAAGAAGAAGAAGGAAGAGAAGAAGCGGCAGGGTTAGATACCGCATGGAGTTGAGATCCCCTTAGGGACGCGAGAACGTTGTCTGCTATCTCGGTAGTTTCTTGCAAACTGGTTTTAAGAACCGAGATAGTAGCGCGAACTGTGGGTGGGAGTTTTTCCTCCCAAAGGACTTTTAGAGTTTCCTCTGAAAATGTATTTCGGGATTCAGCAGCCATATCCCGTAAGAGCTGAGAGGGCTTTTTATCCCCAAGGTCCATGCCGCATAATACTTTTTTTATGCGGTCTGAAGTGCTGCTGGATAGGCGAGCTAAGAGAGCCTCTTTAAGCCTATCATACGGAAAATCTTGGTCGGGCGCTACCAAGATATCACTGACTAATTTCGCCAGTGTGGGAGTGATCATACTAAGTAGATGACCATACTTAGTGTGTTGGGACTTGATGTTTCCCAACAAGAACTGACCTTCTAAGGTGATGAACCACAGTTCTGGTGTTTCAGACCAGAAGGGAGGAATTTTGACAGCTACATGGCTAATTTGTGGCAAGGTTGCCGAAGATGTAGCTGGAGGTGGTGGAGGAGACGGAGTGATAGTTGGAGGTGGTGGAGGATTTGAAGGAGAACCTCCAAGATTCAGTCGAGCTAAAGCGGCATCGATCCGCTGAGCGACCAGTGCCTCAAGCTGGTCTTCGGTGTATGTGTAAGTTTTTGGTCCGGAAGATTCGACAGTTTCTTCAGGTTCTGGTGGACCTGCTGAAACTGCTGGAAACACGAATGTGTGGCGGGAGAGCCTAGTTAGGACGGCAACTAGGTAGAATAGTGTTGCGGCGATAAATACTTACAACGCGTGTCGTTGCGCGACGACAAATGCACATATTGCGACAAACAAAGTAACAATTACGATACAAATTTCCTTAACCGTATGCATTATGTACAAAAATATATTTCAAATATGTGAAAGAAAATAAAAAAAAAAACGTTTGGTAAAAAATAAAATAAAAACAATATGGTAAATAACTACAAATCCCGTTCGAAAAATACAAAAAAAATTACCTGGATATTTTATTTTTGCGAATTCCTATTATCGGCGGTCACCAGCTTTAGTAATCCTGTTCGTCTGTTAGAGGCGTTGATATATCTTGATATCGATTGTGATGATTTGACTTCGAGGTTTGTTAGCTATTGCTAATGAATCTAGTTGATGTATCTTGATATCGATTATGATGATGTTATCCGGAAGATTTTCAAAATAAATAAGATTCAATGATCGGTTGGCCGAACTATGTTAAATATGTTCATTTGAAATACTTTTGATTTGATATTCGATGCCTTGGGAATATTATACAATATTTTCTAATTCTTCACACTATTTTTTTGCTTAATTTGAACAATCTTAATTATTATTGTTTTGTTATTATCAACAATGGTTGACAAAATTAGTTGACATTTACATAAGAACTCTTCAAGTATTTTTCGCTGACTAAAAGCACGACAAGACAATGTTGAGATTATTTCACACAAGAAACGAAGTTAAACAGATTAGAGTATTATTTTATAATTTTTGAACAATTTATTTATTTATTTCAAATTGATTTATTGGATTTACAACACTTGAATTTTACATAATCAACAAGCATAAAAATGGAGGAATGTCAGAAGTGACTTTATATTTATAAAAACAAACTTTTTGTTTTTAAGTTTACCCAACAAAAAATTTGTTATGGTGAAAATAGTTGCCCAGCCTGGTTGTTGTGCTGGGTAACGTTTGTAACTTTTCTATACTTTTCGAACAGGATTGTTTTATTAAAATTTATTTATTGAATTGAATTAAATTTTAAATGCATTGGAGCTATTCACCACACGTTTAAATGTCAAAATTTTTTGAATTTAGGTGTCAATAAAACTATTTTATTTGGTTCTTTACGCTTTTGGTTTTGTTTTATTTATGCTTACATTTTTGTGATAACTATTCTTGATAAATTTGGTTTTGTTTTTTCGGGATAAATTTATCGTTTGTGACCAAATTAATTGTAATAAAAGTAACGTCTTAAGTTTGACTTATAAATACATTTTGTTTTTTTGACTGTTCGGTCCGGTTTAACGTAATATTCAACGAAGTGAAATTAGTAGCAGCAACTTTGACGTTTAATTACGTGATTTTTTGTTTCATATACCTGTACCGAACACGCTCAATGTCACTAATGTCATAGTCAAAATAGTGACGTCAAATATGAAATTCAAATTACCATAGTAAAGCTGTCAAAGTTAAATTGTAAAAGACCGCTAAAAATTCAAAATTAATAAAAACTAATATTCTAATTACGATAAATAAAACTAAAAATGTAGTGTGTTTTTTATTTCTATAATTTATTTTTCAGTCTTAAGTATCAAATAAAAATAATAAAAATAACACATTTCACCAAAAATTATTAAATACTTAGTAAATAATAATTAAATGTACGATATATTCACAAAACAATATAATTTCTAACTTTTTTTTCCACAACAATTACAATTTTCTTTTATTATAAAAAATTATATTGTGTTTTATGAATCGGTTGACATGTCGTTTTAAATATTTATATGTTTTGACATTAGAACCTCAACAAACTCTACTCTAGACTTGAGTAACAAAGTTAAAGCAGTGACGTCACAATTTACTATGACAACTAATTTTTATAGTTTGGGAACGATAGTACATCTGTCATCCAGTAAATTTTTTATTTTGCGGTTAATTATGGAACGACATTTGGTAGAGTAAAGTTAACCGCGGTTAACCATAGTTAATTTCGAAACGCACCCCTGAGAGTCACATACATTAGAAAGAGAATAGCTTTGTGCGAACTCACAAATATTTGACAGCACAAAATTTTTGGGGAAGGTGATATTTGTAAAAACAAAATCTTGATATAAGGTGAAAATTTTTTTAATTTTTATGTTTGCTGTTAATAAATATATATAATATAAATACTAATATAAATATTACTTTAGCACTCAAAAAAACTTCGATAATAAATTGTTGTTTCTTCTGAAATAATTTGTTATGCCTACTGTCACAATTTGATGATGCTAAAAAGCTATACCGAATTTTGTCGTTTCGTTATGGTGAATATAAATTCCAAAAGACAAAATTTTGACAATTAATAGTTGTCATCTGTCATATTATTTCGTGAGTTCGCACAAAGCCAATTTCATACAAATTTGACAGCAACAGAATTTGTGTTTTAAGTATGTTTCAGCCAAAAATTAAGTGATGTACCCATTCGCTTTTTGGAAAGCATTGTGAACAGTCGATAAATAAAACCTCGTTATAAATCAAATTCTCAAGAATGTATTAAAAATTTATTTTAAATTTCAATTGCATTAATCAAATATTACATAAAAATAGTGTTGATGATTAATTATCTACTTTCTTAATTACGATATATCACATCAGATTATCAATTTTTGGAGGTTAAATTGATCACGCCGGCAGGCGTTGCAGCCTTGGCAGATAATTTATACAAATTCTGCAAATATAATTCAACTTGGTATAACTACAACCAGTTTAATAGTGAGTGTTAAATATAATAATATATTCGCCAACGAAATCTCATCATTGAATCAATAAAACGCCACCCTCCATCTTGAACGCATATTCTCCAAGATTCTACAATTTACAATCAACATTAAACAATATACATTTCATCATTTTTACTGTTGTGAATATATAATTTATTTTGTGGTCAAACCAATGGTACATTTGGAGGTCAATTCAACCATGTTGATATATTAACAACATATCTATATATTATAATGGAGTCTACATCATAATACCACATAAACTCCAAACATTTAGAACGTCTAAACTACATCTTGGAAATTTAATCAACATATTATCTCAAATAGATATCAAGTGCATTTCTGTTATCATCTGTCATTTGATATATAAAAACTCTAGAAATTTCTATATTATACAGTCATTGTAAATACCATTCTTCAGACCATCCATTTTTGGAGGTTAAGAAGACAATGCTGATAGGCGTTGCAGCCTGGATAGATAATTTATACAAAGCCTACAATACAATTCAACTGTAATTATAACTAGTCTAATAGTAAATATTATACATCATAATATATTTGCCAACGAAATCAAATCACCAAACTAACAAGAAAGCGTCACCGTCCATTGGAACATACATTCAACAACATTATATAAAGTCCAATAATCATTATACAACGTATATTTCATCATTTCTACTGTCGTGAATATCTACCTTCGGAAGTCAAGTTATCGGCTCATTTTGAAAATAATTTGATTATGCTGACATTATAACATCATACCCACATATTATTATGGAGTTCATATCATACTAATACCACATAAACTCTTATCATTTCGAACATTAAATTTATGTCATATTAGAAATCAAATCAACATATAATTTCAACCAAAACATATCAAGATTATAAATTCATGCAATCAAGCTATAAGATCTCACTACAGAGCCAACTCACATCAAGTTAAAACATTCAATTAGCCTCTTGCCGACCAATACATCAATTGTGTACATCAAGAATTACTACATCGGAATTATTGAACATCAATAATAACACCAGCTATTATTAATATATTCCTGTTAATATTGTAATATATCTGTGTTGTCAGCTGCCTATAGATATATAAAATACTCAATAATTTCTACACTACACATTCATTGCCGTTAACATCACTCTTCAGTGAATATATATCTACCTTCGGAAGTCAAGTTATTAGATTTTGGAGATCAATTTGATTATGCTGATATATTAACACCATATCCTCATATAATAAATACCACATAAACTCCTACCATTTGAATGTTAAATCTACATCACTTGGGAAAACAAATCAACATATTATTTCAACCAAATGCACATCAAGATTATAAATTTATGTAATCAAGTTATAAGAATCAGCTCACATCAGGACTGCGGTTTATCCATCCATGTGTGACTATGTCTCAACACAACATCAAATCATTCAACATCATTCATTTGCAAGCATCAATTGTCTTCATCAAGAATTAATATACTTCTACCAATATTGTAATACATCTGTGTTATCAGCTGCCATTAGATACATTAAAACTCAAGAATCACTACATTACACATTCATTGCCGTTAACATCATTCAGGTGACATAATTTAATTAATCTTAACTTAAGTTTATACATATTTCAATAATAATTATAGAGAATTATAATTCTCAAATCATATAACCTCAGTTATAGTTGATCTTGGGGTCCTAATGACTCTCCAGACATATTGATTTTATATACCCTTCCTATACATTTTTTTCCAGTCTCAATTCCATCCAATATACCTCTATAAATCTAAAATCAACCCCTTTTCTTTTTTCCGAAAAGAATATGAGGTTTATTGATCATAACACATTTGGAAGAACTTATATCTTATATTGTAAGATACCAAGTTCTGCTATTCCATAATTCAAAGAATTTATCCTGGGTGATCCCTCTACAGACCAACTAAGCCTGTTTATAAATATTCTACCACACAATCTAACAATCTCTTTATATATCGATTCATCTGTTCGTAATCAATTATTTAATCCCATACTATCACACACTGTACATCCTTCGTCCCATTGTAACCTAAATAAATACATTTTCCGCTTAACACGCTTCGCCGAGATATATTACCCTAATAAAGTTTAACATGCCTAATAGAAAACAAAAAAGCAAGATAGCGCAGAAGGGAAGGATAGCTACAAAAAAAGCAAAATACGCAGCTCCTGACATTGACAAAGAAAAAAATATTAATCATCAGGCACACTCCTCGACCACATCAGATTCTGACATGAATCCTGACTTGGATGCTATATCAGAGGCCTCTATCCCTCTTGAGGATGAATATCCTGACACTTTTGGAAATGTAACTTTAGATGGTATACGTCCAGCTTTAATCTACCAATCATCCTCCCTTAATACTTTAGAAAACTACAATCCAGATGATGTGACTAAAGCTCCTCCCTCTCTAGAAGGATATTCTAATACTTTAAATAAGTATAGACCAGGTGATCTAGGTCCTTTCACATTTATCATAGAAGGCAAAGAAATCAATGATTTCTCTCTGGCCATTTATCTCAAAAAATTAAATCTGGGACACATCATTGAGGTGTTCCAACTCAACAGAAATAAAATCAGAGTTAAAACTGGGGATTGGAAAACGGCTAATTCGTTTGTGGATGTCCTCTTCACAAACAAGGATTTTAATGCATTCATCCCCAATTTTTTCACTGAATCCAAGGGAATCATAAGACATGTCTCTCTTGATACCAATCTAAACGATCTCATTAATGATACTAATCCATTTGATAAAATAATACATATGAAGAGATTAACGAAATGGAATTCAATATTAGGTAAAGCAGAAGATACCAACTCAATAATAATTACATTCAGAAGTTCACATATCCCTGATCATATAATCATATCTGGTGTTAAAAGGTCCGTATCGCCATACATACTTAGACCTTTACTCTGCACAAACTGCTTAATTTATGGTCATTCGGCAGCTAAATGTAGAAGCAAAAGTAAATGTTTCAACTGCACTAATTCTGATCACCAAACTATTGACTGCGATAACGATTCCTATTGCTTATATTGTGAACAGCAAACTAAAACTAATCATCCAGATTGCCCAGAATTACTGATTCAAAAAGAAATTAAAACATTAATGTCCTCTAAAAGAATTTCTTTTAAGGAAGCCAAAAATTTAATCACACCCCCTACATTTAATTATAAATCTGATAATTTCCCAAAACTACCTAATAAAGGTAATAAGTCAATAACTACACCTAACGATACTACTGACTCCAAGAAACACAAATTAATATTTCTAGCCATGGCTAAAGAAAACGGAAAACTAAAAACAATGAACAAAACATTAATTAAGAATCAAAATGAATTCAACACTTTGCGAATGGAATTGGAAGAATTCAAGACAACAAACAAAATAGATAATGAAAAATTGAGGAAAGAAATAGATGAAATCAAAAATAATCAAATACAAATCTTATCCATCGTAAAGGAAACATTAATCATAGGCGAAAATATTTCTAAGCTAGAAAACAATGATAGTAATAAGAATATCTTAATTGCCAATCTTTGCAACAATCTCAGAAAGATGGAACATCTACTTTCAGTCCATACTAAAGATACCATAAACCTCATAATTGGTGGAGATGGCATCACACATCCTGCCACCTCCGGTATGAAAGATCATGTCCCCGCTTGACATCTTAATTTCCATGGTGATTTGTATGTGCATATCTCCTACCCATATCACACCACTCTCATCATTCAATTTGCATTACCAATATCGCCCACTTTCGGTCATTTATCCCTAATAAAAGCTTCTTCATTTCTTGTGTCCTCAGGATATTTCTATTTCGTCCGTCACAACTATACATCGAAATTATATCATAACCTT
Organism: Diogma glabrata; assembly: GCA_963693315.1. NCBI lineage: Eukaryota > Metazoa > Arthropoda > Insecta > Diptera > Cylindrotomidae > Diogma > Diogma glabrata. Next base: position 136,403,594 of record OY856188.1, on the reverse strand, counting down.
CTCCTGAAATATTCGTTCCCTATTTACAAATTATCGAATTGCTTAATTATATATAAGTTTATTTTAAATATCATCATTCATCTATTCACTAGAATTTATGTATTTCATTCATTTTTCAAATCTTACTCACTCATAACCTGGAGTTTGTATATGAGTATAAAGAAAAAAAAATTTACACTGGAATCCCGTATATTTTATCCTATCTATATAAGAAACTCTAGAAGTAGAGTTGCTGAATTTATATATTATTCTCTTGAATTCATTATTATTTCTAAACTGATTGGAATATTTAGAATCGTCTGTCTTGTTTACACTCATAGTCTCCATTTAATAAATAATATCTTAATAACTCTTAGCTTTCTCTTAATCAGAGACTACATTCAGTCTAACATCACACATATCGTAAGATATATGGCTATTACTATATTGGATAAAGTCTCTTATTACAATTATATACATGCTCACATCATATATTCATCAGTGTCATTTTTGAATTGTTTTCCTTTACATATCTCGTTGATCATATTCCCCTATATTCAAGTATATATATATATGAATTCCATATTTTCGGTAATGTGGAGCGTAATCACAACAACACTGGTTAATAATCTTGATAGAATGAGATTTCAAACCGTCTTTTCAAACACACTCCTATTTCACATCAACAAGGGAAGAAAAAAACATAACAAAATTAAATATCCAATATTAATTTCTGTACCAGGCCTAATGAAGAGTTATTTGGGTCCTTGCCACCCAAACTACTCAGATTACTTTAATTATAATCACTTGTCCAGAACCTTCAAAAATATCACTAGCATCCTCATCCTATATCATATTACCATGAATACATATAATAAATTCAAATTTCATCTTTGGTTTGATAGGCACATCCTTTTTGATCTTTCTTCATACATTCAGGATATAAGTCTGAAATATCTGCTATCTAATCAGGATAGGGTTGATACCCTATTGTTTAAACCCTTTTATGCCCATTAAAATCCTTCAAATTAATATAAGAAGCCTACGAAAAAACAAAGCTGAGTTAGAATATTTTCTACAAATGGAACACATAGATGTTGTTTTTTTGTCTGAAACATGGTCAAAACGGTCTGATAATTTTAAAATAAATAATTACTCAACATTGCTTAAACATAGGGATGATAACTACGGTGGTGTAGGATTCATAGTCAAGAATAATATAATCGTAAAAGAAGTTAACTATCATTGGAATCTTGATCGCTTGGAAGTCATGAACATAAAAATTGCAGATCATGATAATCAAATTTTCTCCTTTACCACTTTCTACGCTCCCCCAAATATAAATGCCCATATGTTGAAGACTAACTTCAATCTGCTACTTCAACATTTGAAGGACTCTTCAAAATCTCTAATTCTGGGGGATATAAATGCCCACCATCATTTATGGGAGGATCCAAGTCTTCCCGATTTTAAAGGGAAAATAATAGCGGACATTATCAATAACTCCAAATACATAGTCTTAAACAATGGCAACCATACTAGGCTGTGGAGTTTGGGAAACTCTTCTGCCATCGATATTTCTCTTATATCCCAAGACTTAACAAACAAAGTTTCCTGGGAGATCGTCTATAATAACATAGGTACCTCTGATCATTTACCGGTTGTCTTAAATTATCTGGACAAGTTCAGTACCATCCCATATAAAAGAAATAATAAAGTTAACTATTCAAAATTTTGGAAAAATATATCCAACCTCAATCCTAACAACACTTTGGATTTAGAAGGCTATCAAACAGAACTTGAGATGATTATCAAGAATAATACTTTGACGATACCTAAGGAAAACAAATATATTGCGAAACCATGGTGGAATGATAAAATCAAAAGACTCTGGATCATCAAGAGAGAAAGATTGAGATATTATAATAAATATCATAGTCAGTTTGCATATATTGAACTAAAAAGAGCAACCTGCAGACTCTCAAAGGAAATTAAAAAAGAAAAAAAAGTCTCTTGGACCACCTTCATCAATACCTTTAATCCTAACTCTAGTATCAAAACTATATGGAGAAAAATTAGATGTTTCACAAATAAGAACCCTAAAACCTCCAATATTTTCAGCATCAGGGAAAAAGTCATAGAATTCATGAATGCGAATTTTGATCCCGGCATAGTAAGCTCAGGTTATAAGGACAAATCTTATCCCCTTTTACTTTATCAGGACGAATTCAAAGTTGATGAAATTATTAAAATAATTAAGAAATCGAAAAACACTCTACCTGGTAAAGACCAAGTCTCATATAAAATTCTTAAAAATTTGGATCCTAACCATTTAAGAAAACTGACAGAGCATCTAAACAAAGCCTGGCGTGAACAATCCTTCCCTTCCAATTGGAAGATTTCCAAGGTCATACCTATTCTAAAATCAAATAAGGACAGCTCTAAGGTTGAAAATTATCGTCCCATCTCACTCCTTCCCGTTTTTTATAAAATCATGGCTAAGTTAATCATAAATAGAGTTGATCATTTTGTCAGCAATAACACGATTCTACCTCAACATTCTTATGGTTTTAGAAAAAATAAATCTTCTCGGGATCTAATATTTAGCATGCTGAACAGTCTAAAACATCTTATTAAAGAAAGACTCTGCATCTTTATAATAAGCTTGGATATAAAAGGAGCATTCGATAATGTTAATATAGAGGTTCTAACTAATATAATGAATAATATAAACATACCTTCTTCTTATGTCAATTGGATCCACGACAGACTAAATAATAGAAGTATTATATTCAATGATGATCAGTTCAAGATACACAAAATAACCAGTCGGGGTGTTCCACAAGGGGATCCCATGAGCCCCATGCTCTTTAACTTATATACGCATCATTTACACACTAACTCTTTGGATGGTGTCCTAGTCTTCCAATATGCTGATGATTTCTTTTTTATCGTCGCAGATATAAATTTCATTTTGGCAGAGAGAAAAGCAAATCTTTTCTTGAACAAATTTGCTCATGATCTAAATACTTTGAAACTACAAATCAACATTGACAAAACCAAATACATTTATATGCATTGCAACAGATCTAGTCACCCCCCTACTAAAGTTACAATAGGTAATGGTACTTTGGAGGAAGTCAATGTACTGAGAATACTGGGTCATCACTTTGATCGAAAATTAAATTTTCTCTATCATCATAAAGACTTAAAGGAGAAGTGCAAGCCCATTATCAATGTCTTGAAAATCTTTGGTAATAGAAAATATGGCGCTCATCCTTCCACCCTAATCAACCTTTACAAATGTCTGCTTGTCAACAAAATCATGTTTAGCGCCTTTACCTCATTCAGTAAACCACATTTCGATATACTTCAAGTCATCATTAATAGTGGACTGAGAGCATGTCTAGGGCTATTAAACAGCACCCCAATTACTGCTGTAATAGCTGAAGCTGGAGATTTGCCTATTGACATGAAGATTGAAATTTATATTTACAAATATATCATTAATCAGATTTATCGAAAAACTCAAATTGGTCACATTATCTCCTCCAAGTGTTATATTCCTCACTTTAATTACATATATAATAAAAATAGATATATTATTAGCAAAATCCCCGCATATCCTGTAACTCCGATTTGTGATAACTCATATTATGAAAACAAATTAATTGTAGACATATCTCTTCATAAATTACTATCAAAAAAAGTTCTGTGGAATGTATATAACAAGAAAAAAATATGTATCAATCATATTAACACTTTTAATAACTTGAATAGTTGCTATACAGATGGTTCAATTAATGAAATCGGTAGGGGAATTGGGATCTATAATGTCTACAATTTCTCCACTGTCAATTTTCATATCTCAGAAACAATATCCATTAAATCCCTCGAAATCATTGCTATTCTTCAGGCAATAAGGCTGGCCATACACTCCAACTTACCTCAACTTGTCATATTTACTGACTCCCTTAGTTCATGCATTTCTCTATCTAATACTCTAGAAGATAACAAATACAAATATTTTGAAAATTTCATATTGAATTTAATACTCAACAATGACATCAAGATACACATCGTTTGGATTCCTAGCCATTCCAATATACAAGGTAATGACCTCGCAGATGCTGCGGCAAAAGCTGGAATAACAAGTGTGAATCATCTGAATACTGCTGTTCCCCCTGAGGAATCTATCAAGATTCATAGGAATCATTTATACACATTGTGGCAACATATATTTTTAAATAAAACTATAACTAAAGGATCCACTCATGCAAATAATATTGATCATAAAATTTCTACAAAACCTTGGTTTCATAAAATTAATCTCGACTCGTACACGATCAGAAGAATAAATAGGCTTAGAACAGGTCACTGTTTTGACTGCAAATATTTGAAATTAATTAAACAGATAGAGGATGATATATGTGTTACATGTAACACCGTGGATAATTCTTCTCATATTCTCTTTGATTGCTCCAAATATTCCTCCGTCAGATCCAAGTATACAACACTTATGAAATATAATCTGAAAGAAATTATTAGGAACAACAAGCCCTCTCAATATAAAGATATCATTAACTTCTTCAAAGAAATAAATGTCGATCTCTAATGAATTACAATACTTGTCACTCTTTGGTTGTTAGATTAATCTGGAATTGAGACAAATAAAAGATAATCAATATTCATATATAAAACAACCCCAATATAAACTATAACTTTAATTTTCCTATTATTTTCTATACTGCGATTGTAACATTTAGGAAATTAAAATTATCTGTAAAGAAACGAAAAGTTCACTAAAAGTTCATAGTAATATTAATATAGGTTAAAAATTAATTATATACAAAGTGTTAAAACTAAATCAACTGTCTCACTATTTTTGAAATCCTAATTAATAATATTAATTGTTATAAAATTATAAACAAATTCAAATCTGAATTGTGACATTTAGGATAAAATATGTAATTTCTCACTACCTCCTTTATGGACTAACTTTATACACACATCTAACTAAGACAGATGATCATGAATCTAAATCATAAATATAGATGATAATTATACATGTACACCATTGAAAATTACATACACTGTTGAGCAATTAAAAATTATTTTATATATAAGATTTGTTTGTAATAGATAATCACATTTAATACATTGTAAAATATATAATTAATACTCTAAGTAATAGTATGCATACTACCAATTAATAATTAAGCAATTATGTAACACAACCATTATATTAACCATGGTTAGGAGGAAGCAATTTTCTTCTCTCATATCATGTCTGAGGGAGACCTCAAACACAGTCCTGTCTAAATTGCAGGACTGACTGTTGAGTTCAACTCTCAGACTTGAATATAGCAGGCAAAACATTCTTCATCCTAATTCTGGGCACACTCATGTATTACTCTCTTGGCCATATAGACTAACAGTCTAAGCCAATAAATAAAACTAAAAAAAAAAAAAAAAAAAAAAGTGATGTACATAAAAAAAATTTGATGTAGCGTTCTTTCAATCGATTTTATGAAATTGAAATTTTTTCATAAACTCGTCTTTTATCAAATTCTAACACAAGCACACACGTATAAAAATAATAACAAACTCGACGCCATTTTTTGAATTTACTATTTGTAGTTTCTTGTGATTATTAGATGAATTTTATAAAATTTAACATAAATTCTGTGTAAAGTGTAGAAATATTTTGTGTTGTCACAGTTATTTTAATTTAAATCGAAAATGAATAGTTTTGTTACCAATACAACGATAAAAAAAATCATGTAGTTTTGTACGTTCTTTCAGTCACGTTCAAAATTTATGTAAATCAAAAACCTGAAAGAACTCCACATTAGAAACAGAAAAAAAAATTCGTCGATTTTGGGTGGAACCAAAACCCCCAATATTGTAAGCCCGCTTGTTTATGTAGCACAGAAAAAATCGTAAACTTATAGCACCATTTTGAAATTAAGACTCTATATAAAAAATTTAAAACACCATCTAAAAAAAATTTCAAAACGTTTAATCAAAAGCACTTGATGAACTCCTTGGTTCATACACTAAAAACTCGCTTATATTTTACTTCTAAATTACAGAGTTTATTTAAATGATAATTCACTATTAATTACATTAACTTAATGTAAATACACAGTATGATTTATTAACCAATGTTTTTAATAAAAGCAATACCATAACACAAATCTATTAATTTATTAATATTTGTAAGAGCGATGTTAACGTTTGAAAATATCACGAGAAAGTGAAAAAGTTAATTTTTAGATTTATAATTTGACTTCAACAAAAACATGTAATTTTATTTAGGACGTTCAATTGACGATTTTAAATTTCGAGTAAATTAATTAAATAATTTATAGCATCAGCCGCACAGCGTCGACTAGTGGAACGAGATTATGCTTTTATCAAAACTCGGTTCGTGTCTTAAGTATATTGAATTAATGTAAGGTGATCGTTTACGTTAATTGATCGTTTACATTAATTGATCATTTAAGTTTGTAGTGATTAATTATTTAGATTTAAATATATTAATCGCTACAGTACCCCGCTCGTAGATGAAAGCCCCCCGTTTAATGTGTCTGTTCGAAATGAACAGCTTTGTGTGTTCGAGAAGCTGGTGAACGATCAGCTGAACACAAAACACCATACGCTGGCTTCAATCTGTCGATCGAGACAGATTGTTGTTTGCCTCTGATCTCGATTACGAATTGTTTACGGAGACGTCGTATGATTTTGTAAGGACCTTCATATGGGGTTTGTAAGCCTGTGCGTGTTCTATCGACCCTAACAAAAACGTAGTCGCAGTTTTCAAGCGACTTTGGGACAAAAATGTCGTTTTGTTTACTTTGTCGTGTAGGTGTTGGAATCAGATTGTGCATTGTATTTCGAAGTTGATCAATAACTGTTTCATGAGTAGGCAGCTGTGAAAGAGGATTTTCTACGAAGAACTCACCGGGCAGTTTCAGTGTTTGTCCGTAGACAAGTTCTGCGGGTGAGCACTTCAGATCTTCTTTCACTGTAGCTCGAATACCAAGAAGAATGATTGGTATTTCGGAGCTCCACTGAGTAGTGTTGCCTCTGGCCATAAGTGCAGCTTTTAGTTGTCGATGAAAACGTTCTACCATTCCGTTCGCTTGTGGATGGTAGGCCGTTGTACGTATCCGATGTGAGCCCAAAAGTTTCGTTAATTCAGAAAAAAGTTTAGACTCGAATTGTGTTCCCTGATCAGTTGTGATGTGCAGTGGAACACCGAATCGTGATACGTAATTATTGACAAATGTCGTGGCTATGGTAGCAGCAGACATATCAGACATAGTAAAAGCTTCTGGCCATCGAGTGAATCGATCAACGCAAGTTAAAATATATGAATATCCATTAGAAGGAGGAAGCGGACCTACGATATCTATATGGATATGTTCGAAACGAGACTGTGGAATTTCGAATTGTCCAGTTGGACTTTTAGTGTGCCGTTGGACCTTAGAGCGTTGGCAAGATAAACAAGATTTTGTCCAGTGATTAATATCTTTATTTATACTGGGCCAAAAATATCTAGATGTAATCAATTTACGTGTACCGTTGACACCAGGATGTGACAAGTTGTGTAAAGTGTTAAAGACAGTTTTGCGTAATGGTTCTGCGATGTATGGGCGATTGTTACCCGTTGATGTTTCGCAGACGATTTCGAATCCTGGCAGTTTAAAAAGCTCTAGTTTCATTGATGAACTAGCGTGACATACGGAACCAGAAAATAAATTCTGAAGTTCTAAGTCTGCTTTTTGTGCAGCGATGATAGCATCGTAGTTGAAGTGAGTCTCAACTGATGCAGTTTCGTTGTCGGATGCACGAGATAATGCATCCGCGACTGTGTTGTCTTTACCTTGCACATGCTGGATATCGGTAGTAAATTGACTAATAAAATCTAAATGGCGAGATTGCCGTGGATTTCGTTCCGTTTTAGATTGTATTGCGCGTGTGAGAGGCTTGTGGTCGGTGTAAATTGTAAATTCACGACCTTCGACAAAATACCTGAAGTGTTTTATAGCTAGGTAAATTGCGAGTAGCTCTCGATCGAATGCAGAGTATTTAGTTTCAGCGTCTGAAAGTTTCTTTGAGAAAAATCCCAGTGGTTCCCAACAATCATTATTACGTTGCTGTAACACTGCTCCGACAGCAATGTTCGATGCATCCGTAGTGATACTGTATGCAGAATCGTTACGTGGATGAACTAATAACGTGATATTGCCCAATTCGGTTTTTAACTTGGTGAATGCTAGTTGACATTCGTTTGGCCAAGTAAAATTTTTCGGAGTCTTGGGCTTCTTTAGTAAAGCGGCCAAGTGTGTATGAATTGGGGCAAGTGTTTCAGCTAGTTTCGGTATGAATCTATGATAATAATTTATCATACCGACGAATTGCTGAATACGTTTGATTGATGTTGCTGCTGGAAATTCCGTAATGGCATTAATTCGTTCTTGAGAAGGCAGAATACCATTAGGTGTTATCGTGTGGCTGAGGAATTCGAGAGTGTTTACGCCAAAAACGCATTTCGAACTCTTTATGTGAACGCCAAACTCGCTAAGTTTCTGGAAGAGTTGTTCCAAATGGAGTTTGTGTTGTTCCTCATTTATTGATGCCACTAATATATCGTCGATGTAGACGAATACGAAGTCTAAATCTCGAACGATTTCGTTTATGAAACGCTGAAACGTTTGTGCGGCATTGCGTAAACCGAATGGCATTCGAGTGAATTCGAAGAGGCCAAATGGACTTGTGATAGCCGTTTTGTGTATATCTTCATTCGCGACAGGAATGAGATGATAGGCTCTAACAAGGTCAATTTTAGAGAAAACTTTGCAACCATACAAATTCATCGAAAAATTTTGTATGTGCGGTATCGGATAACGATCAGGAGTCGTGACCGCGTTTAACCTGCGATAATCTCCACATGGTCTCCAGTCGAGATCTTTCTTTCGAACCATGTGAAGCGGACAAGATACAGAGGAAGATGAAATGCGACAAATTCCAAGTTCAACCATATGTTGAAATTCCATAAACGCAGCTTTTTGACGAATTGGATCTAGTCTGCGTGGTCTTGATACAGGCAAATGCCCGGTGGTAACAATGTGATGTACCACGTTATGCTTGACCGGTAAATTGTAGTTCGGCTCTGCTGTTAGGGAAGGAAACTTCTTTAGTAGCAGGCCGTAATCGTTGTCGATCGTATAATGGATGGGTGTTGGCGTATCAACACTAGCCATTGTGGCATTGATTGACAGCTGTGTAGCTGAATCAATCAGCCGTTTTCGTTTAAGATCGACAAGCAGACCAAATTTACTTAGAAAATCAGCACCAATGATCGGACGATTCACTTGCGCTAGTACGAAAGCGTGTGTGAATGTTCGTTTTAGGCCGATATCTACCTGTAGGAGCCTTGTTCCGTAGGTATTGATTATCGTGCCGTTGGCAGCTGATAAGGCTAGATCGTTTGATTTTGGAATATTTGTTATGGATCGATTATATTTTATGGGGAGCACCGAGAGGTCTGCTCCGGTGTCTATAAGAAAAGTTTGGTTGTTCACTTTGTCGTGAACGAACAGACGACTGGAGTAACTGCTCTCTGTTACGGTCGTCTCGACTTCGGGTTTTAACCTTTTTTTGGATTTAATGCTGGGTCTACATCCATGGTAGCTGTGGATGTGGACTGGCTAAGTGAACATGGAGATCTACACTTGCGTGCTGCAGCTCCAAATGTTCGGTGGTAGTAACACGAACCGAGTTTGTTTTTCGAGCCAGATCGAGATTTTGACCGTTGTCGGTATGGAGATGGTGAGCTGCCGCGATAATTCGAGTTCATTGAGTTGAACCTACTCCTCGAGTTCGATCGACGAAATCGAGTCAGCTGCTCGAGTTGTCTTTCAACTCTTGATAGGCGTTCTTCCATTGTTGCGCTTGCTACAGGTGTTCCCCGTCGTTGACTAGCATGAGTGGAACGTGTTGATGAACGAGATTGGCGAATCTCAGTTATTTGATTTGTTCCAGTGTTGAGAGACATTGTCTCGAACATTTTGTCGGCCATCTTCGCCATCGTTTCAACTGGGGTTGATTCTGATTGACCAGCCAACGCTATTCTAATCAATTCTGGCATCCTACGTACCCAAAGTGATAGTATCAGCTTTTCACTGAAATTGTTGCACGCAAGTTTTTTAATATGGCGTAGAGCCTCGGATGGTATTCGATCTCCGAGATCTTGTCCTGTCAGGTGCGCTTCTAGACGCCGCTCGTCTGATGGTGCCAGCCGTTCCAACAGCGCTTGTTTGAGTGCTTCATATTTATTGGTTTCAGGCAATACATCCATAATGTCCGAAACCATGTCACACAATTGGGGGGTTAGAGAATGCAGCAAGTGCAAATACTTTTGCTTGTCTACCTTTATATTCTGAAACTCAAAAATCTGCTCGGCCACTCGAAACCAAGTGGCCGGCTGTTGTGTCCAGAAAGGTTGCAGCTTTATGCTGGACGAGGCACCGAGCTCTAAAGGTTTGTTGTCCCTTACACTTTGAGCTGCGCCCATCTGTTCGTCGTCCAACATTTTTTTGTCGATGTCAAAGTAAATTTAAGAAAGATATAAGAATAAAAAATATGAGAGTTAACGCGAGTAATAGCTTTCGAAATAAAGCAGAATAAAATTTTCTCTTTTTTTTTAAAGAAAAAAAATAAAAAACCTAGAATAATGTAAAAGCGATATTTTTCGTTTAAGATTTGCTTCGCGAATAGATTTGTTTATCGGATTGCAGTTAGATATAAAAATATAAATAATTCGATAGTATAATAATATCGATAATATAGTAATAGTATAGTATATAACGATTTATATTTTAAATTAAAAGAAAAAAATAATAAAAATGAAAACCAAAAATATAGAATAATGATTAGATTTCAAAAATAATTTAAAGAAATAATTGATAAACGTTACGTTACGTAAATGCTACTTTAAATAGAAAAATTTTTTTTAAATAATAATTTGAAATATTTATCTTGTAAATCCTGTGATGTGATTCCAGAGATGTTAGCTTCTTGTTTAATTTTAATTTCTTGATACTGGTTTTGATTGTTAGAAGTAACCGTATTAATGATTGTTGTTATTTGTTAATATAAAGTTGATATTTCACATATACATATATGGTATTTGGGTATATATATATATAAAGTTATAATGTTTTCGATGTTGATCAATGGCTTTATGAAGATATGCTGATATGATTATGATGATTGATGATTATGCTGTTGTATCATACTGTTAGATTATGTTGTTATATTACGCTGTTATATTTTGCTGTTATATTTATATATTTGTAACAATGATGATATGATGATATTGCTGTTAGTTATACTGTTTTTATGATGTACTATTTTTTTTATGTTTTCGTTAAATATGGTGATTGACGCTCGCATACACGTAATACTTCCAGAGTTTCATACGTTTGTTATACCACCCAAAAATAAAAACGTTTTAGTACAACTATATCGAGGTATTATGAAGAGTTTAAATACGTACCTAATAACCTGATACAATAATGTATCAGGCTGTCCAGTTACAAGGCTTGTAAAAAAAATTTAAACGGTAAAAACCGTAATCGGCGTCACCAATGATGAACTCCTTGGTTCATACACTAAAAACTCGCTTATATTTTACTTCTAAATTACAGAGTTTATTTAAATGATAATTCACTATTAATTACATTAACTTAATGTAAATACACAGTATGATTTATTAACCAATGTTTTTAATAAAAGCAATACCATAACACAAATCTATTAATTTATTAATATTTGTAAGAGCGATGTTAACGTTTGAAAATATCACGAGAAAGTGAAAAAGTTAATTTTTAGATTTATAATTTGACTTCAACAAAAACATGTAATTTTATTTAGGACGTTCAATTGACGATTTTAAATTTCGAGTAAATTAATTAAATAATTTATAGCATCAGCCGCACAGCGTCGACTAGTGGAACGAGATTATGCTTTTATCAAAACTCGGTTCGTGTCTTAAGTATATTGAATTAATGTAAGGTGATCGTTTACGTTAATTGATCGTTTACATTAATTGATCATTTAAGTTTGTAGTGATTAATTATTTAGATTTAAATATATTAATCGCTACACACTAATCCATTATTTTGCATATGACAATGTTCATTGTTTTTTGCATTCGGCGTCAATCAAGCGGGCTATGAATATTGAGGGTTTTGGTGGAACAGAAACAATTAAAGTTGAATTGTTTCTGTACCAGAAATATCACATAACGTTTATATTTGTTGACGACGGTTGCACATTTATTTCAATTTATTTTCACCTAAATCCATTAAAAAAATTGATGTAAATCAAAAACTTTGTTCTATTCACGCAAAAAAATCAATTTTTTTTTCGATTTACATAAAAAAGAATGCATTTTTTCGTAAATTTTCTTGACATTACTAATATAAGTTACTAGTAAATCTGGTATAACACTTTTACTGGGTCAACAACGAAAATTTAAAAAATAAACGTTCTGTTAACGACAACTTTTAGATAAATATAAATTGTTTTATTTTGAAGAAGTAACTTGTTTTTTATATATAATATATATATATATATATATATATATATATATATATATATATATATATATATATATATATATATATATATATAATATATATATATATATATATATATATATATATATATATATATATATATATATATATATATATATATATATATATATAATATATATATATATATATATATATATATATATATATATATATATATATATATATATATATATATATATATATATATATATATATATATATATATATATATATATATATATATATATATATATATATATATATATATATATATATATATATATATATATATATATATATATATATATATATTGTTACGATTCAGAAAAATCTAGACGATTACGGTCACTTCCAGGAAAATAAAATCAACAAAACACAACAGACAAATTAATGAAATGAATATTGTTGTTGTTGTCTCTTCTTAGACATAGGGTCAACATAAACGATTTTATGAATCAAATCAACATAACGTAAAATAATCGAATATTCTAATGTTTTCTCAAGGTTTCTGGAAAGTGATGTCGAATTATCTAGAAGTATTGCAGAAGGTATATAAGAAAATTACCTTTTGTAGTTTTGAATTAGTTTATTTTAAATCTGCGATTGTGAAGTTAAAAATTATAAAAGTGATCTTTAAATTAGTTTTTGTGTAAAGTTTTTGTAAATAAAGTTATAAGTGTTATTAAATAGAAATATTTTGTGTATTATTTTCAACGTTGTGAATTGGAAATTTCTACAATAAACCGTTGGAGTTTCGAAGCTGTTGGAAGAATATTCTAGTTGGGAATATTGTTTGCTGTATTGTTTTCCTGTTGTTGTGGAACAGTTAAGGTGTTGAATACTTAATAAAACCTGGTGTGTTTGCTTACTAATCAGTGATCGAACTCAGAAAGAGATTGGGAATTGCGTTTATCGAATTGTGAGTTAGGCCAATTCGAAGGAAGTTTGGAAAAACGTAACATTGGTGACATCGGCGGATTAGTTAGCTGTTAATAATGGTTTTATTAAGTGATTTGAAGGTTCTTGAGTTAAAGAAAGAACTAGAACAACGTGGATTGTCAACAACCGGCAACAAAACTGAATTGACGATACGGCTTCGAGAAGCTATGGAAGCTAGTGGAGTAGTTGTGGAAAGTTACCAGTTTGGAGTGATTAGTACAAATGCTGATTCAATAGCAGCTGATGAGGAGAAAAGTTCTGTTGCGGAAACAACAACCTCATTGCCACCTGCAAATTGTGATTTTACGCAGTTAATGGCTATGATGCAGCAAATGAATTTGAATATAAGCCAGACAAAACAAGAAATTAATTCCAACATGAATCAAAAACTGGATGATGTAAATACAAATATGGCTGCTACCAAGGAAGAGATTAGTCTCAACATCAATCAACAGTTAGAAGCAATAAAAACAAGCATTGCTATGAGTCGCGATGAAGTCAAACAAATTATGGATGAGAAACTTCTACAAATGTCAACGGCATTCGATGGAAAAGTCGAGAAGATTCAAAACGAAATCCAAGAATTAGAACAAAAAGTGCTTGACGAAAACAAAAAGGTACTTTCCATGGTTGATGATATCGAAAAACGGTTGCAGGATGTTGAGACGACTAAAGTTACTTCCCAGGTGGTACATCAAGTAGCAAATATTAAATTAAAACCACCATCATACGATGGAACAACATCGTTCGGCATCTTCAAGTTCCAGTTCGAGACCGCAGCAGATCAAAACGTTTGGAACGCTGAAAATCGTCTAGCTGCATTGATAGTAGCTCTTAAGGGGGAAGCAGCTGAAGCACTACAGGCAGTGCCAGAAAGTGACCGAAAAAGCTATGCTGAAGTGATGAATGCACTGGAACTAAAAAATATGGCAGCGACCACAAAAAGGAGCTATACCGGATCGAGTTAAAGGGTCGCTTGCAACGGAATGGAGAAAGCCTTCAGGACTATTCTTCGGCAGTAGAACGGCTTGTACATTTGGCACACTCGAGTACTCCACCGTATTTTATGGAGAAAATGAAGATCGAGGCTTTTACTGATGGTATCCGAGATCCAGAAACCAGGATCAAAGTAATAACTACACCTAAGGCGACTTTCCATGAAACAGTCGCATACGCAATGCAATATGAGATGGTACAGAGGATGTGTATGCCATCTGGTGGATGCAGAAAAAGGAATGTAGAGGGGAACATCAAAGGAGAAGTATTGGCACACAGAAGTGGAAGCGACGTCAGATGCTGGGTATGTGACGAAGAGGGTCACATGGCGCGGGAGTGCAAGAAAAACAACGAAGCAGATAGATCGTCGTTTTCTGCGAAGAATATGGGAGTCGAAGACAAGCAGCACGGAGGGTTCAGGAGCAGCAGTAGGAAAATCTTGTGTTGGATATGTAGGAAATCGGGCCATATCTCACAGGACTGCTGGAACAGGAAGCGTGATAGATCTTCGTCTCCTATTCAACGGAAGTCTGTTGAAGGTGCAACTGTAAAGCCAAAAAGTGAGGAGAATGCAGCCTACATTCCAATTTCAAGAATTGCGGTAAATGGCGAAAGCTTGGGTATCAACGGACAACTTGAAGGTAAAGGTTGCTTCATGACACTGGATACAGGTTCAGCTCGAACATTCGTTCGCAAAGGTTTAATTGACGGTGTTTTGGAACCATCAGATGGATTTATACTCCAAACAGTAACTGGAGAATGCGCTGAAATAGAAGGTAAAAGAATCGCTGAAATAAAATTGGGAAATAACTGCTATCAAGAGGTGCTAGTGGCAGACATTATGGATGAAGTCATTTTGGGGATGGACTTCATGAAGGCGAATGAATTAGTCTTCGATTTTGGATGTGGGATCCTAAAGGTTAATAATGTTCAGATGCCACTACTTGTGAATGACGCAGAGTCAACAGATATTGGCAGCGATGAGGAACTACGCAGTGCAGAAGAAAATCCAGCACCATCCAAACAGATGAGGGAGAGAAACGTCAACCGACGCAGACGTTTAAACAAACGCCGAAAGTTAAAAAGGAAACAGGTCCAAGTCCATAACGAAGTGAGCGATGTAAAAGAGGTGGTTCAAATAGCTGCAAACGGGGACGAATCGCAGCTGAAAATGAGAATGGTTCGGAGACATGACAATGTGAAACACTCAAAGGGAAAAGATAAGGAGGACTTTAGAGATAATGAGAATCCATACTTATCACGGTGGGCGGACATAGAACAAAATAATGGCCAAGGACTTAGAAAGGGACCAGAAGCAATTCTAAACCACCTGGGAAATAGAAAAAGAAAAAAAAATGTTTGGATTCAACAATTGAAGGAGAGATCTAGATCCTGTTCGGGACGAACAGGCTTAAGTGGAGGGTAATGTTACGAGTGCAGAAAAATCTAGACGATTACGGTCACTTCCAGGAAAATAAAATCAACAAAACACAACAGACAAATTAATGAAATGAATATTGTTGTTGTTGTCTCTTCTTAGAAATAGGGTCAACATAAACGATTTTATGAATCAAATCAACATAACGTAAAATAATCGAATATTCTAATGTTTTCTCAAGGTTTCTGGAAAGTGATGTCGAATTATCTAGAAGTATTGCAGAAGGTATATAAGAAAATTACCTTTTGTAGTTTTGAATTAGTTTATTTTAAACCTGCGATTGTGAAGTTAAAAATTATAAAAGTGATCTTTAAATTAGTTTTTGTGTAAAGTTTTTGTAAATAAAGTTATAAGTGTTATTAAATAGAAATATTTTGTGTATTATTTTGAACGTTGTGAATTGGAAATTTCTACAATAAACCGTTGGAGTTTCGAAGCTGTTGGAAGAATATTCTAGTTGGGAATATTGTTTGCTGTATTGTTTTCTTGTTGTTGTGGAACAGTTAAGGTGTTGAATACTTAATAAAACCTGGTGTGTTTGCTTACTAATCAGTGATCGAACTCAGAAAGAGATTGGGAATTGCGTTTATCGAATTGTGAGTTAGGCCAATTCGAAGGAAGTTTGGAAAAACGTAACAATATATTTATATATATATTGTTACGTTTTTCCAAACTTCCTTCGAATTGGCCTAACTTACAATTCGATAAACGTAATTTCCAATCTCTTTCTGAGTTCGATCACTGATTAGTAAGCACAAACACCAGGTTTTATTAAGTATTCAACACCTTAATTATTCCACAACAATAGGAAAACAATACAACAAACAATATTCCTGACTAGAATATTCTTTCAACAGCTTCAGAACTCCAACGGTTTATTGTAGAAATTTCCAGTTCACACGTTGAAAATAATACACAAAATATTTCTACTCAATAAAACTTATAACTTTATTACACTTATAACTTTACACAAAACTAATTTAAATATCACTTTTATAATTTTAACTTCACTATCGCAGGTTTAAAATAAAACTAATTTTACATTTAATTTCACTTTACTGTCGCAGGTCTAAAATAAAACTAATTAAAAACTACAAAAGGTATTTTTCTTATATACCTTCTGCAATACTTCTAGATAATTCGACATCACTTTCCAGAAACCTTGAGAAAACATTAGAATACTCGATTATTTTACGTTATGTTGATTTGATTCATAAAATCGTTTATGTTGACCCCATTTCTAAGAAGAGACAACAACAACAATATTCATTTCATTAACTTGTTTGTTGATTTTATTTTCCTGGAAGTGACCGTAATCGTTTAGATCTTTCTGTAATCGTCTAGATTTTTCTGCACTCGTAACATTACCCTCCACTTAAGCCTGTTCGTCCCGAACAGGATCTAGCTCTCTCCTCCAATTATTGAATCCAAAACATTTTTTTTTTCTTTTCCTATTTCCCAGGCTGTTTAGAATTACTTCCAGTTCCTTTCTAAGTACTGGGCCATTACTTTGTTTTATGTCAGCCCACCGTGATGAGTAGGGATTCTCCTTATTTCTAAAGTGCTTTTTATCATTTCCCTTTGGGAGTTTCACATTGCCATGTCTCCGAACCATTCTCATTTCCAGCTGCGACTCATCCCCGTTTGCAGCTATTTGAACCACCTCTTTTACATCGCTCACCTCGTTATGGACCAACCTGTTTCCTTTTTAACTTTCGGCGTTTGTTTAAACGTTTTCGTCGGTTGACGTTTCTTTCCGTCATCTGTTTGGATGATGGTTCTGGATTTTCATCTGCACTGCATAGTTTCTCATCGCTGCCAATATCTGTTGACTCTGCCTTATTCACAAGTAGTGGCATCTGAACATTATTAACCTTTAGGATCCCACATCCAAAATCGAAGACTAATTCATTCGCCTTCATGAAGTCCATCCCCAAAATGACTTCATCCATAATGTCTGCCACTAGCACCTCTTGTTGATAGCAGTTATTTCCCAATTTTATTTCAGCGATTCTTTTACCTTCTATTTCAGCACACTCTCCAGTTACTGTTTGGAGTTTCAATCCATCTAATGGTTCCAAAACACCGTCAATTAAACCTTTGCGAACGAATGTTCGAGCTGAACCTGTATCCAGTGTCACGAAGCAACCTTTACCTTCAAGTTGTCCGTTGATACCCAAGCTTTCACCATTTACCGCAATTCTTGAAATTGGAATGTAGGCTGCATTCTCCTCACTTTTTGGCTTTACAGTTGCACCTTCAACAGACTTTCGTTGAATAGGAGACGAAGATCTATCACGCTTCCTGTTCCAGCAGTCCTGTGAGATATGGCCCGATTTTCTACATATCCAACACAAGATTTTCCTACTGCTGCTCCTGAACCCTCCGTGCTGCTTGTCTTCGACTCCCATATTCTTCGCAGAAAACGACGATCTATCTGCTTCTTTAGTTTTCCTGCACTCCCGTGCCATGTGACCCTCTTCGTCACATACCCAGCATCTGATGTCGCTTCCACTTCTGTGTGCCAATACTTCTCCTTTGATGTTCCCCTCTACATTCCATTTTCTGCATCCACCAGATGGCATACACATCCTCCGTACCATCTCATATTGCATTGCGTATGCGACAGTTTCATGGAAAGTCGCCTTAGGTGTAGTCATTACTTTGATCCTGGTTTCTGGATCTCGGATACCATCTGTAAAAGCCTCGATCTTCATTTTCTCTATAAAATACGGTGGAGTATTCGAGTGTGCCAAATGTACAAGCCGTTCTACTGCCGAAGAATATTCCTGAAGGCTTTCTCCATTCCGTTGCAAGCGACCCTTTAACTCGATCCGGTATAGCTCCTTTTTGTGGTCGCTGCTATATTTTCGTTCCAACGCATTCATCACTTCAGCATAACTTTTGCGATCGTTTTCTGGGTTCCAAACGTTTTGATCTGCTGCGGTCTCGAACTAGAACTTGAAGATGCCGAAAGATGTGGTACCGTCATACGATGGTGGCTTTAGTTTAATATTTGCTATTTGTTGTACCACATGTGAAGTGACTTTATTCGTTTCAACATCTTGCAACCGTTTCTCGAAATCATCTACTTTTGCAAGTACCTTTTTGTTTTCATCAAGTACTTTCTGCTCTAGCTCTTTCACCTCTTGATGAACTCTGCCTACTTCCTCCCGTAACGTAGGAGATATTTCGAGAAGTTTCTCGTCCATTATTTGCTTGACGTTCAAACTGATTTCTTCTTTATTTGCAGCCAATTGTTGATTGATGTTGCAGCTGATTTCTTCCTTTGTAGCGGCCATTTGTTGATTGATGCTATAACTAATTTCTTCCTTAGTAGCAGCCAAGCTTTGATTCGTATTGGCATTTACGGCATCCATATTAGCATTTACAACATCCAGTTTTTCATTCAAGTTCAAATTTATCTGTTGCATCATAGCCATTAACTGCGTAAAATCACAATTTGCAGGTGGCAATGAGGTTGTTGTTTCCGCAACAGAACTTTTCTCTTCAGCAACTGCTACTGAATCAGCATTTGTACTAATCACTCCAAACTGGTAACTTTCCACAACTACTCCACTAGCTTCCATAGCTTCTCGAAGCCGTATCGTCAATTCAGTTTTGTTTCCACTTGTTGACAATCTACGTTGTTCTAGTTCTTTCTTTAACTCAAGAACCTTCAAATCACTTAATAAAACCATTATTAACAGCTAACCAATCCGCCGATGTCACCAATGTTACGTTTTTCCAAACTTCCTTCGAATTGGCCTAACTTACAATTCGATAAACGTAATTTCCAATCTCTTTCTGAGTTCGATCACTGATTAGTAAGCACAAACACCAGGTTTTATTAAGTATTCAACACCTTAATTGTTCCACAACAATAGGAAAACAATACAACAAACAATATTCCTGACTAGAATATTCTTTCAACAGCTTCAGAACTCCAACGGTTTATTGTAGAAATTTCCAGTTCACACGTTGAAAATAATACACAAAATATTTCTACTCAATAAAACTTATAACTTTATTACACTTATAACTTTACACAAAACTAATTTAAATATCACTTTTATAATTTTAACTTCACTATCGCAGGTTTAAAATAAAACTAATTTTACATTTAATTTCACTCTACTGTCGCAGGTCTAAAATAAAACTAATTAAAAACTACAAAAGGTATTTTTCTTATATACCTTCTGCAATACTTCTAGATAATTCGACATCACTTTCCAGAAACCTTGAGAAAACATTAGAATACTCGATTATTTTACGTTATGTTGATTTGATTCATAAAATCGTTTATGTTGACCCCATTTCTAAGAAGAGACAACAACAACAATATTCATTTCATTAACTTGTTTGTTGATTTTATTTTCCTGGAAGTGACCGTAATCGTTTCGATCTTTCTGTAATCGTCTAGATTTTTCTGCACTCGTAACAATATATATATATATATATATATATATATATATATATATATATATATATATATATATATATATATATATATATATGTATATATATATATATATATATACATATATAAAAATATTGTTACGATTACAGAATAATCTAGACGATTACGGTCACTTCCAGGAAAATAAAATCAACAAAACACAACAATTGAATGAAATGAATATTGTTGTTGTTGTCTCTTCTTAGAAATAGGGTCAACATAAACGATTTTATGAATCAAATCAACATAACGTAAAAGAATCGAGTATTCTAATGTTTTCTCAAGGTTTCTGGAAAGTGATGTCGAATTATCTAGAAGTATTGCAGAAGGTATATAAGAAAAATACCTTTTGTAGTTTTTAATTAGTTTTATTTTAGACCTGCGACAGTAAAGTGAAATTTAATGTAAAATTAGTTTTATTTTAGACCTGCGACAGTAAAGTGAAATTAAATGTAGAATTAGTTTTATTTTAAACCTGCGATAGTGAAGTTAAAATTATAAAAGTGATCTTTAAATTAGTTTTTGTGTAAAGTTATTTTGTAAATAAAGTTATAATTGTGTTATTGAGTAGAAATACTTTGTGTATTATTTTGAACGTTGTGAACTGGAAATTTCTACAATAAACCGTTGTAGTTTCGAAGCTGTTGGAAGAATATTCTAGTTAGGAATATTGTTTGCTGTATTGTTTTCCTATTGTTGTGGAACAATTAAGTTGTTGAATACTTAATAAAACCTGGTGTTTGTGCTTACTAATCAGTGATCGAACTCAGAAAGAGATTGGGAATTACGTTTATCGAATTGAGAGTAAGGCCAATTCGAAGGAAGGTTAGAAAAACATAACATTGGTGACATCGGCGGATTAGCTAGCTGTTAATAATGGTTTTTTTAAGTGATTTGAAGGTTCTTGAGTTAAAGAAAGAACTAGAACAACGTGGATTGGCAACAACCGGCAACAAAACTGAATTAATGCTACGGCTTCGACAAGGTATGGAAGCCAATGGAATGGACGTGGAAAGTTACCAGTTTGGAGTGATTAGTACAAATAATGATCTAGTGGCAGCTGATGAGGAGAAAAGTTTTGTTGCAGAAACAACAACAACATTACCATCTGGAAATTGTGATTTTACGCAGTTAATGGCTATGATGCAACAGATGAGTTTAAACATCAGTCAACAGATAGCTACTAATAAAGACGAACTGAATCACAAACTGGATGTTGTAAATACAAACATGGCTACCACAAAGGAAGAAATTAGCTGTAACATCAATCAACAGCTGGAAACAGTCAACAATAACATTGCTGCTAATAAAGAAGAGATTACTGCAACACTTGCTGCAAATAAGGATGAGATGAACCAGCAAATAAATGAGTTGAAAATTGGAACACATCAACATTTGGATGAGAAACTTCTACAAATGTCAACGGCATTCGATGGAAAAGTTGAGAAAATTCAAAGCGAAATCCAAGAATTAGAACAAAAAGTGCTTGACGAAAACAAAAAGGTACTTTCCAAAGTTGATGATTTCGAAAAACGGTTGCAGGATGTTGAGACGACCAAAGTTACCTCACAGGTGGTACATCAGGTAACAAACATCAAATTAAAACCACCATCATATGACGGTACCACATCTTTCGGCATCTTCAAGTTCCAGTTCGAGACTGCAGCAGATCAAAATGTTTGGAACGCCGAAAATCGTCTTGCTGCATTGATAGTTGCGCTTAAAGGTGAAGCAGCTGAAGCACTACAGGCAGTACCAGAAAACGACCGAAAAAGCTATGCTGAGGTAATGAATGCATTGGAACGAAAATATGGCAGCGACCATAAAAAGGAATTATACAGAATTGAGCTAAAAGGGTCGCTTGCAACGAAATGGTGAATCTCTACAGGATTATTCCTCGGCTGTAGAGCGGCTTGTTCATTTAGCACACTCAAATACACCACCATATTTCATGGAGAAAATGAAGATCGAGGCCTTCATTGATGGTATCCGAGATCCAAAAACCAGGATCAAAGTAATGACTACACCTAAGGCGACTTTCCATGAAACTGTCGCATACGCAATGCAATATGAGATGGTACAGAGGATGTGTATGCCATCTGGTGGATGCAGAAAAAGGAATGTAGAGGGGAACATCAAAGGGGAAGTTTTGGCGCACAGAGATAGAAGCGACATCAGATGCTGGGTATGTGATGAAGAGGGTCACATGGCGCGGGAGTGCAAGACAAACGGGGAAGCAGACAGATTGTCGTCTTCTGTGAAGAACAGAGGAGCCGAAGAAATGGAGCACTTAGGGTTCAGGAATAGCAGTAGAAAACTCCTGTGCTGGATATGTAGGAAATCGGGCCATATCTCACAGGACTGCTGGAACAGGAAGCGTGATAGATCTTCGTCTCCTATTCAACGGAAGCCTGTTGGAGGTGCAACTGTAAAGCCAAAAAGTGAGGAGAATGCAGCCTACATTCCAATTTCAAGAATTGCGGTAAATGGTGGAAGCTTGGGTATCAACGGACAACTTGAAGGTAAAGGTTGCTTCATGACACTGGATACAGGTTCAGCTCGAACATTCGTTCGCAAAGGTTTAATTGACGGTGGTTTGGAACCATCAGATGAATTGAAACTCCAAACAGTAACTGGAGAATGCGCTGAAATAGAAGGTAAAAGAATCGCTGAAATAAAATTGGGAAATAACTGCTATCAACAAGAGGTGCTAGTGGCAGACATTATGGATGAAGTCATTTTGGGGATGGACTTCATGAAGGCGAATGAATTAGTCTTCGATTTTGGATGTGGGATCCTAAAGGTTAATAATGTTCAGATGCCACTACTTGTGAATAAGGCAGAGTCAACAGATATTGGCAGCGATGAGAAACTATGCAGTGCAGATGAAAATCCAGAACCATCATCCAAACAGATGACGGAAAGAAACGTCAACCGACGCAGACGTTTGAACAAACGCCGAAAGTTAAAAACGAAACAGGTCCAAGTCTATAAAGAGGTGAGCGATGTAAAAGAGGTGGTTCAAATAGCTGCAAACGGGGATGAGTCGCAGCTGAAAATGAGAATGGTTCGGAGACATGGCATTGTGAAACTCCCAAAGGGAAGTGATAAGAAGCACTTTAGAAATAATGAGAATCCATACTCATCACGGTGGGCTGATATAGAACAAAGTAATGGCCAAGGACTTAGAAAGGAACTGGAAGTAATTCTAAACAGCCTGGGAAATAGAAAAAGAAAAAAAAAATGTTTGGATTCAACAATTGGAGGAGAGATCTAGATCCTGTTCGGGACGAACAGGCTTAAGTGGAGGGTAATGTTACGATTACAGAATAATCTAGACGATTACGGTCACTTCCAGGAAAATAAAATCAACAAAACACAACAATTGAATGAAATGAATATTGTTGTTGTTGTCTCTTCTTAGAAATAGGGTCAACATAAACGATTTTATGAATCAAATCAACATAACGTAAAATAATCGAGTATTCTAATGTTTTCTCAAGGTTTCTGGAAAGTGATGTCGAATTATCTAGAAGTATTGCAGAAGGTATATAAGAAAAATACCTTTTGTAGTTTTTAATTAGTTTTATTTTAGACCTGCGACAGTAAAGTGAAATTTAATGTAAAATTAGTTTTATTTTAGACCTGCGACAGTAAAGTGAAATTAAATGTAGAATTAGTTTTATTTTAAACCTGCGATAGTGAAGTTAAAATTATAAAAGTGATCTTTAAATTAGTTTTTGTGTAAAGTTATTTTGTAAATAAAGTTATAATTGTGTTATTGAGTAGAAATACTTTGTGTATTATTTTGAACGTTGTGAACTGGAAATTTCTACAATAAACCGTTGTAGTTTCGAAGCTGTTGGAAGAATATTCTAGTTAGGAATATTGTTTGCTGTATTGTTTTCCTATTGTTGTGGAACAATTAAGTTGTTGAATACTTAATAAAACCTGGTGTTTGTGCTTACTAATCAGTGATCGAACTCAGGAAGAGATTGGGAATTACGTTTATCGAATTGAGAGTAAGGCCAATTCGAAGGAAGGTTAGAAAAACGTAACAATATATATATATATATATATATATATATATATATATATATATATATATATATATATATATATATATATATATATATATATATATATATATATATATATATATATATATATATATATATATATATATATATATATATATATATATATATATATATACATATATATATATATATATATATATATATATATATATATATATATATATATATATATATATATATATATATATATATATATATATTAGACTGGTCGTTAAAAACTAAATTTTCCGAGACGCCCCCTAGAAAAATTCTTTGTGGTCAAAAAACCACAACGGCACTATTTGTTTTTTTTTTAAGTCAAAAGAACACGTGCCGCAAAATCATAGAAGTTTATTTTTTGATAAAATTGTTAATATCTCATAACATATGCAGATGTCAAAAAAAATCAATAATCATTTTTGCAGGAAATTTAATTTTCTACAAAAAAGGTCCAAGTCATTTTTTTCCTAAAACCTATATTTCTGATGATATTTTGAAATAAAACTTGAAATTCTTCGAAACTCGTAAAACCAAATGATGAAAATTTCGACGAAAAAGTACAAATTTTGATTTTTTTTGTCACCAATATTTTTTTATACATTTCATTCTATAGCATAAGAAAAAAATTAGGACTTTTTCGTCATCTTTATTTTTTATGTTGTTTAAAAATTACGAAAACTTACAAGATCATTTTCAAAATATCATGAGAACTATACGTTTTCGGGAAAAATGACGTCAACTTTTTTTGTAGAAAATTAAATTTCCTACAAAAATGATTATGGGATTTTTTTTTGACATCTGCATATTTTATGAGATATTCGAAAAAAACCTACGAATTTTTCAAAAAATCAACTTCGACGATTTTGCGGCACGTGTTCTTTGATTTAAAAAAAAAAAAAATAGTGCCGTTGTGGTTTTTCGACCACAAAGAATTTTTCTAGGGGGCGTCTCGGAAAATTTAGTTTTTAACGACCAGTCTAATATATATATATATATATATATATATATATATATATATATATATATATATATATATATATATATATATATATATATATATATATATATATATATATATATATATATATATATATATATATATATATATATATATATATATATATATATATATATATATATATATATATATATATATTATATATATATATATATATATATATATATAATATATATATATATATATATATATATATATATATATATATATATATATATATATATATATATATATATATATATATATATATATATATATATATATATATATATATATATATATATATATATATATATATATATATATATATATATATATATATATATATATATATATATATATATATATATATATATATATATATATATATATATATATATATATATATATTATATATATATATCAAAAGGTTTATTTTATTTTATGTTGTATTAAAAATGGATAACTAAGTGAAAAATCCTATCATACAATAAAATATGAATATGATATTTCATGATAAGATGAAGAAATATTAACAAAATAATAAGTGAAAAACAAATTGTGAGAAATTTGCAGAAAACAAAACAAAACTAATTGCCATTAATCCAGCTGACGCAGCGCACCCCAGACGCAAAGCTCACCACCTCAATCGAGGCACAAAGTCCACACATAATTATGAGTTGGTCTGATTCCTCGGAAGAGTTAATGAGCGGAACCACTACGGAACGCTGCCCAGCTAAAACTGTCAGTGCTGCCGTTGACTAATTAAAGTTCGTCCGCCAGCACCCTAAGATATCATCTTGGCTAATGACATCTCCTGCCATTGCCAGTGGTATGTGATATCTCACGCTAACTCATATCTCAATGGCAGGGACTGGAGTACGCAGGGTAGTCAGACCCGTAGATCAACATTGATCATAATTGATCAAAATCGATCCCTCCTGTGGGATTGATACCTTTAAACCTGATCCTATGACGTTGATTGATACCTTTAAGCCTGCGGGATTGATACCTTTAAACATTGATCATAATCGATCAAAATCGATCCCTCCTGCGACAATGATACCTTTAAAGACCTAGGTTGCACAACAACATGCATTAGGAGGTTTTAATGAACGCTTTTTTATTTTTGTGTGGATTAAATGTCCTCGAAACTATCGATTCGGGTAAACCATTTCATTTGTACGATGTACGAACACAGAAGTACCTTTGCATTTTGTTACTACAACGATGAGTGAACTCCACAGTTTGACTGTTTGTACAAACCGATTGACGAATATTGGTCAGATAATGCAGTTACGTTGACCTCGCTCATAAAATGACAAGAAAATTTTCGGGAATTCCCGTGATGACGCATATTAATTACAAAAAGTAAATTTTTATATGAAATCTACCTCAAAAACAAAACTCAATGAAGATCATTGACCATTTTTCCAAACATCTATTTAAATAGAAACAACAATAAATCAACTAATACCAACAACCAATACCATCCATTGTCACTTTCAAACAATAAAAATGTAAAAGGATTTAATTTAGACGCCAAAATTATTATTTTGCTAAAAATATTTTTAGTCGGTTAATCCTCTTTTAATTTTTTTTTCTAGTTTTTGCATCCTTTATAAAAAAATGAAAACAATAGTAAAATAGTAAGTACATACATACATGTAATTAGAAAATCGAAAATACATATACAAAATTTGAAGCTGGTAAATTTGTGAAGTGAAAATTATTATAGTCGACAATAAATGTCAACCGAGATTATTTTTTCAATAAAAGAGTGTTTAATGTTTCGAGATAATGAAGATTTCCACATGTGGAAATGCCGTCAATTTTTTCACCAATACATGCTAGATATGTATAAAAACCCCCGATATAGAAGCTTTCTTCATTTTTTAGCACAGTAGAAATCGTGAACTTGTAGCGCCATTTTAAAATTAAAACTCAATATAAAAAAATTCAAAAAATCGCCATAACGCTCATAACGCCATCTGGAAAAATAAAACTCCATATAAAAAGAATTCAAAAATATTTAATCAAAAACACTAATCCAATTTTTTCATATGGCAATGTTCATTGTTTATTGCAAATGGCGTGAATGGGTAGGGCTATGATATATCGGGGGTTTTATATGTATGCAAAAACATTCGAAACAGAACGTTTGGTTTTCATCCATTTAAATCAAACCAAGCTTTTCTCTGAAGTACCAGTTCGTTAGCGAGAGTCAATTCAATATGACGGTTATTCACAACTAACGCACATACACAAAATCATTTAAAAGGCACACGGCAAATATCCGATGCCAGATTCGATAAAGATTTGACGAAAAAAAGGTAACATGAGCTTTCCAGAACACTGAATCCAAATTCAGAATGCATGAGAGACCATTACTACTCAAAATGATATCATCAAGGGTTTAATCAGTTATAGGAAATGATGAATATCCTTTATATAAAAGAAGATCGGCAGCAGATGGCGGAAAGTTAACATCATATAGATATGCGAAACGGGAACATGGAAATAGTTCCATACACATGGATGGTTGTTCCATACTAATTCTTTGCTATCAAGAACATACAGAGCGCACATAAACGTGGAATACGGTATCTCCGTGAAATCAGTCAAATACGTTAGTTAGTAAATATGTTAATAAAGGCAGCAACATTTCAGTTCTTAGCGTGCTACAATGAACCAGCAACAGCACTGAAGTAGTGTTTTGAGTACTTTATTGTCCTAAACATGAACGAAGTCCAAATATTGTTCTTTAAGCAGTACGCCAGTACATTTAGAAAATAAAATACGCATCTATATCACATCTGTAAATATGCAACAAAACGCCTTAAATCTGCTGCATACAATTTTAACCACTTTCTTTGCAATATGTCAAAATAACGCGATTGCGAATACACTGCCGTATTCGGAAATACCTACGTACATAACATGGAATCCGAATAAAAAATTATTTATACCAGGTAAAGAAAAAAAACGAGTCGACGAATAATCTGCCGTATTAATAAAAACTGCGATATGCAGACTGTATACACAGTTGAAAATAATCTGAATATCTAATACAAATTGCTACACATATAGGTTCTACGGAAGTCTCCATTATAAAACAATGCAAAGCTTGTTCAACGATAAATTTAATGCTTTTGGCATTAGCAAGTTGTTTTCAAACTTCTAGCGTACCAAGTTGTTTTCAAACTTCTACCATTTCTGTAAAAAAATAAATTATAATGTTAGAGTTGCCCTAAAATTTGTAGTTTTGCATTAGAATTAGTTTTAATGCAACATTTGCTTAGCAATTTAATAATAACTTGCTTTACATAACCCATATAGCAAAGTTTGTATTAAAAATGGCAGTTACTTTTTCAACTGTGTACCCCATCCCAAACAAGATAAATGAATCTTTTCTCGCATGTTATTTGTATATGTGCGTTCTAGCAATTGAGAACTGTCAACGACGTTACACATGTCACTTTCTGCATTGCATGTCAAACACTGAATTTATTTTAAAACCACCGACACTGGGATGTATGCATTGATTACACGTGCAGCACATCACCTCCAAACTAAGTTCGGGCTTTGTTTGAAATCATACTGACCGCTTACTCTCCTTCATCTACAAGAACGTTTTGGAAAAAATATAAATCACACATAGTTGAAGATCTGTGTTGGCAAACTTCGTTCTCTAAATAAAATATATAAAAAAAATATTTATAAAACCTTGGGTGTTTTAAACATTAAAAGAATAATTATTTAATTACTTTAATAATTAAGTCATCAAACCGAAATGCTTTCCATTGCAGTAGCTTTACAAATTTACTAAGAAACCATCAAATTTATTTTCCATTCAAAATACCAAAACTAAACGATTTATAAACAAAAATAAGTTCACTCATGCTCAAAACAGAATCACAATCATTAAAAACAACAAAAAAAATTACTAACCCACCTTTCATAAATCATTAATTAATCATAACATCTGAATAGAAATAAATTCGTTTTTTTCTTATTTTACAACAACCAAAACAATTTCCGAATTCATTATCCCTTTTTTTACCAGCCATTTAATTAAACCAAATTTTTATATGAAAATAATTTTGTTTGCACATTTACAAACCTTCAAAACGAACTTCATTCTCAATTTCAATAAAAAAAGACCAGCGGCAGGTATATCCGCTAGAAAAAGGTAGATTTCTTGATCAGACAGATATGCATACAAGTAGAATCAATGTATCAAATTAGTTGAAATCAAAAAACTAAATAGAAACGGAATTATCCAACAAATTTCACAAAAGACATTTAATACATTAACCGAAACTACTTTATGCAATTTCGGAACAGTTTTGTTTAATTTGGTTAAAATTAGTCATAACATATTAAATCCACCAAAGATCAAATAAACGTCCAACAAAGATCAAAAGAACTACGTGACAACTACAATTATACCATCACACATAATTTATAATCAAACATTATTAAACAATTTTAATTAAAAATCATCTTTGTGTTGTATTTTTTTGTTCTCATTTAATCTTTTTTCAAATACATAGTTTACTTAGTGAAAAAAAAAATAAAAATACAAACAAAAGAGCATATGATAATTTTCCTTTGGTATTAAATGGCTTGAGATTTGTCTGTAATAGGTTCATTATATTGCTTATAAAAATGGAACCTTTTGAGTTAGAAAGCTGGAATTTTGTGAGGCTATAGTTTAAAAATTGTCTTAAAAGTTAAGATGAATTTAAATAACATAAACTCAAACATGATGAAATCATTGCCTTTTGCGTTTGTTTTCATTTCAACAGACCTGGGGCCTCAACCTTTAGACCTGAACTATTTTTTTTTAATTTTGGAAAGATTTATATTGGAACTTTGTGTAAAAAAGTTTTCAAGTGTGAGCTTGGCCATTTCAGCTAGATCAAGGACAGCAAAGTTTAGCAAATTTTTAAAACAGCTGATTTTTCAGGAACCTGGAACGTCAAAGTTGTCATTTGGATAAAAATGATAGAAATATGTTCAAATATTCAATATTTATAAATTTTATTAAAATATTATGATTCAAACGGAAGTTATAGCGCTCTGGATACGGCCGGATATGGCCAGTTCACGAACTTGTCCAAGACATTATTTGCCGAAACACACACAAAAAATTATTTTGGTGTCGGTCGAAAAATGCGACCGTGAGAGTGCCGCCAAATTCCGTTATATCTCATATCGTTATATATATATATAAATTTTTTTTTCATTTTGATTTTCCGTCTCCGCTTATCATATATAGTCGTTTGGCACCAAAATTTTTCCGAAATTCCGAGATGAAGCACATACCAATAGGTAGATTTTTATATGAAATCTACCTAAAACATCAACAAAAATCGAAAAAGTTGCGGGGCAATGTTTAATATTTTCGCTCGATGAGCGATATCAATAGCAACATGCCAGCCATTAGTTGCAATACCGGCCATATTGCCGAAATATACGGATATATTGCCGGGCAATACGAAATTAATGCCAAGAATGTTTTTGAATTTGGGCAATATTGCCCGGCAATGATTGCCAGCCACACATTGTCGTAAAAAGTTGCTCGTTTACATGCTATTTTACAAGAGTTTTTGTTGGAATTACTAAAATAAGTAACTTTTAAATTTAACGATCATTTATATTTTATTGTCAAGTTGGCTAAACTGTTTTTTCTATTGTATTAACCTTAACTATTGTAAAATGTAAACGCACTCCTTCTTCTAGTAATGCCAAATGAAGACACATTGTATTGTATTAATTCTTGGCTTTCGTATTAAAATATATTAATAAATAATGTTATTTAATTAACTAATATCCTTTTCTTTTACTCCCCAACAGGTTATGGGAAGCCCAGTTAAGTGTTTCTTGTGCGTAAAAAGTAAAAATCGGTCGTAAAATTAAAATTAAAACAAGGTACACGTTGAACCCTCTTTTTTGAGGTTATATTTTTTTTGTGATTTGTTTTGTCGAGCATCATGGTGGGTACAAACTATCACATTCAACAATTAAATAAAGAAAATTACGACACTTGGGTAATACAAGCCCAAGCTCCCCTAATAAAATGAAACTTGTGGAGTTTTGTTAATGGTGACAAACCTCAACCAACAGCTACATCCGAAAAAGAAATAATAAACAAATGGATCCAGGATGATTTAAATGCAAGGTCAGATCTTTTTTTTAATAATTTCACCTTCAGAACTAAAACAATGCAAAACGTCCAAAGACGTATGGGATACTTTAAAAGGGATTTACCAAAGCGAGGGTCCTGCCAAAAAGGCTACTTTACTTAAAAAGCTCGTTTTAAAGAAAATGAAACACTCTGATGATGCCAGAGAACATTTAAATGAGTTTATGGATGTCGTAGACAAACTTCAAGACATGGCGATCGAAATAAATGATGATTTATTAAGTATTATGATGCTCTATAGCTTACCATCAAATTTTGATAATTTTCGTATTGCAATCGAAAGTAGAGATACTCTACCTAAACCTAAAGATTTAAAAATTAAAATCCTTGAAGAATCGGAGGCTAGATCTAAAACACAACTTCTGAAGACTCTTTTTATTCATACAATCAAAATAAAAATAAATATAACCATTATAATTATAAAAATGGTCAACCGCGATTTCAAAACAAATATAATAGTCAAAAGAATTATCACCCAAGAGAAAATTATAATCAAAATAAGAACTTTACTCAGCAAAGAGAATATAATTCAAACAGACATACAAATTTTAAACCAAAATATCAAAATTTCGGTGAAAATTCTCAAAAGAAAAATGCATCTACCTTTAAAGTGGAAGAGTGTCTATCCACAGGTCCGTATAATCAACCAAATACAACTGATCGGTGTTTGGATTCAGGCAGTACTTCACATTTTTGCTCTGAAATAAATAATTTCTCCAACATGACTAAAATCGATTATGGCTACCTTAAATTAGCATCAGCTGATCATACAGCTTCAATTAATGGCAAAGGCCTTGTCCAACTCAATTTTGAAGATAGAACTGTGAACTTACCTGATACTTTGTTTGTTCCAACATTAACTTCAAACTTGCTATCTGTTCCAAAAGTAACTGATAAAGGATTTGAAGTAATTTTTACAAAAGAAAATGCTAAAATAATTGATATTAATGGAAATAAAATTTTAACCGCCCTAAAGA
Source organism: Diogma glabrata (assembly GCA_963693315.1). Classification (NCBI taxonomy): domain Eukaryota; kingdom Metazoa; phylum Arthropoda; class Insecta; order Diptera; family Cylindrotomidae; genus Diogma; species Diogma glabrata. The sequence goes on along the minus strand of OY856188.1, from coordinate 136,370,866 downwards.
AAAATGGCTTATACTATATACCAAAAAATGAAGAATTCGCAAACTTCTCAGATCAATTAAATGTTGAAAAGACATTTTCTGCTATAGATATGTGGCACCGAAAATTAGGCCACATAAATGAAGAAAGCCTAAAATCTGCTATAAACAATAATATTATAAAAGGATTGGATTTTAATAAAAATGAAAAATTAAGTGACTGTGATACTTGTGCAAAAGGCAAGTTAGTTCGACTACCATTCAAAATAAGAGAAAAACCAAAAGTGACTGAGCTACTTCAGACTATTCATTCGGACGTGGTCCGATGTGCACCCCTTCACCAGGCGAGGCGAGATACTTCGTAACTTTCATTGACGAACATAGCCGTTATACTAAAATATATTTTCTAAAGCATAAAAATGAAGTCTTAAACTATTTTAAAGAATATAAAAACGAAGTTGAAAATTTTACTGGATTAAAAATAAAGTATTTCCAAAGCGACAACGGTACCGAGTACACTCATAAAGAGTTTAATGAATTTTTGATCAAAAACGGAATACAAAGAAAATTATCCGCTTCAAGAACTCTTCGACAAAACGGATTATCAGAAAAGAAAAATCGTACTATCCTAGATAAATCAAGGTGTATGCTTTTAGAAGCCCAACTACCAGATTACTTTTGGGCAGAAGCTATTTACCGTGCAAATTACTTGATCAATAGATCACCTTCAAAGGCCATAAATGGTTGCACTCCTTTCAAAAAATGGATGGGTTATGAACCCACAGTACGTCATTTACACATTTTCGGAGCAAAGGTATTCTACCTAAATAAAGAAATAAACAAAAGTAAATTCGAACCTAAGGGTATTGTTGGTATTTTTGCTGGATACTCAGAACAATCAAAAGCTTTTCGTATCTGGGATCCATTAAAAAGAAAAATAATTATAAGTAGAGACATAAAAGTAATGAAGCAATATTATTATAATAATGAAAATAAAAATAGTCGAACCTCAAACCCTTTTGAAAATCTTGATACAAAGTTAGACTCTTCAGATCGTGATTCAGAAAATCAAACAAATGTTTTCATAACAAATAAAAATCAAATAGAAAATATTTCAGTAGAAACTGAAAATAATGAAGAAGAAACTAACGAACCGGAAAATGTTCCAATACAAAATAATGAAATAGAAAATATTCTTGAAGAACAAAATTTAGTACAAAATTCAAAGTTAAGAAAAAGAGATAAATTAAAACCACCAACTTGGACTGCGGATTATGAAATTTCCTCTTTGTGTGTAGATGAAGCCCTAGAAGGAAATGATGCTGAAGCATGGAATACAGCAATAAAAAATTTTAAAAAAAAGTAGGGTCTGCGTCGGACCAGACTGTGGAAGTTATACTTCTTTGCCCATTCGCTCGCACACAGACAGACAGATAGGATACATTAAAAAAAATAACTAAAAAAAAAAACAAAAATATTATTCAAAAAAAAAATGTTATTCAAGAAAAATAATATTATTCAGAAGAAAAAAATATTATACAAAAAAAAATATATTATTCAAAAAAAAAATATAAAAAAAAAGAAACATATTATTCAAAAAATAAATAAATAAAAAATATTATTAAAAAAAAAAATTATTATTCAAGAAGTATAAGAACGTATAGTTATTAATTACTAGAAGGTACACCTGCACGGCGATGCCCGTGCTTCCCAGATAAAGTGGTTGAAAACTGCTTTTTTTTGAGTAAATTCTCCGATAGTTTTTTGTAATGTCATTTAATTTAACTTATTTTATTAGTAAAATATAAAAAATTTGAAAAAAATGTAATAGTATCATTTTGCAGTCAGCAAAAGCAATTAAGTAAATGTCTCTAAAGCTATAGATAAATTTACATATTAAATGTACGTTAAAATTAAAACACATTGACAGACAAATAATAATTAAATAATTTTTATAAATGTAGATGGCAAAAGATTAGGGTTAGAAAAAAGTTAAAATTTTATTCCAAAGATTTAATTCAAATAATTCAATGTGTCACGAACAATTAGGTGATCGTAAATATATTTGTTTATTGGATGTCACAATTGTCAATTACTTACTCAGAAACCACCGTACTCGTCATACAAAATAGGTACACTGGTTCATTGCTATTGGTTTAGCGTCCTATTTCATGTAGACTTAGAATCATTTATCAATCCAGAAATTTTGATGTTCTGAAGAGGGTCGTATTGCAATTTGCAAATGTATTTTATCGATTGTCTGCAATACTCTACTACATTGATTCATACGCCGGCCGATTAAAATATACCACCATTTTCAGTGAATATTTTCGTTTAATGGGTTTTATTGCTTTATGGTCATTGTCTTATTTCGACATTCCTTCCCACAACTTAAAACAAAAATTGGAAAAAATAATAATAAGACTAATTTCATTTGTAAATTCAGACTTATATATTATTATTAAAACAGTCAAATCACAACATATGTTAACATATTTGCATATATTTTATAGATCCCTTGCAATAACAATAATAGTTTTGAAAATAATGGAGAAGCATATTTCACTCAATAAGTAAAACACTTTAAACCTGTAGCTTTGATATTGTTCATAATCTTCTTCTTCGGTTCTAAGGTTCCAATGCAAATTCTTGGTTCATCAATGTTTTTAAGAAGAGGAAAAGAAACGTCAATTTCCAATTTTTGGAACATGTGAGGGCAGTTCTGCTAATGCAAGCACGTTTGTTTAATCATATATAAGCAATGCTTATATCGATGGTCTAGCGCACAGATGTGGTAAGTGACATTTAGCAAATTGTTCAGTACAGGCGTTTGAAAGTTTACACTTCAATAAAAATTGAAAATGTAAAATATTATGTGGTGGAATTCGATAGAGTTTTATAGTAGTTATCTAGTCTTTATTGTAATTATATCTTTCTAGATGATAGAACTTAAGAGATACATGAATAATATTTAGTTTTATACAAACCATAAGTACTTACCACAGTACATGTGCAGTACAGTACAGTACAACAATGCCATCTACTGGATAAAATATTAAACATACACATACAATATTTTTACATTATATGAAAAATGAAATGGAGAATTTTATAGAGTAGTTAACTCATTTTCTCAAAAAATGTCACTTACCACATCTGTGCGCTAGACCATCGATATGTATCGTATTGGTGCTAATGCATAGAAATATGTACATATTTTATATAATTGCAAACCATAAGAACATATTTGTTGTAAATTAGAAATATGTATTTGTTAAAAAATAATTTAACATAATTTTCATATAAATGTACATATTTGTTTGTCACATTATACATTAACTATTCATTTTAATGATAATTCCGAAAAGTGAAAAAAAAAAGTGATCAAAGATAACTAAGCGAATAATGTTTTATTATTATAAAATATGATTGATTTAGTAATTTCGTCTTTATTACCATACAGCATAAGGTTGATTTACTAATTTCGTCTTTATTACCATACAGCATAAAGGTTAAAATATAACTTCAAACAGCGTGACGCGGTTTCTCGATTAACACCCCATCAAAATATTTACAACAAGCGCAAAGAAGTATAACTTCAAAAAAAAACACTTTATTCGAGAAAAAGTTAATAGTGGGGAGATAGCCGTAAACTATAAATCGTCTGCTGAACTGGAAGCTGATTTGTTTACAAAAGGACTTGCTGGACCTCGCCACTTCTCTCTATGTAAATCAATTGGGCTTGCGGAGTTATAAAACAAAAAATTTTAAAGTTATGGAGGAGTGTTGGAATTACTAAAATAAGTAACTTTTAAATATAACGATCGTTTATATTTTATTGTCAAATTGGCTAAACTGTTTTTTCTATTGTATTAACCTTAACTTTTGTAAAATGTAAACGCACTCCTTCTTCTAGTAATGTCAAATGAAGACACATTGTATTGTATTAATTCTTGGCTTTCGTATTAAAATATATTAATAAATAATGTTATTTAATTAACTAATATCCTTTTCTTTTACTCCCCAGCAGTTTTGTTAAAACATTGTGGGGCAATATTGCTGAAAATATTGCCCGGCAATATTTTCGGCAGCACATTGCTGAAAATATTGCTGGGCAATATTTTCAGCAATATTGACCGGCAATACGTATTTTTAGTTGCTCATTTACATGCTCCTTTAGGTATTTGCAATAAATTCTATTGTGCCATTGTATTATTGCTTGGACTTTTATATAATCACGATTATTATCAAAGTTAATAAAAAGTTACGAAGAAAAAAAGAATATTCCGGAATGAATGAATCATCCCCTGACGGATCCTGACTTTGGAAGTCTCTTATTATTAGTTCTTTTTAAAATAGCATTTTACTCTAACAATTACTGTCTTAATAATATAAAGGAAAAATGTGGTGAACACATGTATATGTATATATAACAGCAAAAAAAAAGAATTTATTTCTCTTACTTGTGTATAACTTCCTGAACTTTGGAATCTTCAGCCTTTGTTGATTGAAATTCTCACTCAGTATTCCCAAACATCAAATAATGCCAGTTCCAGCTTCTTTAACCAAAACCAATAATCTCAGCCTTTTCAAATGATCAAGATCATCAGATCCAGCCTTCTTAATCAAAACCAATAATCTCAGCCTTTTCAAATCCAGCTTCTTAATCAAAACCAATAATCTCAGCCTTTTCAAATCCAGCTTAACTTAATTCAAACCAATAATCTCAGCCTTTTCAAATATTCACTATCATCAAATCCACACCGAAAAAAACATGTCCTTTTTCCAATCGAAATGAAATTGTCTCAACCTCACCGTGCGGTCACGTATGGCAAATCAAACTACGAAATTGATTCAACAACTCTACAATTATAAATCTATGGAGTTGAGACAATCACACGAAATATTTATGTGAAAATAAAATATAGTTCAATTAATCTCAAATACTTAAACTTTAAAATGATAAATTCATGATATAAGGCCAAAGAAATTTTTTTTTCAGGGAAATAGTTATTATCTTTATTCAACTACTGTTATATTGGATATAACACTTTATGTTTTAAATAAACCTCATTCTGTTGTTAGGAAAATGTTATCGTGTAGTTGTCCCAATCATAGTGAAATTGTTTGCAAATTATTTTTCTTTGCATGAATAATCAACTGCCAACTTCGAGATGAGGTTGTCATGAACTTCAATTTTTTTTTTCAGTGCAGCTTCCTTAATCAAAACCAATATATAGCGAGCAAGCAAATCAATAATAATGTCATGAGACTTCCAATAGTTTACACTACAGGTAAACATACATATACAAATGTATACAGCATAATTAACTTTCCTATGCTGATCACCAACCAAAAAAAAACATCAAAATTCTTTTCAGTATCACTCGATAATTTGGTTTTTATTTATTATTACTAATTATTAACTTACAATTTCTTGCTTTATTAATCTTCCTTTTCAGGTTTTTTGAACAACAGAGTGATTTATCAAATTGAAAAAAGAACAAATTCAAACTTGAACAATGATGTTTCATCATTCAAAAGTAAAAACGGAATCAATCGACTTTTTAAAGAATATGTCGCCATTGACATTTTATAATAATCAGTGTACAAAAAAACAAGCTCTAGCAACTTGAAGAAAAAACATTTTTCGTTATTGTGAGTACATTTAATATACTTTTCGTTATTTAGTTGTTTGGAGAATATTTTTGAATTTGAAAAGTTTAAGTTGTTGTTTTAGAAAATGAATTATGAGTTTTTATTTAGGAGAGGGAGTGGAATATCAGAAATGTTAAGATGTTTATTAATACATTCTGAAATGTAATAAATGTGTTTCAATTATTTAATTAGAAGAATTGGACAACCGTTACACCATGAATTCAAAGGTAAGAATCAAAAGAATACTCGACTTTGAAGTCACAAAAACGTTGTCATTCAATCTATGACAAGAACCTACAAAACTGCATTAATTTAGAAATTGTATCTGGGATCGAGGTATCAACAGCAACTGTCGTCAAGACCGATGACCGGTTCCAACACTCATGAAGTTCCTAGGAACTATCACTGAGTATTGAGACCGACCATCCATCAGAACGTCAGCACCATTGAACCCTCGATACAACCAGTAAAATATGACCCCGGAGATGTGTATCACAACGACGACAACCACACAGGAACGACCCTACCAAACAAAAAGACATCATTCCCTGATGTCCTTCGTATGATGAACTCCAAGACTCTTACCGCTCATATCTATGCACTCATAAAGTACATTTCCAATCTCAGTCTTAATCATTGCAGGTAAGAACTTTGGAGCCAATTTCGCCGAGAGCCTTTTAGTAGCGTCACTCAAATGATGTTGCCGTACAAACACACGTTGTTGTGGCTCAAAGCTCCGTAGTTTAGAACGCAGATTGTAATGACGTTGTGATTTCTTGAAAGCTGCAGTCAGGTTTTGTTATACGCGATTTCTAAACATGGTTAGATGATCAGAGCGTTCTATTTTCTCACCAATATCTCCACTCTGCATGTTAAGCGATCTTATCAAATGGTAAGTACTTCCATCCGATATTGGATGTTGACCAAATAACAAATAGTACGGTAAGTACTTGGTAGCTGAATGTACTGCGGCCCGCAGTGCATATGCGATTTCACCAATTTGTGAATCTCGCTTGGTATGTTGACCTTTTATGAACGCTCGAATTGCTGCTAGAACTGACCTGTTGACCCGCTCTGACGCGTTCCTCTGAGGACTATAAACACCGGTTCTAATATGTTTGATGCCGAAATCTGACAAAAGATTTTGAAAGTTCTTGCTAATGAACTGTTTGCCATTGTCACTGTGTAGAAACTCTGGTACCCCATATGTTAGAAACACTTCATTCCTCAGAAAAGCATTCACCTTCGGTGAAGTTGCGTTTCTTAATGGTTTCAATAATACAAACTTCGTAGCATGACCCAGAACAATTAACAATACCGTATTCCCAAGTGAAGGACGAGGGTACGGTCCCAAAAAATCTGTATAGACTCTCTGCCATGGACGTGCTGTTTCGAATTGATATTGCATCGGAGGACGCAATATCTGATTCGTGGCTTTTGTTTGTTTACATGTGTCGCAGGACACAACATAGTTGTGTACCTGTGACGCCATGCCCGGCCAGTAATAAAGACGTCGAAGTAATTCTAATGTCTTTTTTACACCTCCATGAGCAGCAGTACTATCATCATGATGTTTCTGAATCATGTTTGAAGTCATCGGTTTTGGTATCTAGAGTTTCCACACAGGAACATCGTTAGGTATTGCATCAGGTCGTGGCTCAATACGTATGTATAGCTTATCATCCACGACTTTGACTGATGGAAAGTCCTTGGGTTATGATTGAACTTTAGCTATCATATCCGTACACTCTTTGTGGCGATAACCTTCATTGTCGAGTTTAATGGCGTTAACATGATGTGATAATGTTTCCGTCAATTCTTCATGTGTATCATCATAAGGACGAGATAGAGCATCAGGGACTATATTTTGGGTACCTTTCTGATGGACAATAGTAAAATCCATATGTTGGAGTTTTAGGCTTCACCTAGCCAGACGACCACTCAAATCTTTCTGTGACATTAGCCACTTCAGACTTGAGTGATCAGTCACAATTGTAAATCGGCGACCTTCAATATAGCCCCTGAATTTCTTCACACTAAGAATTGCCGCAAGACATTCAAGCTCAGAAACCGAATAATTCCTTTGAGCTTTATTTAATTTCTTCGACATGAAGGCTATCGGACACTCTTGTCCATCGTTATCGACCTGATACAACACACTACCTACCCCTGTCGGACTTGCATCGCATCTAATAAAGAACTCTTTATTATAGGGTTAATCAGAACTGGTGCTGTAGTCAGCAATCTTTTCAAATTTTCGAAAGCTGCTTGAGCTTCTAATGTCCATTTTAATTTGCCAGAACTCTTTTTTAATAAATCTGTTATCGGTGATACCACGCTTGCGTAATTCGGTATAAAGCGTTGATACCAACCGGCCATTCCTAATAGTCGACGTATCTTTTTGACTGTTGACGGAGCTGGAAACTCAGCGACAGCTCTTACCTTGTCAGGATCAGTTCTCAGACCATCTTCACCAACCAAAAATCCTAAGTATTTCACCTCTCTCAGAACAAATTTACTTTTCTTGAGGTTAATTGTTAACCCAGCCGCTCTTATCAATGAAGAGACTTTGGACAGCAATTCCATATGTTCCTGGAACGTGGAAGAGACTCCCAATAGATCATCTAAATAAACAAAGACATTCTCGTGATATTGATGTGGTATCACTTCGTGCATTAGCCGACACATTGTCTGGGGAGCATTGCACAATCCAAAGGGCATAACCCGGAATTGATACAATGGACGACCAGGCACTGTGAAGGCTGTCTTGTCTCTAGATGCTTCTGCCAGAGGAATCTGCCAGAAAGCACCTTTGAGATCAATACTAGAAATGTACTTTGTGCTATTTAGACGACCTAGTAAGCCATCAATCAAGGGAAGTGGGTAAGCGTCCTTTTTGGTGAGTGAATTGACACGACGGCTGTCTATACATAATCTGTTTTTACCAGATTCTTTTTGTACCAGGACCATTGGCGAGCACCAAGAACTGTTACTTTCTTCGATCACGCCCACTTGAAGCATCCGGTCGAGTTCAACATAGATCTTTAGTTGAACAGCCGGCGATGTGGGATAATGCCTCTGTTTAACAGGTGCATTATCACCAACATCGATGACATGTTCAACCAAAGAAGTCTTTCCGAGCCCAGACACTTCAAATGACGGAAAAGAATCCTTGATCATATCCAGTTCTTGTTGCTGGTCAGTAGTGAGGTTATGTGTATTAATATTTATTGGCTCTGTACGAGTCAGTTCACTAACAAAAGAAGGAACAATACCAAATTTCTCCCAGAAATCTATGCCCAGGTAGAGCTCTTCTCGTAATCCAGGGACAATATGGAACCGCATTGGTTTAGTGGAGCCATTCACGGTTATTGGAATTTCTATGTAACCTAAAATTTTATTTGCAGTACCATCCGCCGTACGAATACACGAAGTGTATTTGCGGTAGGTTGTACCTGATGATTCCAATAATTCCAAGGAATTTCTTTCAAGTATTGTGATTGACGCTCCACTATCCAATAATCCGGAGATGTTTTTGTCAAAAATCCTAATTGTTAATCGCGGCCGAGGATCCTTTGTTTCTGAAAGGATAGATGAAATACAGGCTTTGCGAAATAATTTCCTAACCCTCCAATAATTGATACAACGTTCAAGACGTCTAAAATAGGTACGATGTAATGATGGGAAATTAAATGTAACTGATGAATTTATTCCGATTTCTTTAGTGGTGGCAGTGTGTGTCCTGTGTCCCCATGTCTCTCGTCGATTTCTTCGGGCTCATTGGATGTTGAACCGAGGGTACCATTCCCGAAGCACGTACTCCCGGACGATAGTTTAACGACAGATGACAGTACGGACAATTTGCATAAATGACATTATGCTTATTACATTTCCAACAATACAGTTTGATTCGTTTACGAGGGAAATCCGGAGCTCGATGACCATTCACTCCACAATTGTAGCAGACAATTTGTTGTCTTATCATTGATGGACCAGGTTGATTGTTACCGGATGACATGATAGGTCGCGGTAATATTCTCCTTGGTTGTGAATCCACTGCTTCAATGTATTCATCTTGTTCTGGTTCCACTACCACTTCATAGTCGTCCATTTGCTGCAGTTCGCTAATCCTTAAATTTGATGTTCTGGTCGGGACTGGTGTAGACCACAAACGTTAGAACTTCTGATACAATGTCCGAAGCTCGTTCATAGTTGTGATTCTTGCTGCAAGTGTAGCGTTTTTAAGTTCTACACTCAGTCCTTCCCTCGCGATTTCCAACAGTTCATTTGCAGCGAATGGCCGAACTAATCGTCGGTTCAACGAACCAACTTCCACTAAGTATTCGTATGCGCTTTTGCTTTCTGTTTACGGTTCAGTAGAACACGTAATACCGCTTTGTCATCGTTGAGCGTACCGAAGGTGCGTAGGAGTTCAAATGATATCGGTCAACCGCTGCCTTGAGGTACCGAGGAACGATAGACCTAAGGTCCTCCCACGGTATTCCTGAGTTTAATCACTCATTATTTACAATTTAAGGCTATTTTTTCATATAAAAATGACAAAAATGTGTAATATGTCCTCTATTATAATGAGATACTCAGTATGAGTAAAATTTCAGCGCGGTAAATGGGTCATTCATATCTTATGGTTTTTCATATTTTCATACATAATAACTGATTTTTAATTATCTTTGCTGTATGTAATCTGTCAAATACACCAAAACAACGATTTGAACTTTAAGAAAAAAGGTCTATAAGCTTTGAAATTAGAACGAAATGTCATACTTTTATTTTTTTTTGTGTTCATTATTTATAATGTAATGCCTTTTATCCATATAAAATGACACAAACATGTATGATGTCTATGATTATAATGATATACACAGTATTACCAAAATTCCTTCGCTCAAAATGAGTCAACCAGAGGATGGGGATTTCAGTGCATATCTTTAAGGTCTTTCAGAATGAAGAAAAATTTGAATTTTTTTTCTTCAGATTTATAAAGTTTTTTGCTTTAAAAGTTTTAGAAATACGTACTGACTGCTTCAACAAACTTGTCTTTTCAATTTGGGATCAATCATATAATGGGAAGTTACTGAAAAATGAATCACAAAATTCCACCCATCAAAGCTCTCAAATGTCAAGTTAAATAAAAGTGTGTAATAATAATTATAAAAGACATAACGCTGGTGTTAATGCAAAATTTATTTTCTACTTTTTAGTTCGTTTTTCAAAAAGTGTGTTTTTTAAATTTTTTTTTTATTTATTAATACTTAACAGACTATTAAATTATGACATTCATAAAAATTATTCACAATACGAATGACTCCTGATTAGCTTTCATTCCCATTCAGACAAAGAAATCCTTATAGCGTCTGCCCGCATGTTGGAACCGCCCTGTGTGTGTTTCTTAAAATATATATGTTTTTTTTTAATTTATTAATAAATCACAACTGAGCATAAAGTTCATTGAAGTATTATACATGTTTAAAATTAAGCACGGCGGCAAGTGCAATCTAAAACTAAGATTAAAATGTGTATTGATGTAAGATTAAATTTGTTTACATATTATTGGTTATGAAATGATTTTCAGATTATTAAACTAAATAAATTTAATTGTTTTTCAATAAATAAATAAAGGGACTAATTAAAACAAAATAAAAAAAACGAACTAAAAAGTAGAAAATAAATTTTGCATTAACACCAGCGTTATGTCTTTTATAATTATATTTTCTTTGAAATTGTAAGAAGAAAAAATATTTAAATGGTATTTAACACATCTTAGCATAGATGCAAATATTAAATTTTTGACTAATTTAAAATGCTAATTTTCGATTGAGAAAGGAAAGGGAATAAACGTTGGTAGTCTCTCTTGTTAGAACATAGCATACATTTGTTCCTTTTCTATATTAATGTATGCGTCACCCACTTTTATTTTATGTAACAAATGGGAACGGAAAACTGTTTGTCAATCGAAAATTAGCATTTTAAACTAGTCAAAAATTTTATATTTGCATCTATGCTAAGATGTGTTAAATACCATTTGAATATTTTTTCTTCTTACAATTTCAAAGAAAATATAATTATAAAAGACATAACGCTGGTGTTAATGCAAAATTTATTTTCTACTTTTTAGTTCGTTTTTCAAAAAGTGTGTTTTTTAAATTTTTTTTATTTTTCTACTTCAAGCTACGAAAATGTCATTTTAATATATAGTAAAGCCTATGTGAAAGGGAAACATTTTCTAAATAGTTTACTATGAGCTTAAAGTAAACCAAGGTTTTACGCACCGCCTAGCGGAAAAGAGAAAAGTTATTAATTTTAAACTAACTTATTTCAATTATTCAATTATTTTCCTTTTTACTTGCAAAAATATACTTAAGTCGGATGAAATTTGTGGCACCTATTCACAAAACATTGACACCATTACCAAAACTACGTGAAAAGCCTCAAAAATTCAACCGCGCATAACTCCGATTCAGAGTACACAAAAAATAAAAGCAGAAATTACTTATTTCCTTTCGTCAATACCAACAATATATCAAAATTTCAGATTTTTAAAAAATAGTTGTTTTTTTTTCGATGTACGTTTTCAAAATAATAGCCCCAATACGTTGCCGGAAAATTATAACAGATCATAAATTAACATAATTTAGTGAAAAGATGATACACTCAGCAAACTGCTCAATCATTTAGCGTTTCGAGAAAATATTACAAAATCACAAATTCATATTTCTTTCAAAATTCCAAAAATATTTTAGAATTAAATAAAATCAAACTTTTTTCAAAATTCCAAAAATGTTCCAAAAATTAGAATAAAATTAAATATTTAAACTTTTTCTAAATTCCAATAATATTCCAAAAATTCTTAAAAATTCAAACATTTCCAAAATTCTAAAAATATTGCAAAAATTATTACAAAAACAAAAATTCAAACTTTTTTCAAAATTCCAAAAATTATAATAAAAACAAAAACTTAAAATTTTTCAAAATTCTAAAAATATTCCAAAAATTCTTACGAAATCAAAAACTGAAATTCTTAAAAATTCTAAAAATATATATAAAATTCAAGAACTCTATTTATTTCAAAATTCTAAAAATATTGCAAAAATTATAACAAAATCGAAAATTGAAACTTTTTTCAAAATTCCAAAAATATTCCAAAAATTAGAATAAAATCAAATGTTTAAACTTTTTCTAAATTCCAATAATATTCCAAAAATTCTTCAAAATTCAAACTTTTTCCAGAATTCTAAAAATATTGCAAAAATTATTACAAAATCAAAAATTGAAATTTTTTTCAAAATTCCAAAAATTATATTAAAATCAAAAATTTAAAATTTTTCAACATTCTAAAAATATTCGCAAAAATTCTTACAAAATCAAAAATTAAAATTTTTCCAAAATTCTAAAAATATTGCAAAAATTATTACAAAATCAAAAATACAAACTTTTTTCATAATTCCAAAAATATTTCAAAAACTATAATAAATTGAAAAATTTCCGTCCAATTTCATTTATTTCTGAAAATTTTGATAAATGTTTAAATTTTGATCGAGGAAATATTACTTCCAATTTATTTTCAATTGTATAATTTCTAAGTTTAGTTTTCTTTTAAATTTTGTATTACTATTTTCGTTTAGTTTTCGTTGAAAATTTTGTCATTTTTCGATTTTCTTTTAACTTTACTGTTTTGCATTGCTGAAGACGGAAGATAGTTTCTCTTGAAATGCATACAAAATAATTTTGTATTTTTTAAATATTGTAAAACTAGTGATATTTTTGTAATATTTAAATACAATTTTCGTTGGTGAAAATAAAAAAGGAGAAAATATTTTTTAATTATATGGGATTTTTTGCATTAAATTTCTAGACAATACTTTGTGTGAATTCATAGAATGGGGAACATTTCTATTCTAATTAACATCCTAAGTCACGATTGTATAGTCATTATTGATTGTTTCTAATCAATGTGAAATCAATGGCTGACACTTGGTCAATTTGTAGTTCTATATGTATTAACTTTAGACTACATAATGGGAATTCAAATTTTATTTTGGATTTTGAGATCAATTAAACTCAAGTAAGTAAAGAAGTAATTGGAATATTTTCAATTCAAAGGTATGGTTTGAAGTTTCTCAGAAAAAAACTACAAGAAATTTAGAAATTTAATGCAAAAAATCCCATATAATGTAAAAGCATTTCCATAATATGGAGTCTAATGACAGTGGAAAAATTCAACTTAAGTAAAATAAATAAGTGATGAAGAAGTTTCAACTTTGAAATTGTCATCGCCTCAACGGCGTAATCGATAGCGTGTCTGCCCAAAGATTCGAGCCGGGCACTGACGAGGGTAGGTTCGAATCCGATCCGAAACACGTAAAAATGTGAATTGTAGTTTTTTTCTGAGAAACTTCAAACCATACCTTTGAATTGAAAATATTCCAATTACTTCTTTACTTACTTGAGTTTAATTGATCTCAAAATCCAAAATAAAATTTGAATTCCCATTATGTAGTCTAAAGTTAATACATATAGAACTACAAATTGACCAAGTGTCAGCCATTGATTTCACATTGATTAGAAACAATCAATAATGACTATACAATCGTGACTTAGGATGTTAATTAGAATAGAAATGTTCCCCATTCTATGAATTCACACAAAGTATTGTCTAGAAATTTAATGCAAAAAATCCCATATAATGTAAAAGCATTTCCATAATATGGAGTCTAATGACAGTGGAAAAATTCAACTTAAGTAAAATAAATAAGTGATGAAGAAGTTTCAACTTTGAAATTGTCATCGCCTCAACGGCGTAATCGATAGCGTGTCTGCCCAAAGATTCGAGCCGGGCACTGACGAGGGTAGGTTCGAATCCGATCCGAAACACGTAAAAATGTGAATTGTAGTTTTTTTCTGAGAAACTTCAAACCATACCTTTGAATTGAAAATATTCCAATTACTTCTTTACTTACTTGAGTTTAATTGATCTCAAAATCCAAAATAAAATTTTTTAATTAATTATTGTAGTACTAAAATTTCATTTCAAACAAATAATTAATTTTATTTTTTTCCAGAATATTGGGTAAAAAAATAAATAAAAATCTTTCGTTTGAAGTGTGTCAAACAGTGAATAATATGGAAAACCATAATAACACATATAATAAAATTTCATTTCAAACATACAATTAATTTTATTTTTTTCCAAAAAATTGGGTAAAAAAATAAATAAAAATCTTTCTTTTGACACACTTGACAACATTTTTTTGACAAACTTATAATGCCATAATTCTCAATAATAATAATAAAATTTCATTTCAAACAAATAATTTATGTTATTTTTTTTTTTCAAAAATTGGGTAAAAAAATAAATAAAAATCTCTCTTTTGACAAACTTGAGAACATTTTTTTGACAAACTTCTAATGCAATAATCTAGATTTTGGTCTCACATACCAATCCCTACCATCAAGATTTCTCCAAATTCAATGTTCCTACTCGTAATCACTTAAAATGAACATTTTTTAAGCAAAAAATATGCTAATTTCCTTGTTTTGACACACTTGACGATTTTTTTGACACACTTCCGGTACAGTTGTCGAACACATCGTCCTTTCGGCTCTTCCCATTGAGTAAACCTATTTTTAGAAAAAAATTTTGAAATCCGTCCAGCGGTTTTCTAGATTTCATAGGTTGTGACGGCCGGACGGCCGACAGACAGACATACATTTTTTTTTCTTTTTTAGAATCAGTAGGTCCTAAAACGTCGAGAAATGCCAAAAAAAGTGGGGGTAAGAATTTCACTTTTAGCTCATGATGTAATGCTTAGGTCTTACAGACCGAAGCAAAATGAATACATAACTAGATTAAATAATTTATATAAACAAATTGTTAAAACACTTAATTAAAAAGTATGTAATTTTTCTTATTTAATTGGTTGATAAAGGAAATAACATAAATTTGTTGATTTAATAGTTTCTAAAAATGATGACCGAAAAATAGATCTGGATTTGTCAAAGGAGAATAAATTACGTCGGTTTGAGAATTTAGTAAATTTTTGTTAAAGTGCATTGCTTTACGTATTTCAAAAGCTTCCAAAAGATCAAGTTTAAGACCTTTCGTTTCATATTGTAAAATTTGAATATTGTTGTTATTTATGAAATTACTAGTATGATTTTCCTCAATTAAATGATTAGAAAAGGTGGAAGATGTTTGTCCTAATCTTAAACTACGAAAATGTTCAGCACATCGAACATGAAATTGGCGACCTGTCTGTCCCACATAGATTGCATCACAGTCAAAACAAGATAGTTGATAGACTCCAGATTTTGAAAATTTACTTAGCTTTTGTTTATTCTTTACAAGAAGATTTTGAAGGTTATGATTATTATAATAAGCACAACTTAAATTTGTATATTTTGACATTTTGTTTCCTAATTTTTAAATTACCTTAAATTACCTGTGTAAAGTATTTTACGCCATAATTTTGGTTCAAGGACGGGATTTGGATAAATTAAATTATAAGAAATCTTTTTTAATTTCTTACGTAAAATTGTGTGAACTAATGTAGGATTATATCCATTATTAAAAGTGATGTTCAAAATAACATTTAATTCCTTTTGAAAATTAGCTGCGGAAAGAGGGACTTTTATAATAAGTCTATCAAGCAATGCATGAATGGCTGAATGTTTTATATTTGACGAATGGTTAGAAGTAGAGTGTATAATAGAATCTGTACATGTTGGTTTACGATAAATATTAAAAAAGAATTTAGAAAATGAATGACTTATACTCATATAAAGAAAGTTGATGCAATTTTTGACTTCTTTTTCGATTGAAAATTTAATAGAAATATGTTTATTATTAATTATTTGAAGAAACGACTCTAATTCTAAATCAGTTCCAGTCCAAGGGCAAAGAATATCATCAACATAACGATACCAAAATAAAACATGACTAGACAGTGGAATTGATACATCTAAAATTTCGATCTCAAAAAAGTTCATAAAAATTTCTGCCAAAAGTGGGGACGAAGGAGATCCCATTGGTAGTCCGTCTGTGAATTTATAATATTTATTATCAAAACAAAAGTAATTTTGTTCTACACAAGTTTTGTACATCATGGAGAGCTCATTTCGAATGTCATCAAATTGAACGGAATCATTAATAATTTTGAATACAACAGTATTTAGAACGTTAATAGGAATAGATGTAAATAAGCTGGTTACATCAAAAGAAATTAATTTTAAAGATGAAGGAACAACAATATTTTTTATTTTATCAATAAAGTCAATTGAATTTTTAACAGAAAAATGTGAGAAAAAGCCTGTATGTTCAATAAAATGTTTGTTAAATTTTTGGCAAAGTTTATAAGCTGGTGCACTACTATATGAAACTATTGGTCTGATAGGCATAGTTAATCTATGGAGTTTAGGTAATCCGTAAAGGACAGGAGCAGAAGGGTTCATTAATTTGAAACGAAAAGCAGGTTGTCGTGGGATTAGTTGCATACATGACGAAAGACATTTAGACACATTAATCTTAAATTTACTCGTGGAGTCGGAGCGTAGTTATACAGCTCCACTATCACTAATAAAATCAAAAATTTTTTCAGAATAAAGATTTTCTGATAAAATTACTATAGGAAATACCTTCCTTTATCTGCCTTACATAAAACTGAATTTGTATCTAAAAGTTTAGTTTTTATATTATTATTTAAAAATGAATTTTTAAAATCAAAATTGTTTAAATTAGAAAAATTTAGATGAAACCTGATGAAAGATAGATTTAACGTGCTGAAGACAGAAAGATTTAAAATTATTTCTGTTGATGTTACAGCTAACTGTTGTTCCAGAGAGAGAGAGAGCTACATCAATATCCACTGCTAATGATAAGTGGCTTTTAATTTTTGGTATTAACTGGAGCGAATTTAAACCATTTGTTTAAAAGTTCAGTTTCATCATTTGAAAAAATGATATTTGTTAAATTTTTAATTCTTGGATAAAAAGAATTTGCAGATTCAGTTGTTGTTAATGTTGTTGTAGAATCTTCACAGTTGATATTACACAAACTATCTAATTTAGCTTTTTGTTTTAAATAGAGTGTGTGAGTGATTTCATTAATTTTTTCACGTAGTTTTTTGTCTAATACATCAAACTCAAATGGATTTAACCTCTTAGCTAATTGGGTATATGCAACTTTTAGATGTGTATAGCTAAATTACTTCGTGTTGCATACAGGAATTGTATTTCAGCTTGTAGCCAAATATCTTGACCAACTCTAATAGCTTTCATAGCTTGTGGATTAGAAAGTGATGCTGTTAATTTTAGGCAATTAGAAATTACATTTAAACGTTGACAACTTGAGTTGAACCATAGATGATTCTCAGTCATCTTTTCCTTCATAATTAATTTTTTAAAAACGACAGTAAAAAAGGCTAGATCTAGAATTTAATAAATTCAATTGAATAAACATATTAACGGTTTATCTTAAAAATCCTAGTTTTAGCTGAATTAGAATATATTTTTGTGAGCAATGTCTTTTCATCTTTGGGTATAAACGCATGAAATGATTGTGTACCTTTTATAGTTACAGCCTCTCTGCGTCTCGCTTCTAGCCGTAACTTCATTGCTGTATAAAATTCATTGTTGATTGCCATTTTGTTTCCCATTCATAAAAATCCATAGGGGTTCGAATAATATCCTTGTTAGACAAACTATATCGATGAGCACCTCGTTTCAAAGTACCTCCTATTCCATTACACGGTCCTTTTCCATCACTGGTAGCGTATCTGCCTTACATAAAACTGAATTTGTATCTAAAAGTTTAGTTTTTATATTATTATTTAAAAATGAATTTTTAAAATCAAAATTGTTTAAATTAGAAAAATTTAGATGAAACCTGATGAAAGATAGATTTAACGTGCTGAAGACAGAAAGATTTAAAATTATTTCTGTTGATGTTACAGCTAACTGTTGTTCCAGAGAGAGAGAGAGCTACATCAATATCCACTGCTAATGATAAGTGGCTTTTAATTTTTGGTATTAACTGGAGCGAATTTAAACCATTTGTTTAAAAGTTCAGTTTCATCATTTGAAAAAATGATATTTGTTAAATTTTTAATTCTTGGATAAAAAGAATTTGCAGATTCAGTTGTTGTTAATGTTGTTGTAGAATCTTCACAGTTGATATTACACAAACTATCTAATTTAGCTTTTTGTTTTAAATAGAGTGTGTGAGTGATTTCATTAATTTTTTCACGTAGTTTTTTGTCTAATACATCAAACTCAAATGGATTTAACCTCTTAGCTAATTGGGTATATGCAACTTTTAGATGTGTATAGCTAAATTACTTCGTGTTGCATACAGGAATTGTATTTCAGCTTGTAGCCAAATATCTTGACCAACTCTAATAGCTTTCATAGCTTGTGGATTAGAAAGTGATGCTGTTAATTTTAGGCAATTAGAAATTACATTTAAACGTTGACAACTTGAGTTGAACCATAGATGATTCTCAGTCATCTTTTCCTTCATAATTAATTTTTTAAAAACGACAGTAAAAAAGGCTAGATCTAGAATTTAATAAATTCAATTGAATAAACATATTAACGGTTTATCTTAAAAATCCTAGTTTTAGCTGAATTAGAATATATTTTTGTGAGCAATGTCTTTTCATCTTTGGGTATAAACGCATGAAATGATTGTGTACCTTTTATAGTTACAGCCTCTCTGCGTCTCGCTTCTAGCCGTAACTTCATTGCTGTATAAAATTCATTGTTGATTGCCATTTTGTTTCCCATTCATAAAAATCCATAGGGGTTCGAATAATATCCTTGTTAGACAAACTATATCGATGAGCACCTCGTTTCAAAGTACCTCCTATTCCATTACACGGTCCTTTTCCATCACTGGTAGCGTAGAAGTGCCACTCTGCGTCTATATTTAAATCTGATTTGTGGTAGCATAGATTTGTAAAATTATATTTATTTTTATACTTAGATCCCGCACCATCAGTCATATAGACTATTTTTCCATAGGATGTTCTATTTTATCTTTTATAAAATCAATCATTTTTGATATGAATAGATACACTGCCACACTATCATGTTCAGTTATATCAGAGATAAAGACAAAACTTAAGTGATCGATACCTTGACTAGTAGGTGAATTATAATATATTAAATACGGGTGTATCGTAGCTTGTGAATTATTTCAATGATAACTCTGCACAGAATCTTAAATGAAAAAAGAGCAATTTTCCGAAAAATCGCCAAGTACTAAGCACTCTCCCACTTTCAAGTTTGATTTTGTGTTTTCCAAATACATGAACTGTTGTTGTGCAACAAAATGGTGAGGTATTAATAATTTTAGCCTCTGTGTTAATTTATGTATAAATTTATGTATTTTAATTGCACTTTTATTTCATCAGAAGAATCAAGAGTCTCACCAATTAAAATATTTTGTATGTTTCTACCCAGTTGCTCCGATTTATCCTTTCCATACTCAAAACTGCGACATAACCGCTTTCGATTAATAGGAGAAATTTGAATAGCTACAAATGGCACAATATGTTCATTTATGCGATTAATTAGCTCATCACGTTCCATATTAACTATCGTTGGTGATGAAATAATATCTCGTAAAACGCTTGGTCCGCTGATAGGCTGTTGCCTCCAATATTTCATGACTCGAACTTGATTCTGCATCACCTGTATTTTCAGCTTCAATACCTCCAGTGGCACTGATCATTAGGAGACGAACTCTACAAGACGAACAAATTCGCATTCACATATGTATATCAAACACATAATTTATCGAATGTAATTTATAATGAATTTCAGGTGTAAGATTTTTTAAAGTTTTTGAACACTTGCCGATAACAAATGGTTTTAAAAAATAATATTTACTCATGTTTAAAAAAAAAATAACTATTAATACACTTTGAAGCTTCTTTGCTAACACAACACTAATATTTTTTTAACAAGATTGACAAATGAATTTAGTAATGATGCTGTACGATCAAAATATCTCTAAAGACTATTATTTTCATTACTGTGCTCTCATTTTATGACAGATATTATCATTAATAGGTAATTAAATTACGGTACTCGATTAGTTCATGTATTTAAAATTAATTTCCGATAGGTAGAAATGGGAGAAAGAGCAAATTATGTAAAAAAGCATCCACACCCTCAAATACTTAACTTGTATCCTTAAAATAATTGAATGGTCAATAAATTTCTATAAAACAAGAATTCAGGTGGTTTTAGTTAAATAGACTGCATTGTTTAAAAAAAAAAATTGAAAAACGGAAATTAAAATTTTGTAAGAATTTTATTTTCAAAACGAGAAATTATTCCATTGGGAAACTTTCGATTTAGATTAAGAATTAATTAAACATTTTTTCTGGAAAAAAATGTGGTAAAAGTGAGGGTACCCTCAACAGCGCCATCTTTGAAAATATTATTTAAGTTTAAGACAGTTTTAAAAAATTACTACAAAATTTAAAAAATTTTTTTTATAAGGTCTATCAATTACCTTTCTAATGAGCTATAAATGACTTAAATCGGTTTAGTCAATCGTTAGCAATCGGTAGCCAGAGATACTAATGTTTCGCCGACCCGTAAAACTTTGCCGCCACCCTGTCATCCGGAGAGCGAAATTTCATTTTTCGAAGGAAATAGTATTTTTATTTTGTCATCGGCTATCTGTGTATGAAATTTTATCGAAATCAAAGGGGGTCAGTCCGGATGCTAGAACAAATGCTGTTGCGGTGACGTGGATTTGCTCCATATTGTTAAAATTTTATTTTACATAAATAACTCATAAATTAAAAAAATTAGAATAGACCGTTTTTGAACCAATAGGACACATTTATAAGTTATCACAAGTGATATATTAGAATTATATGGATAACCTGGTTAAAATGGTTTCTAAGTCATTTATCGTTGAAAACATTGTGATGGTTTGTGTTAGTTTTTTGCGGTCGGGTGTCACCTCAAAACGGGTGACACCCGGGGTCGAAGTTTTTGACATTTCGGAGTGGGAGGTTTAAGTCCATATTTTATATTTACTTTGAGGTTGTTTATCGAATTTATGGAAATTTAAGAAATCTCCGGGTTTGCAAAAAATTTATTCGAATTTATGTTGTGTAATAGTTGGTAACCCTGATATATGTGTTGTGTATTTATTTTATTTTGGACGCTGTGTTTATACTGGACATTTCTACAATAACCCATTGGCGTTTCTGAAGCTCTTGACAGAACATTGTTCAGAAATATTGCATGCTGTAATGTATTCCTGTTGTTATGAAACAACAAAGGTGTCGAATATTTAATAAATCCTGGTATTTTTTCTTTCTAATCAGTAATTGAATCCAGAAAAATGTCCTTCTGGGAATTAGTTTGTCAAATTGAGAGTAAGGCCAATTTAAAGGAAGGTAGAAAAACGTGATAGTACTAGCTAAATTTAGCGAGAACTAAAAAATATAGATGTAATGAAACGTATAGAGTGACAAGTTGCCGAATTTCCATAATAAAACTCACATTGTTTTTAATTAAAGTATCGTTTTATGAACGTTTTTATTTAAATTATTACTTAAATAATAAAAATTTGAGTTATAAACTATTAAATAGATATAACTTGACTGTCAATATACAATAATTTCATAATTTATTTATATAATTTTAAATAAATAATAATCCTTAAATCAAATTATAATAAGTGGTGTTGTAGTAACTCTGAAAATATTTATAGTTTAAGCAATTATTTATAAATTTTTTTTAAAATTTAACACAACAATAATGTATCCTTTAGTACTGTACTGTTACGTACAAAACATAAATGTAATGTTTAGGTGTATGTCCCTTAGAATCTTAGAATATAAAATATACAGTATAAGCAATATTACATAAATGTTGTGTTAAATTCGAACACTACCTACTTTATTTTAAAAAAAAACCTCGACTTCAAAAAATATTGCTTATCCTGTGCATTTCATAACCTAACGTATGTTCAAACGAACAAGCATTTTTATGCACAACTTGTACAACATGTTTTATGGTGAATTTTTCTGCACTACGTGTGAACAAATAAAGAATATTTTTCAAATCAGAATTTTATGTTGGTACATTACAAAAGAAAACGAATTTCAATATGTTTGTGTACATCTACAAAACAGTTAAAAAAATACACTATTGACTATTAATAAGTAGGACAACAAAATAGAAAAATATTGTTAAATTTTATAAATTCGTTTATCGTTTTAAATTTTTGTTTTATCTAAAGCGAATGGTAATTTATTAATCAATTAAAAATAAAAATGCTGTTAGAACATGTTAATTGGAATGATTTTTAGCAGTCTAAACAGAAATTGTAGTTTTGATAAATTTAATTGGAATGGTATTGTATTAGTTTTCATCGGAATGTGTTTATACATATTTAAATGAAACTTTCAAAAATTTAAACTTCATTATTTTCTTCAATTTTTCTTAGACTTATTTATAATATAATCATTATGTATCGTTCAAAGTTTCATTCCTAAATTTATTAAAGATAAAACTTAATTAAATCACATCAAACAACAATCAAATAAATAACTTAAATTAAACATTAGTACACTTTTTAATTAAAACAAGTAATGAGGACAAATACGCTAAACTTAAAATAACAGTAAATCAGTTTACCAGTGTACGACATTTTCACCCAAATGTTTTATAATGTTTTGGACCATATCCATACTTGTTGCATTTCCGCCCAGATCTTAAGTTATAGTAATGTAAATGTTATTAGTTTTTGATTTGTTTTAATTAATAAAAACTAGTTTACCTGGTGTATGAATTTTGTCCACACTTAAAGTTCGATAGATTGCATCTGAAATTACATTAGCGTGATGAACATGCCCCAAATGATTTAACATATCAACGGATGCATTTAACATGGCCATTGGGTTGGCAATATTTTTTCCAGCGATTGATGTACCTGTATTACGAGTTCCAGGTTCAAATACTGCGTACTGCAAATGTTACAATATTAATATTAGCATCGTATTATCTATCGATAACATGTTTTCGTTTGTAAAATAAAAGATGTAGTAAAAATAAATTTCAAAATCGTAATAATGATTTGCTACTGGGGATTGCCATTTTGCTGGTTTTAGTGCTTTTGTACTTTTTCCTCTTTAAATATTATTGTAAGATTTGCAAGGGACGACGGTGCTGAGAAAGTTGACAGTATTTAGTTATGTGTTTTTTTTTTGTTCTGCTTTATATGTTGAGTTTGCATTTTTTTAATAAAAAGTTGTTTGTAACATGCGCTCTGAGGTGTTGATGTGCACTCTTTTTAAGTGTTTGTGGATTGAAGTCACTCGAGACTATTGATTCTGGCAAAGCATTCTATTTGAGTGATGTACGGATAAATAAATCCATTTGCATTTTGTCAAATTGATAGTGAGTGATCTCGATACTTTGACAAACCGATTGACGAGTAAAACAGGGAAAAGAATATGGTTGAGGCATGATGAATCTGATTTCATCCGAGCACTACTAGTGTTCTTTTTTAAAAAAAAAAGACAGTGAACGAGCAACTTGTGCAGTTCATGGTGTCCACTATTCTTTCGAAACCAAATTCCCTGACTTTCCATGACTTTCCAGACCAAAAATATGAAAACTCCATGACTTTTTTAAAATAAAACTAATAATTTTGTAAACAAAAAAAACTAAAATGTGTAAATGTTTTGATTGAGTCGATGTTACATGACATGAGACATGTTTTAACTCTAACAAAGATAAAAAAAATATTTGAAATTCTGATAAATAATTAATTACATAAAAGACTTAGAGCCGGTTGTACAATTGCAGTTCAGCCAAGGTTTAAGCTGAAATTATGCTAAACCTGATATTTGTTCAGTTACGCGTTGAACAATTGCGGTTTAGTCGCGAGTGAGCTTAAGCCAGGGTTCAAGTTGAGCGCCCAATTTTGTTGGTTCAAGTGCGGTTCAAGAAACTAACCTAACCTGTAACCTAACCTAAGCTCCTATCGGGTTCTACTAAGCTTTAGCTAAACTGCTATTGTACAACCGACCCCTAGTTGTAGAACTACATATAGGTTTCCAGAACGATTATTTTAATAGCTTTACTTTCAATCATCATTGTCAAAACTACAAATTTTGGGCCCAGGACGTCAGTCCAAACTTGGTTCAAGCTTGGGCCGTTTGAAAGTGTTAGGCCTGGCCCGAACCACAAAATCTTCGGCGCGGGCTTGGCCTAAGTTTGGTCCCTTAGCTCATTCTTACCTGGGTTTCGAATATATCAATTTGAAAAGTGTTTATAGTGCCATTAATTCTTATTCTATTTGTACTACTTGTACTAAATCTTTTGACCTTCCTATCATTGAAAGCCTTTCTGGTTCGAAATGCTTTGCTTCAAACACCACTATTCTGAAAACTCCTGAATAAATACCCCAAATTCAGTCTTCAGGAGTTTATATGAAAGAATTTGGTTTCAAAATTCAAACCCAAAATTGTCAAAAAACTTTTAAGGGTGGGTTAAACATCAACAAAGCTGGACAACATTCAAATTATTATTCCGAGCGAATTTTCAAAAGAACTTGCACTCCCTTTAAGTAAAATTTTCTACAGATTTTACAAATTTATAGTAATTTTTTCTTTGTGCTAGAAGTCCAATATCAGTCGATCCACAAAAAAGGAACAAGATGTGATATTTCAAATCATTGATAGACCAACAGCCTTACTCCCAGTCCTATCCAAAATATTCAACTATTCATTCACATATATCAAAAATTTTTGGAAGACAACCACACAGTCGAAAAATTACTGCAAATTTCAATACAAGCTTAGCTATATGGGTTATGTAAAGCAAGTTATTATTAAATTGCAAAGCAAATTTTGCATTAAAAACTTATTCTAACGCACAACTACAAATTTTAGCACAACTCTAACAACATAATTTATTTTTTATAAAAATGGTAGGAATTTTAAAACAACTTGCTACCCTAGAAGTTTGAAAACAACTTGCTAATGCAAAGAGCATTACATTTATTTTTAAAGCAAGCTTTGCATTGTTTTATAATGGTGACTTCCGTAAGACCTATATATATGTAGCAAATTGCATTACATATTCAGCTCATTTTAAACTGTGTGTGATGGGACGAAACAATGTAGCAAGCTCGGGTAACATTGATTTGATCTCCTTAGAAAATGATCATCCATAACGTATTTGTAGAATATTGCGAAATTTACAACATTTACCTTTAAGATGGCTTTTCTTTTGAGTCTAAATTAACTAAAGCTGGTGCACTCTAGTCCTAATTTTGTCCCCACTCTATTTTTAATTTATATAAACGAACTGTTGTAAACCCATCAGTAACCCGATAAATAGTTTTGCAGACGGTAAAACTGCACAAATTATTGCTCACCCAATCTTCAAATGATAAAATAAATCGCCCCCGCAGATATGCAGCACTAAAAGTAAACTAGTAGCTCAAAATTCCGATTGTGGTAATCAAAATTTGATCAAGTTTAATTCCAAAAATACAGCTATTTTTTCTAGTTTAAAAACTGAGTTTTCCAACGATATTTCAAACAATATGTGTGGAGATTAAATACGTTAATGCGAAAGCATTCGTTTATTGGGACCATTCACCATTGCAGATGACTTACTATAAATCGTTCATTTAATAACAATAACAATGAGCATGTGTAAAGTTAAAAAATATTTCACTCCACATTATTGACTTAATATTTATAAGTCCTATATGCGTCCCTGTATGAAGTATTGAAGTCAAGTTTGGGCGCTGCATCTGTTTCCCTAATGGCTGTGTTAGAGTCTGTTCAAAACATCATATTAGATTTGTACGTGATCGAAATTTAACAGCAAATCTTGATGCCCTTAAACTTCATCGCACTGTTGCTGATCTCGTTGTTTTTTATAAATATATTCTCTTGCCAATTAGTTAGTGCCTGATTAGTAATTGTTGAGATCACAGCTGTCATAGCGACATAATGTAAAGGGATCTTTTGCACATTGACGAAAAAATATTAATTTGAACGTTTACAAAAAATTGAGGTAAAAATTGGGTATCAAAAAATTTTTAAGAACTGACATTCAAAATATAACATTAGATAGATTGTATTAATATAAACTATGTCGCTTACAAAAATGTTTTAAATACTTATAAAGGAGACATAAGTAAAATATTAAGAATGCATGCAATATAATTTTTATTTTTATAAAAAAGTTTTTGTTAAAATAAAATTTTTTCAGAAAATAACAAAAATTCCATGACTTTCCATGACTTTCCCTGACCAAAATAAAATCCCCTGACTTTCCATGACTTTCCAGAATTCCATACCTGGTGGACACCATGAGTTTACTATCATCTTCAAAACTATTTATAGGGTGATTTTCAACAGTTCATTGATATAAATAAAAAATAGAGTGGGTGACAAAACTGATCGTTGCGTACAACAGTGTTAATTAATTAAAACTCAGAACAAAAGTCATCTATGGATATCGAAATGTATCAGTCGGTGAGAAAATTTTGAATCAACCGCACGACTGTGGGCCGTGGAGTGAAACCATACGCAACGAGTTTGTTGATCAGGTTGCGTATGGCCAGATTCGATCAAATGCTTTTGTGATATATAATGCGATAACATACGTTTCGCCATCTTTATGTTGTTGTTGTAGCTACGACGAGATGTGGTGCTATTCTCGGCTCCAAGTCCAGATTCAGGAACTCTGCTACTGCCCTTGGGCGGTACCACAGATCTTCCTTCGTCAGGTCAGTTGGTTTCTCTGGACAATTGAAAAGGTGGTTAGGATCATGTGGCGTGCCCTCACATGTGGGACACTTATCCACAATTTCCTGGTCAATTCTACTCATGTAGTTATTTAAGATGCGTGACCAACCGGATCTTAACTACTAGGATGGTTCTGGTCCTGCGTGGCAGTTTTACCTCTTCGGCAGCGACTTGTGGTGGCTTGCTGTTAAGAACTCGATTTGGGGCGTAGTTCTTTATTGTGTCTTTACAAGCTTTGCTATGTATATTTTTTAGCCACGTCTTATACGTAGGCTCGTCGATGTTGCCGATGACTTGATTGTTTTTAACATCTTGTAGGAAGCATTTCGCAGTCCTTCTTATGTTTCTAGGTGGTGTTGTCATGTATAAGGTATCATTGCAGGGATGTTGCACTTTATGACAGGCCCAAAGATATTGTTTGGTTATATGTTACATTCCTCGTGTAGATGATCTCGGTGGGCCATCAAATGACATACGGTTGCTGTACGCAAGGCCGCCTTCTGTGTTATTTGTAACTTATTCCAGTGGGTGTCAGCGACTTGGGGTGTCCATATGGGAGCAGCGTAATTTATGAAAGGCCTTCCTATTGCTTTATAAGCTGTTATTATAGTGTTTTTATCTTTACACCACGAACTACCCACTAGAGCGTTTAGTGCGTTATTCCTGTTTTTAAGTTTTGTGTTCACATGTTGAGCATGAGCGTTGAGTTTAAGTAGTGGATCGAATGTTACCCCCAGCCGTTTTGGATTTTTGACTGTAGGAATTAGTATGTTGTCAATGCAGATGCTAAGTGTTGTATTTACCTCCTTCGTCCATGTGGTGAAAAGTGTGGAAGTGGACTTTTCAGTAGACAGTTTCAATTTTTTGGTTTTAAACCATTCATTCAAGGTGTTAAGGTAGGTTTTTAGTACATTAGTGAGTTGTTCCAGGTTGTTTCCTGTCGCAAGCACCGTGCAGTCGTCTGCATATGACGTGATGGTTATTCCTTCCGATGGTGCTGGCAAACTACTTAAGTAAAGGTTGAATAATGAAGGTGAGAGAACTCCACCTTGTGGGACTCCTTGTCTGAGCACCCTCATCTTAGATCTAGAGTTACGGAACTCAACGTATGTTTGGCGGCCTCTTAGGTAGTTGCACAACCAGCGCTTTATTAGACCTGACATATTAGTATTGAATATGTCGTTCAGTAGTGCAGCGTGTGACACTGTGTCGAAAGCTTTTGACAGGTCAAGTGCAACTAAAATTGTTCTAGCACAGGGTTGTTTTTGGTTTAAACCATCGCTGATTTGGTTTTGAATTCTATGAAGAGCGGTGGTTGTACTATGTGCTTTCCTAAAGCCATGTTGATGTGACGCCAATTTGCAAGATCCAGTTAGCCGAGGTAGCAGCAGTGCTTCTATCAATTTTGCAACCGATGAGAGGATAGAGATCGGTCAATAGGATTCTCCCTTTTCTTCAGGTTTCCCAGGTTTCAAAATGGGACTTTTTCTAGCCCCAGATATTTGGTATCTGGAGCGTATTTAGAGATATGTTGAGTATGGTAGTGAGAAAGTTCAACCCTTTGGGTCCAGTACGTTTCAATATGATGGCTAAGATGCCGTCTGGTCCAATAGCTTTAGATGGTTTGGATTTCTTTATTGCGTTTTTAACATCCCCTTCGGAAAATATGATACCCTCGAAATTTTCAGTATTAAGTTTGCGCATATGTCTTAATACTGACCTAGTTTCTTTTTCATGTTTACTTTGCTTTTTTGTAAACTGCGTGTTGAATTTTGTTGCGCATTTTCTATGGTTTTCGGTTGGGATATCATCGAAGAAGATCAAGCGGATGTGTTAAGCCCTTAATCACCTCCCACAAACTTTTATTTGTGCCAAAGTTTGACTTACTCACTAAATCTTTCCATTTGTTACGTTTGTGTTCCATTACTAGCTTATTTATCTGCTTGTTTAGGTCCGGAATTCTAGAATCAATTGGATCTGCCATACGGATGTCATCTCATTGGGAGGAAAGTACACTGTTTAATACGACTATTTAATTTATTTTAATTCACTGTGGTTTAATATTTTGTATTCTGCCGGCTGGAATGAAGCGAAATCTAGCTTTGTTAAAATTTCTCTGAATTTTCTTTCCCCAGAGAGGGCGTCAATTGGTAAAAATTGCTTACTTAATTCCATTTCAGTAAAATTGGTAAAATTATCCCAGTCAGCTTTGTTAAAATTAATATATGCCTTCTTCTCGGATTTCATTTCGTTTAAGGAACAGCTTAAGGTAATTATGATCGCCACATGGTCTGATTGCAATGCAATTTCAGTTCTCCATTCAGCGATTGGCATTAGTGACATGCTGGCAAGTGAGACATCTGGAGAAGAGTATGGGTTATTTGTTACTCTTGTTGGTTGTGGTTCATTGGGGACTCCAAAGTTGGGGTCGTCAATTTGATCAGCAATGTTTTCGCCTCTTGAATCAGTGTTCAAGTGTGAGTGCTATAGATCGTGGTGCGTATTCATATCGCCGAGAATTAGACAGTCTTTGGTATAAAATAAATGTCCTATGGACGGTTCATAACCTGTATCACAGCTGCTTACTGGTGGAATATAAATATTGACTAGATCTCCGAATTTCCGGATTTTATTGTAATACCTAGTTGTTCTAGGTGTTTATCAGATCCCGGTACTGCTGGTAGTGTGGTTGTACGGTAGACAATGGTTTTGTGTATGATAAAGGCAGGGCCACCACCTTTGTCCTTCCCTCTATCCAGTCTTATAATTCTATAATCACAGATACTATCACTAATTTTAGTTCTAACATTTAATTTGGTTTCTTGTAAAACCGCGACTAGAATATTGTTTTTAAACATAAAGTTGATGATATCGATTTTGTTTATGAGACCGTTACAATTTAGCTGCATTATTTTCACATCACTTGGGGTTTCCGGATGTGTGTTCATTCGCATTTTGTTCTGTTGCGAGCTCGTGTTTGTATGTTGACTTGTATGTTGAACATGGCGCTATGTAGTTTTTTGTCCATTGCTTATGTGTTGCAAGGCCTGAGCAGTTCTTGAATGACACCATTGTTTACAGCTATTACACTGGATGGATGTAGTATTTGCCCTTAAAATGTTTTTTGCATATTGCACAATGCCATGTTTTAGTTGGTCCAGGATTTCATTCAATACCAGCCATGACGAGGAGGATCTGAAGCAGTGAGGCCAAAGACAACTGCTTCTTTATCCAAAAAATGGAGCGACGGAGTAGCACCTTCGTCGAAATTTTTGTGATGGTCCTTGGTCGGAACTAGGTTCCAAGTACGTAGACCCGTCCATCTTGAGAAGCCACCATCTTTATCAAGTATACTGCGTCAACGATGGGTTACATAGTTCAATAGATAGGTTGTTGATCTTTTGTTTCGAAAATCATATTGGCTATCAGATATCAAATGGTTGTCTTTCCAAAATTTTGATGTGTGTATTAATATAATGCTGATATATTTTAGATAGAATTTTACTCCACTATTGGTCTATAATTTAAAATATTACATTTCTTGTCTTTTTGGGGACGGGCTGGACATGGACCAACTTCCAGCACGAAGGAAAAAATATAAGATGTATAGGATTTGTAGAAGATTTTGGCACCAGTGAGTGCAATCACTGCAAGGTCTTTTGAAAATGTTTTTAGAATATGAAGAATGTTGTCCAGATCGGAGGTTTCGTTGATATTTAACCCCTTAAAATTCTTTAGATAACTTTGGGTTTGAAATGCAGTTCTTTCACCCCTGAAAACTGGATTAGGGTCATTTCTTTAGGAATTTCCAAAACAGACTAGTTCAAAGCATTCTGCCAACAATGTGGCTTTTCTTGCTGGGTCGGTGAAAATTAAATGGCCGTCAACAATAAGAGAAGAGATAGACGATTTGGTACCAGAATTTAACTAATTAATGGCGCTGTAAAAACGTTTGTCAGAAATGGACATAGTCCAAATTTATTTGATATTTGATTGGTCTTTAGATATTAGGAACGATATACGGGCTTTTTGTTAGGTTAGAAATCTAAATATTAAATAACCTATACGTTTGTTTTTAAGAACCAATTTAGGTGCCTGCGAAAACAAATTTTTTTGTTGGGATTTCATTATTTAGAATATCACGAATTTATTAATCTCTAGTACTAGAACTCTTAGTTTTTATTAAATCAGTTTTGATAATTCATGTGAATAAGTGGTGGCCAGAATTTACCCTGATACTACCATTATCGATGTCGACGCTCGTAATATCTGTCATAGATCTAGAAGAAAAATTTTATGAAAGGTGTGAAAGTTGGGTTTTTACAATTTTAGATAGACCATGTGATGCGGCAATTTTTCTGCCTGCCTTCCATTGTTGTTGTTGTCGTCTCTCTCTCTCTCTCTGGCGTTTACATCCCATGGAGGGATTTTGCCGTCTGTGCAATCAGCTTCCAATCGTCTCGTTCCATGACCAGTTGACCCCAGTTTCGACATCCTATATCACGAAGGTCTTGGATGATGTCATCACGCCAGCGTTGTCTAGGTCTTCCTCTTCGACGAACACCAGCTGGTTGTTGTTGGGACGCTTTTTTAATCATTCTATCTAATGGTGCCCTTTCTACATGACCAAACCATCTAATCCGGTTAGATTTAATGAATCCGATTACATCGCAGCCTAAAAGAAGCTGTCTGATTTCATGATTCATTCGGATTCTATACTGATTTTCAGCAACTTTACATGGACCATAAATTGTTCGTATGACTTTCCTCTCGAATGTTGATAAAATTCTACAATCGGAGGAAGTCAGTGTCCAGCTTTCGCTTCCAAAAGTAAGCACAGGTCGAATTAATGCTTTGTAAAGTGTGAGTTTGCACGACTGCGAAAGATGTTTAGATCGCAAAAGTTTTGAGTATGCGTAGAAAACTCTGTATGCGGCTGAGACACGAGCTTTAATATCTGCCTGCATGTCATTTGACGATGTTATTACAGACCCGAGGTATTTGAAGTTTTCTACACGTTCCACTTCATAGTCACCAGTATTCAGATTGCCGGGAGGTATATTCCTGGATGTTGTTAAAAGTTTAGTCTTGCCGGTGTTAATGCATAATCCAAGTCGTTTAGCATTTCTTTCAAGCTGAAAGAGACTATCCTTGATATCGCTTGTTCTACGTCCGAGAAGCACAATATCATCTGCATAGCAAAGAATTTGACTAGATTTGTTAAATATACAGTTTTGTGTCTCAATGCGGCTTTTTCTTATCGCGTACTCAAGCGCCAAATTAAATAGTACGGGTGCGAGTGCATCACCTTGTCGAACACCTGATGTTATATCAAAAGAGTCAGAAACTGACCCTTCGATTACTATTCTACAGTTTGATCCCGATGTTGTGAGTTTGCACAGAGAAACAAGTTTCTCTGGAATACCAAGGCATATGAGTGCAGACCAGAGGTTGTCGCGGATGATGCTATCATATGCTTGCTTGAAATCAACGTAGAGCTGGTGAATGCTGATGTTGTACTCCCAACATTTTTCCAGAATCATCCTTAAGGTAAAACATTGATCTGTGGTTGAACGGTTGGGACGAAAACCACACTGATAGTCGCCGATGATAGATTCGGCAAACGGGATGAGCCGAGCGAGTACGACATTAGCTAGTATTTTATATGCAGTGTTCAACAGTGCGATTCCACGATAATTTGCACACTTAAGGCGGTCACCTTTTTTATGTAGCGGAACAATGAGAGCTGTTTTCCATTCAGCAGGTAGTTCTTCTTGGTCCCATATTGCAAGAATCAGATCATATATACGTGAGACCAGAGCTGCTCCTCCATTCTTAAGTAGTTCTGCAGGGATTCCATCGATACCTGGTGATTTGCCATTTTTTAATTTTTTGATAGCAGCTTCCACTTCTTCTATTGTTGGGTAAGGGACAAAAATCTCCTCACTTAACGGAGCAATTGCTCGAATAGGATGAACTTCGTTCGTCCTATTCAGTAGGTCTTGAAAGTGGGATCGCCATACTTTCAGCCCATCACGTTCACTTGTTGTAAGCTCGTTGTTTCCATTTTTGATGGCTGTAGATCTTGGGTGGAAATCTTTGGTCAGCTTCCGCGCATTGGCAAAACACTCTTTCGAATTTCCATTAGCCGCATGTTGGTTGATGTTTTCGATACAGCTCTTCATGTGTTCGCGTTTCTTTTTCCGTAGGAGTTTTGCTGAGGCTTTTCTGGCGCATAGATAATCAGTTTGGGAGCTTCGGGTGTTTCTTGTTAACCATTTTTCTCGCAGTTTTTGTTTGTGCTCAATGCTTTCGCGGCACTCGTCATCAAACCATTCGTTACGTGATTTCGGTGGTCGTTTTCCAATTGTAGTTTGTGCTGCGGATATGATGGTTGATTGAAGCGTTTGCCATTCTTCTTGTATGTTTAATGGCATCTCAGATGGGATGTCATGCTCTTCTATGTTTTGCGTTACAATTTCCTGATATCTATTCAGTGTTTCCAGGTGTTTAAATGCTTCGACATTCCAGCGCACGGTCTTTTTTGCTTGCCTATTAAATGTAGATGATAATTTGCACTTATACTTAAAGATGACAAGCATATGATCGGTGTCCATATCAGCACCTCTGTATGATCGAACGTCAGTTACACTTGTAGAGTGTCTCTTAGAAATCATGACGTGATCGATTTGATTTTCAGTTCTTCCATCATTTGATTTCCACGTTGCTTTGTGAATTCTCTTATGAGGAAAGAAAGTGCTAGATATTACTAGATCATACATCATAGCCAGTTCAGCTGTGCGAAAGCCGTTATTGTTACTAGCATGATGCAAGCTGTTAGGGCCGACATGTGTTTTAAGTTCTGCACTTCTACCAATTTGCGCATTGAAGTCACCTACCACGATTTTTATATCGTGCCGCGGGATGTTATTGATGACTTCTTCGAGTTCTAGAAAGAACAGGTCTTTAATGTCATCTGCTTTGTCTTCAGTAGGTGCATGAACATTGATGATCGTTACATTAAATTTTTGCGTGCGGATTCTCATTGTGCATATCCGCATATTAATTGGGCGAAAGTCGATAACATGTTGATTCACGCGACGATGTGTGAGAAAGCCAACTCCAAATTCTCCTCCGTTTTCATGACCGCAATAGTAGAGAGTGTATCCCTTGGCTGTTTCGTGGATTCCACTCCCTGGCCATCTTAGTTCTTGTAACGCCACTATATCTAGTGTATAGCTATTGATTTGGTTTGTAAGTTTCAGTAGATCTCCTGGTCTTCTAAGGCTTAGCACGTTCCAGGTTCCCATTTTTAAATCGTAGTCCGGGTACAGTTTCCGAGGTCGTTCTAATAACGAATCCGAGATAATCCGAGGCCTGTGTACAGAATTCATGACAAGTAGTTTTTTACGGAAATGGGGTGTTAGCCCTTCGCCCAACCCAAATTTTCGTGAATGGGTTCGTTCTGCATCTTAAGGTCACCAGAAACAACCTTTTTACATGTTTATATAGCGAGCCGCTTGATCCAAGACAGACGCCCGCTACAAACCGCCCCTAACATGGAGAACAGACGCTTGCTACACGTTTATATAGCGAGCCGCTTGATCCAAGACAGACGCCTGCTCCAAGCCGCCCCTAACATGGAGAACAGACGCTTGAGTTGCATTGGTTTTGTGGCGCCAATGACTCGCCATGGTGCAGAATCATTGAGTATAAGCAGTATTTACTCTGCCCCTCTCAACTACACCAACCTAATTCTGTTAGCATTACCCAGGTAGCACGGCGTGGACGTAGAATTTCGGATTCCGCTACCAAAAAGTTTTAATTTTTGATTTTGTAAGAATTTTTGGAATATTTTTAGAATTTTGAAAAATTTTAAATTTTTGATTTTATTATAATTTTTGGAATTTTGAAAAAAATTTCAATTTTGTATTTTGTAATAATTTTTGCAATATTTTTAGAATTTTGGGAAAAGTTTGAATTTTGAAGAATTTTTGGAATATTATTGGAATTTAGAAAATGTTTAAATATTTGATTTTATTCTAATTTTTGGAATTTTGAAAAAGTTTCAATTTTTGATTTCGTTATAATTTTTGCAATATTTTTAGAATTTTGAAAGAAATAGAGTTTTTGAATTTTATATATCGAGCAATTCCATCCCAAAGCGATCTCACCTGTTGTCCATCAAAATTTTATTTTGCCTAAAACTATTTTCATTCGGTAGAGTATCGAAAATGGTTAAGTTAAAATTTTTTTTTTGATACAAGAAACGGTTGGTTACCCTGTGCTGGTATAACCTAAAATAGCGATTTGTGCTTACACGCGTATCTTGAAAATGCCACAATTTCTGAACGGCTGAACCGATTTTGACAATAGTAGACGTGTTTGAAAGCAGAAACATAGTAGTTTTAGGGAAAATTTTTATCTGAGCATGTTTTCATAGCACATCTATGAGAAAATTGGGAAATGGTCAGAAAAATCGTCATTTAACATAGCCTGAACTGAAATTTTGCCCGTTAAAAAAAGAAAAAAAACTTTCATATATTAGCTTTTTAGTTTCCAAGTATAAAAAGAGGGATATTTTTCGTTCTCGAGTAACGATTTTTTAAAATTTTGTCCTACAAAAATAGGGTTCTTTATATGAAGCTTTAATCCAAATTTCACGCTCTTAAACCTTAATAAACTAAAAGTCAAAGCAAACATCTTGAAAAAGATAAAACGAAATATCAAAATGCTTTTTTATTCGCCTACATACTAAAGTGTTACTTTATTACTGTGATTTATGGCCTTAAAGTGTCACTTTTTAACTATTTATTTTGTTGTCATATAGTTACGTCCAAAAAAGTAAAAAGCATTTGTATTTCTTAAAATTCTATGAAAAATAAAATTTTTTATCAAAGCAACCCTTAAATTCAAAATTTCATTATCCAATTAAAATTATTGTTATCATTTGTTGTCATGGTTATTCAATAACGTTTCGGAGACAATACTCTATCGACAAATGACAATTAAATAGTCTACGAGATTTAAACGCAAATAAGTGTTATAAGCCGTTGTACAGCCGTTGTATTTTGTTTAATTATTTATTTTTATTTCAATTGGAATTATTGAAGTTTTTAAAAGGAAAATTTGGTAACACTATTAAGAAAATTTTTCTTTTTTTCCGATGGTGCTGCTTCTCAGTACAAAAATAAAACAAACTTTTTCAATTTATGCGAAATGAAGCAAACGGAAAAAATTGATTTTGAGTGGCATTTTTTTGCTACCTACCACGGAAAGGGTTCATGCGATGCAATTGAAGGGACTCTAAAACGTATGGCTACTAGAGCTAGTTTACAACGTATGTATGCGGACCATATATTAACAGCAACAGACTTGTTCGAATGGATACAAAAGAAAGAGTCTAGCATTAACACCATATTTTGCTCTCAAGATGAACACGATATGATGGAGAGAAAATTACAAAACAAATATGATAATGTGAAAACGATTGTAGGCACACAATCCTTTCACTCATTTGTGGCATTTAATGAATATAAAATGACTGTCAAAAGATTTTCTTATTCAGTTGATTCAAAAACAATTAGTTTAAAATAAATAAGATTTGTTTTTTAAGTTCTAATATTTTTCTTCCTTTTTTATCATTATATTTTGGTGTTGGGTTTA
Source organism: Diogma glabrata (assembly GCA_963693315.1). Taxonomy (NCBI): domain Eukaryota; kingdom Metazoa; phylum Arthropoda; class Insecta; order Diptera; family Cylindrotomidae; genus Diogma; species Diogma glabrata. The sequence goes on along the minus strand of OY856188.1, from coordinate 136,333,745 downwards.
AATTGTAATTTAAAATAAAAAAAATAAAACAAAATACTATGCAAATAAGTATTGTAGTGTTTAAATTAAGAGGTTTAATTAATTAATTAATTAATTTATTATATTTTTTAACTAAAACAAAGTATTTTAATAGCTCGTTTTTATCTTTTTCAAGATGTTTGTCTTTGGTTTTGAGTTTATTAAGGTTTAAGAGCGTGAAATTTGGATTAAAGCTTCATATAAAGAACCCTATTTTTGTAGGACAAAATTTTAAAAAATCGTTACTCGAGAACGAAAAATATCCCTCTTTTTATACTTGGAAACTAAAAAGCTAATGTATGAAAGTTTTTTTTTTTTCTTTTTTTAAACGGCAAAATTTCAGTTCAGGCTATGTTAAATGACGATTTTTCTGACCATATTCCAATTTACTAATAGATCTTCTATGAAAACATGCTCAGATAAAAATTTTCAATAAAATTACTATGTTTCTGCTTTCAAACGCGCCTACTGTTGTCAAAATCGGTTCAGCCGTTCAGAAATTGTGGCATTTTCAAGATACGCGTGTAAGCACAAATCGCTATTTTAGGTTATACCAGCACAGGGTAATCAAGCGTTTCTCGAAACAAAAAAAAATTTTTTACCAAACCATTTTCGATACTCTACCGAATGAAAATAGTTTTAGGCAAAAAAAATTTTTGATGGACAGATTTTAGCTAAAAGTGATCGCTTTGGGATGGAATTGCTCTATATACTTAATATTTTGAAAAAAATTTCAATTTTTGATTTTGTAAGAATTTTTGGAATATTTTTAGAATTTTGAAAAATTTTAAATTTTTGATTTTATTATAATTTTTGGAATTTTGAAAAAAGTTTGAATTTTTGATTTTGTAATAATTTTTGCAATATATTTAGAATTTTGGAAAAGTTTGAATTTTTAAGAATTTTTGGAATATTATTGGAATTTAGAAAAAGTTTAAATATTTAATTTTAGTCTAATTTTTGGAATTTTGAAAAAAGTTTGATTTTATTTAATTTTTACAATTTTTTGGGAATTTTGAAAGAAATATGAATTTGTGATTTTGAAATTTTTTCTTGAAACGCTAAATGAAGAGGTTTTTTAGTATTTTGCTGAGTGTATCATCTTTTCACTAAATTATGTTAATTTATGATCTGTTATAATTGTCCGACAACGTATTGATGTTTCGTGTTAGTTTTGTAATTAATTTCTAAACAGAGATAAAAAAATACTTGTACTTTAAAAAAGAGTTATGTTTGATATACATCGCTGCCCAAAACTAAAAACCATGTCCTCATAAAAGTTGTTTGCCGAAAACTATATCAAATTCCTTAACCCAGACCGAAGTCTTGATATCTCAGAGCTGTGAGATTTCAGCCCCTCCATATTTTCATATTTCAATTATGATAATAATTGAATTGACTTTATAATACATTATGTAAATATTGCTTTTTATTACACATGTTGTAAATTATATTATCAAGAAAAACTACTCTAAATTGCCATATGACATATTTATTTTATATTTAGTCTTTTTAGTAATACCTGCCACAGTTGACAGTAGCCAAAGAAATTTAATTCAACAGCGTGCAAATATTACACGCACTAATTTTTTTATTTAACAAAACAAATTTAATAAACACAAATATTTTTATTTAAAAATAAACTTTAAATAAAATATAAATTATTCATACTCATATAAATTACTCATACTGATATAAATTACTCATACTCATACGGCATCATAGAAAATTATATACAACCACCTCGACATCTATAGCAATATAATACAACTCAAACTATCCAAACAGATTCAGGTGCTTTGATTAAATCGCCTAAAATACATAAAAATACGGGGTTTTCCAATTATCTGAAAACGGCATTTTTCACATCATAAAATCAACATCGAAATCAACCCAAATAGAATACGATTTAAATCATCCAATTCGAACGAACCGTTTTTGAGAACTCGGTCAACATACATAAAAAAATCCCAGCGGCAGGTATATCCGCTAGAAATAGGTAGATTTCGGGGTCAGACGGTTTTGTGTCCAAATAAAATTAGATAAGTCAGTTTAAATAAAAAAATATAAGTAGAAACAGAATAATTCAAAAAAATTATCGAACCAAATTAAATACATTATCCGAACTAACTCCATCAATACAATTTCGGAACAGTTTTATTTAAGTTAGTTTAAACTACTTTTAATAACATATTAAATCCACCAAAGATCAAATGAGTATCGCATGCTTGCCATAGACAATACACATTACACATAATCGTATCGCATAATAATTGTATCGCGTACTTGCCGAACATATTATTCGTTTGCCTTTTTACTTCATTGTTGTTTAAATTTATTTTTTATTTTGTTTTTTTTTTTTCAAAATGTTATATCCGTTCAAAAACTTGTCATATCGCGCCTATATAAGTTCTACTTCAATAAAAACTTAAAAATAGGGTTATTATTGTTATTTTGCGTTGTTGTTCCCACAAGCTTCAAGGGGTAAAAGTTGGTCGACAAAGTCACAGCCATGATAGCTTAGCAAGGCAAAATACACTTGAAGGCTGTCTGGTATCCAAGGAACTCTGGTCGGGACAGAGGTATTTGAATGGACCCCAGCCAGGCTGATCCTCGGCACGGGTCGTATAACACCACTGATCCGACCTATTTGTTAGTCTCTAGCGTGACCCGCCGCACACCTGGCTCGATTTTTACACGACTGAGGGCGACATTGATCTGAGGGCGAGCAGCACTTAGTATTGACGACTAGCATTGGATTAGTTTAAATTTAATGGGGTAGTATAATACGCCCTTGTTGTGTTATTGTTGTTTTATATTTTTCTTTTCTTTTCTCTTATATTGTTCTCATTTGTAAACTGAATTATAAAATCTGTAACAAGTTAATTGGTTTTTAGCCTGATTGAGAATTAATCTAATAAAAAAAAGAAAAGAAAATAATGACAAATCTATCTCTATAACAGGTTAATTTGGAGTAATTCTTCAAGGACAATTTTGTCACAATAGCGATTAAATTTTTTTTTCTGGAAAGTATATACTGCATTAATGATCGTTGATGCGCTACTCAGCTTCATATATTCACCATGGTCATTCGCAACAGCGGTATAACTATAGTTGTGATCTAGCTCACAGTCTTCTTTAATTTATTTTTGTCTAAAATATTTTCTTTCTGTATTTTTTAAGTAAAATGTTTCACAACAACTTACTTATATACAGAATTGTAAGATTTCGGACACAATCCTGTCTCAAACAGTTTTAAGAATGCATCTACGGCTTTTAAATGTTATACGGCTGAATGTGGTATTTTAAACTTTTTTCTACTCCTATCACAGTAAATTATAAATTACATCACACTACTTATGACATGTAAATTGATTATTTCAAATAGCGTGCGGTAAGTAAAAAAAAGCGTGCGGTAATGGATTTTCATATATATATTACTGCACGCTTTTAATAAAAAGAAAAATTTTTATTTAAAGAAAAATTTGATTTTTAAAAATTATATATTTCAATTCATTTTGAAACAGAATAATGCAAAGTCTACCACAATTTGTAAACTATTTGCATTTAATTTATAATTAGTAGTTCATTTTTTCAAGTAATTATATGCGTTTGGGCATTAAAACAAAGTCGTAGAAAAAGTATAAAACAAATCTCGAGTTGTAAAGCATTTTCCATGCTCGTGAAGATACTGCACTCGACGCTACGCGTCTCGTGCGCAAAATTTTCCTTCGCATGTAAAATGCTGTTTACAACTCTAGATATGTAATATACGGTGTTTATCGCAATGGCGCTGCAAAAAGGGGATAAGAGAATAAATTCAAAAAATTTTATATGGGATTTCATACAAAACACAACTTGAATAATTTTAAAAATTATCTATGAAACTTCTCATTTTACTACAATGAAATAATTTAAATTTGTTTATGAACTATTATTGACTCTATGTTAAGCATAATATGTAAACTATTTTATTTTTTCTGTCCGTAAAACAAATACGAAAATGGGTCAAATTTTTCATACAACTTTGTATGGGACATATGCATGTTTCTTTTTTGAGAGACTTAAAAATAATATTTTATATATTACGCTTAATATATAGTCAATAATACTTTATAATCAAATAAAAATTGTTCAATTGTGCTAAAATGAGAAATTTCTTAGATAACTTTTAAAATTATTCAAGTTGTGTTTTGTATGGAATCGCATATAAAATTTTTGTGATTTTTTTCTTATCCCCCTTTTGCAGCGCCATTGCGGTAAACACCGGAACAGAAAAATCGCCCTATAGCATTTTTACCAGTGTAAAATAATGTTATTATTGTGTTCGCCTACAGATGGAATAATAACAGGCGAACACAATAATAACATTATTTTACACTGGTAAAAATGCTATATATAAATACAATCTTGTTTATTTTTTACACAATCAAATTTAGATATGTCGTTTTTTAAGTTTTTAGATGAATTTGTAAATATTATCATTTATATTTACAAGCGTAGAAAAATAGCGTTTTCTACGCGTTGGTAAAAACGTTTTTGCGTTCCTGAACTTATTCCACTCGACGCTATCGCGTCTCGTGGACAAACCATTCAGTCACGCAAAAAGAAAAGTTTTCACCACTTGTATAAAAATCTACTATTTTTTTATGATAACAAATGTACAGTCTATTCCACTAGTGTAAAAAGAATAACAAATTGTAGTTGCTATGGTTTTTCATATGATTTTACAAAGTATTTTAAACAACGCAACCATGAAAAAATAGAATATGAATTTTGAATGTTTTGTTGTCAATTTCTAACTTTATAATTTATAGTAAATATCGATTATATATATATACTATCATAGAAAAAATTGCGATCCTAAGCGAGATAAAAACATTTTTCGTTCGTAAACATGCCTCACTCGACGCTAGCGCGTCTCAAACAAATGTTTACTCTAAAAAAAACAATGTTTTCATCTTTTCAATATACTATTTTACATAAGCGAAAGCAAGACAAAATTATATTGCATTTATTTATATACAAACAATCTTAAAATCTCACGTTAAAATTAGAGTTTGTACTTCCGGGATTTTTTGCTTGACAAATCCCGGGATCCCAGGATTTGTGAAGCAAAAAATTCCGGGAATACAAACTCTAGTTAAAATATCACTATAGTGAGAAAACACAACAAAATGACCATCGTGTTTGTTTGTCACAACTAAGTCAAATAACGTGGAAAAATTACACAGCATAAAATGCTACACTAACTGGTAGCTAATCAAGACACCTCAATCAGGTATCAGTTAGTGCAGCTAAGCTGCAGCTTTGAAACTAAAACTGTTCTTTTGAAATACAAATTAGAGTAGACAAAAGTGGGTAAAGTACTAGAAGCAGATTGGAATAGAAATGAAGATTAGTATGATTTCATTAAACCATTTTTACGATTACATAGTGGGTGAATAAGAAGCAGCTTTTATAATCACCTTGAATAAAATTGTAATTTTTTAGTGGATGACAAAGGAAACGCAAGGATCCGAGGATAACTGATAAAACAACCGATTGTTCCGTGTTTTACTTTGTCCATATATAGAGTCCTAAACACAAATAAAAATTACCTTACATAACCGGAAAAGGCTTCAATGAAGCGGGTATTTGCACAAGTATTTGTATAAATATTTAAATAGTTCGAAAGTGATTTTGTGTTTGCTAAAAATCTAAATTAAATAAATTCCCTTACGTTATCGCCATAATTTTTTCCAGAAAGTAAGCCAGCGCCTCCCATTAATCCACAAATAACATTTGACACGATTGAGCCATATAAGTTTGTCATAACCATTACATCAAATTGATAAGGATTAGAAACCAGCTGCATGCAACAATTATCGATAATCATGTTATTATGCTTGATTTCAGGATATTCTTTGGCAACATCTATTGATGTTTCAAGGAAAAGCCCGTCGGATAATTTCATGATGTTTGCTTTGTGGATTGTGGTGACTGCCTTTCGCCCATGTTGTTTTGCATATTCAAATGCAAATCTACATACACGTTCAGAGTTTTCACGTGTGACAATTTTCATACTCTCTACAACCCCAGCAACACTCTGAAATAATTAAATGATGGTTAATTCTGTAGAATAATTTGAAGTAATTAATATCCCACCTCATGTTCCAACATAGCATATTCTCCTTCAGTATTTTGTCTAATGACAACACAGTCAATATCTTTATAATGGCCGGGGACGTTGGGATATGATTTGCAATTAAGAACGTTCACATATAAATCAAGTTCATTTCTAATTGCAACATTTCTAGATTGAACCCCAGCTAGTTCACTTTTGGTTTCAATGTTACCTTTAATAGCTACACCATTACGTTTAATTGAGGTAATCGCATCATCTAAATCCTCGTCTTGTTCTGATGAGGCATCAATTTGAACAACTTCAAAATCTACAGGAACACCCGCGATTCTTGAACAAAATTAAGGCATGCGGTAACATAAAATCTAAAACCAGGTAAAATAATATATATGCATACCTAAAAATCTCTCGAACATAGTTCATTAGCTCTGGACCAATTCCACTACCCGGAAGCATTGTTACATGATGACGGCCACCATATTGAGCTTTTGGGATATTAATCTTAAAACCAAATAAGAAGTTTTCACAAAGATGAAATATTTAGATTTTATTTTTCTTACTGTTTTTTTAACCAAGGGGGTTTTGTGTTGAAGATCATATGCAGACATAGCATAACTCTGAAAAAAAAATTATATTTTAAATTCACTAATAGTGAATTCTTTTCTACCTGTTCGGTACAAGTTCCAACACAGAATTATTGAAATCTTTATTCTTTTGTATTTTTGTAAAAAGTGCAATACAAAAAAAACAAATTTCGATAATTCGGAGTCGGAACTTGTACCGAACAGGTAGAAAAGAATTCACTATTAAAGATTTATTATATAACTTTGAAATTTAAATTTTTTTAATAACTCTTACCCGTTTAATGGTTGGCATTATCACATTTTGAGATAATTTTAAAAAGCGATTTGCCATTTTTATTAAATTAATAAAAACGAAATAATTTTGAAACCAACTAAATAATTTTTTACGGAATCACTTACAAGTTAAAACTTGTAAGGTTATAAAAAAAAATAAGAAACTGACATTTATGGGCTAGACCATGATTAGACTATCAACAATATTGGACAAATATTTTCTATCCAAGTTTTGCCCTACATTAAACGTATATTACACTATCAAGTATATTGGTCAAATAAAAAAACAGGCAGTCTTGAGGACTGCCGACAGAAGTGAAAACTTATGCCCGATTTATGGTCGGTAACGTTAAATCGAGAAACGAAAACGCTATTAGATTCAACAAATTTTTTTCAAATATTTTGTTTGCGGCGAATTAAAAATAGTATACGACGCATGGAAATATGCTAATTGGACTTAATGTGGGTGCAAATCTCGTCTGGGGGCTCGATTTGCAAACTCCGCATACGTCTAACAACTTTAATTAGCTTTACCTCCTGTACGTCTATTCCGGCATTTCCCTGGGAATTGGGAATTGAGAAAAAAGTGGAATAAATGAAATAAAGAAATATTTTCTAATACGAATTTGTTATTTCCCGCGACACGGAATACTAGTTATGAAAAAATTGCTATAATTTATTTCTCAATTCCTATTTCCCGATGTACCGGAATAGGGCTACGGAATCATAATCTACGTACTATTTATGAACATCTAAAATATGTATGTATATATATGTCTTTACCGTAAGGTGACCAGACGTCATCTTTTGAAGATGACAGTCATCTTTTACGAACGATTGCCATCTTTTAAAATAATGCCAATTTTTTTGTCATCTTTTACAAAAATGAGCATCTTTGTCATCTGTTTATCATATCGCATACTTATAAATGAATGAAATTAGAAAAATAAATATGTATTGTGATTATCAAAAGCTGTCAATGGGGATTGAAAAACAATTTGAGCATGACCAATGATAGGTTAAAATATTCAATCATTTTGATAATTAATGCATTGCTTATTCCGAAATTTCAAACTTATTAGAATTCCTTTTTGGTCTACCAGGACCAAACGCATCGGTGGAAAGAGTATTTTTATTTATTAAGTAAGTCAATACGTAAGTTAATACAGTCAATTAAAAAGACTCAAATTTTGATTAAATGTGTTGAGACAAGTCAGTCTCAGTTTATTTTAATAAACGAAAAAAATCAACACAGAAATTTTAAAAGAGAGTCCAATGAAACCCTATTGAAAGAAGTTCATGTCATCCAAGACCAAATATATCTACATGAATAATGTCGTGTTCTTTGGCAAGAAAAAATTGATCTGAGATCAAAAAATTAGCTGTCAGATCAAATTAGCTGTCAGTTTGTGTTCTTTGGCGAAAAAAGATTGATTTATTTTTTGATCTAGATCAAATTTTAAAAATCTAGATTTTTTGGTAGATTTTACAAATACATTCAAATATTATTTTTTATTGTCAAATTTATGTAAACAAAAAAAAACCGCCATTTTAATTATTATTATTATTTTGTTTAAAAATAATTTATTATTATTTAAATTACTAATTAATTATAAAGTTATTACAAATAAAATGATAGAACGTAAATCTATCATTTTCAAATGTAAACATAACCAAACATATCAACGGATAGAACAAAAAGTGAAAACAATTTACTACTACAATTACAAAAGTAGATTGATTTATTTTATGCTGTTCGTTGGCAAGCAAATAAATCAATCTTTTTTCGATCAAGCCAAAGAACATGACATAAGAAAATATATGTCCTTTTTTGCGAAATAAATCATTTTCAATATTTAAATAAATATAATTAATAATTTTTGAATAAATTTTATTTTAATTTTCTGTTAATTCAGTAAATTATTTGTGATGTAACATCACCCCGATGGAAAATCTCCCATCAAGAATAATATAAGAACTGAATCTAAAAAATTATGGTGCAAATTATGAAACTTTTTGCAATCCATACAATTTTAGAGCGATCTAGTTTCGAACCAATGAGAAAATTTTTAAACTTTAAAAAAGTTTATCATTCTCATCAGGGCTAGCCGACTAGATAAACTCTACCAAAAAATGTTAACGCTAATGATTATAAACCAAAAATTAGGTTACAACTCTAGCGAAGTGTAAAAACAAAAAATTTACATAAACATACATTTAATAAATTCAGGTTTAGTCAATTAATTTCTCTGGTGATCACTGTTTTGTTATACTCTAGATTTTCTAGTATTGAATAACAATACTAGTCATCTTCTTCAGACTAGTCATCTTCTTCTCACAGATACAATTTTGTTATTCAATACTAGAAAATCTAGAGTATAACAAAACAGTGATCACCAGAGAAATTAATTGACTAAACCTGAATTTATTAAATGTATGTTTATGTAAATTTTTTGTTTTTACACTTCGCTAGAGTTGTAACCTAATTTTTGGTTTATAATCATTAGCGTTAACATTTTTTGGTAGAGTTTATCTAGTCGGCTAGCCCTGATGAGAATGATAAACTTTTTTAAAGTTTAAAAATTTTCTCATTGGTTCGAAACTAGATCGCTCTAAAATTGTATGGATTGCAAAAAGTTTCATAATTTGCACCATAATTTTTTAGATTCAGTTCTTATATTTAATTTTCTGTTTTACTTTTTTTTTATTTTACTAGGTTTTTGAGGGGGGACAAATATTGACAATATTAACAAGAAACTGTCATCTTTTGGTTTGAAAATAATCTGGTCACCATTGAATAAATATCTAAGGAAGAGTAAAGCCGTGCATTCACATAAAACAGAAACAGAAACAGAAACTGAAAATTTTCAGTTTCTGTTTCTGTTTCAGTTTCTAATTTGGTTGACGGTGGTGAATAATAAAACAGAAACAGAAACCGAATTTTAAGATGGCAGCTGTCATATTATATTATATATGTCAAAATTAAAATATATATATTTAACCCAATCCATATATATTTAACCCAATTAAAATTGAAAAAATTATATTAATATAAAAAAAATATTGTAATTCAATAAACTGTGTATTTTACTGTGTATACTTCACTGTGTATATAGTGAAGAAGAAATTTATTTTTTTCGTTATCGCACATAATAATATCCATCAAAAAAAATCGAGCCAAATTCAACGTAAATTATTTTTGACTAAATATTTATTTCTTAAAATAATGTACAATCCCGTTACATAAATTTAAAATAATATGGTCACGTGACAGTTTCTGGACCAGAAACAATTAAATTTTAATTGTTTCTGGTCCAGACAAAACAGACGAATTTTCAGTTTCTGTTTCTGTTTCTAAATTAGGTTTCTATTCCTGTTGCTGTCAAATTTGTATGAAATTCGGTTTCTGTTTCTGTTTCTGTTTTATGTGAATGCACGGCTTAACTAGACATTTTGAGTGAAGCATCTAATTTTTAGTATTAGTGAAGTTTGATAGTGTTTGCATTCTAGCTGGGTGGTACTGTTTACAATTTGCATATTTATATTTTCAAAACTAATAAAAGAAATGATAAATGTTACATATAAATTTAAAAGCCTAATATGTTTGAATAAAATATTTCATGATATTTCCATATATAAATATTTTTAATTGTCCATACAACACAAATTTTAATCATATTGAATTACTTTAAGAACACCTTATATTCGACTGTGATAGCGTTTGAAATTTCGTTTGACAACGATGGATTAAGAAAAATTACATTTATGTAGGGTAATAAAATATAAAATTAAACTAGAAAATAACAGTTTTTGTAAAGCAAATACTTTATGTTTTTGTTAAAACATCATTCTAAACCCTTTTTATGCGTAGTATTAGTAAAAATATTATAATCTTTGATATGAAATTCGATGATCAAATTTCAGTGTATTTAAGGTTATTTGTACATATTTTAATGCAACACTTCATTTTTATGAATAAACTACCGCACAAATACTAATAATTGTTTTGTAAAACAATAATTTAAACTTTTATTTTTATAAATTTTGTTTAATTTAAATATCTTAAAGTAGAATTTCGGATAAAAGCTATCATTTTATTTTAAAATACAAAACGAAATATGTCAAATGTCATGGATGAAGAACGCACAGATATACAAATTACATACTTCAAAAAATATTCGTGCAGCCACACGTAATTATTCTTCCTTATATATTTATTCAATGCTGGTCACCTTACTCTACGTAGTCATCAAATTGAAAAAAATTATTTGACTAGAAGTTGGATAGAAAATATTTGTTCAATATATTTGATAATCTAATAAGCCCCTAAACATGATTTTTTGTAGATGTCACCCTGTTCAGTTATTTTTCGATCTCTTTACCGGTTAAAAACAATTCTGCAAAATTTCTTGACAAACAAAAGATTCATATTTCATTTATCAAATACGTTTGTTATTCGAAAGGACTTAAATTTTAATAAAGTGTGTGAAAGAAAAAATTGGTAAGAAATTTTATATTATTTAAAAGTGCAAAGTTAGCAGTTTTATTTATGAATAACTTTAGAAATAATTATTAGTTAATTTACATATTTTATGCATATGCATTTTGTTTCAAAAGGACTAGACTACGAATAAAATGAATTTGGCACGTGTTTAGTTTTAGTGAATCGCGACTATAGTATACAAAGAAAGGCTATAAGATTTTAATTTAGTTTATATGCTAAACTAGATGTTGTAAGGATAGTAAGAATTAATAATTTGATCAAAAATATTTTGTCTCATTAATCTTACGATTAGGAACATTGTTTTATTATTTTTGTTTGTCAAATTTAAATACGCGCAATTTAACAAAAAAATGTAAGGTTAAACAAGAAAAATTACGTTTTTTATTCAAATAACTACTTCATGCACATGCGCTTGGGATTTTAAAGTTTCCATCAGTAAATATATACTAACAACTATTGTTAGTTTTTAATTCAGATTTACTGTTTTAATGGTGATCGCGCGATCGATGTACGTAGCTTTTCCTAGATTCCTAGCGAAAATTAGCAATAAAATGTAAGTTGATTGCCGTTGGTAATTTTCCAAATGCTCTCCAAAAATAAATAGTCCTATATAAAACTCAATCGAAGATATAGATTTTAGTGCAAACGATAATTTCATATACAATTAAATTGCAATTGTATTTTATATTGCGATTTTTTTAATGATTATTGTGTGACAATATAAATTACCTGAAACTGCGTCCCTATCCACTTAAACTTCTATTAATCTTATTCAGATGGTTGCATTAAATTTAAAGATTTTTAATTAATATAAAAAAGCTATATAATACATTTACAAACAGGTTAGTTAGCAAGCATTGTTAACAAGCCGCTAGTTAGCGAGTTTAAAAGCTGGGGCGAGTACATTGTAAAGTAGGCAGCCAATCAACTTGTTTTGGTAGATCTGCTAATTAGATAGTGAATATAATTACACTATGAGTTTACTAGCTGCTAGTAATATATGGTTTAGGCAATATTTCATTTTTACAAATTAATGATTAAAATTCAAAATACAACTTAAATTAGAAAAATTTAATAAGTTAATATACTACTCTGTCAACCGTTTCTTCAATATCAGAAGGAAATGTTTCGTATCAGAAACCAGGAAATAAAAAAGTTATACCCACCTTTCTATCTATACCATAACTAGATCATTCTAGATTTCTGTGTAAACAATCCATTTCGATAATATTAATAAAAAGTACTCAAAATAGAGAACTTTTTCTGCAAAGGTCTATATTTCTAAAATATGGTTTAATATTCATTTTGCTTATAATAATTTAATCTTCTGTAATCATTTTCTCATAAATTTCATGATATTGTAGTTTACTTTTTGTATGGTTTTGATACACAATAATTACAATTGGTCTAAAAATAGTTATATTTCAGCATTTTTTTTTTTTTAACCAGGTAACAAACCTTAACGGTATACGGTACGGAAAAACTGTGTTTTTTTACACGGAAGTAAATCGGTACATATTTGTTTGTCCCATTGGCTAAATAATACTAGTTTCCCACCGTAGCAAGTTGCTAGCTAGTATAGTTTAATAAAGTATAATAGCAACGGTGTGAAAGCAAACTATCACAACAATTATTTTAAATTTGCTATTTTCATTTGCTAGCTAGTAAATATAATACTTATCAAATAAAGTATAATATCGACGGTGTGAAACGTAATTATTATTTTATAGGTGAAATGTCATTTTATGGAATTTGTAAACATTGTGTTTTCTTGCGATTTTTAGCTTGTAAGATTCATTTCTGATATTTAATAAATTAAAGTGTATGTATTAATTGTTGATTATGATATGGATATGTTCAGTATAGCATTATAAAGGAATAGGACATGAAAAACGTAGTCAACGTAGACGTTTGGTTTTCGTGAGAGAATTATTTAAAAAAGACGTTATAGAATAAAACTTATACGTATTTTATGCTGTTCAAAAACAATGGCAGGGCTGATCTAAATCTAGACTGATTTTCTCTGGGTTGTAAATTTCATTTTAAAAACTATAACGCTAATATCAAATATAAAATTGACAGTACGGTATTTTGATATATCAATTTTATTCTAGTGTCAAGTTAGGTTTGGTTTCCCACCGAAACATTATCTTAATATAATATGAACGGTGAGAAATCAAACTAATATCAAATATTTGCTATACTACATAGTAAATTTCTGCGGTGGGAAACTAGTATAAGTTTTATTTGTGCATATATGAATTTACATGCAACTTCTAGATTTTCTATTTATTTTGGATTTTGATAAGTCAATTTTTGCATTAGTTGTTAATTTGTAAAACAAACGAAACTGCTTTTTTCGAAATTCATCATTCAGTTGATTTTAATGTCATTATAACATGTTTTAATACATAATTAACAGACATGCACAATGTAAAAATCTTTGTATTGTACATTATTACAAATTATTTGTTCTAAAAAACTTAAACTTGTTCTAATAAACTTATTTGCAGAAACGTATAACAATGCTCCCATCGCACTTCATTTGTTTTTTTTTTTTAACGAAACTCATTATTTATGAGACTACCTACTATTAATTTAGTGCGTGACAGTATTGTGTTCTACATTTTTTTTTTAAAAGTTGTTTGCAAAGCTTGCAATATAAAAATAACGCCAGATTTTCAAATATAGTTAAATATATCTATTTCATTTTAACATTTTATTTGTAGCACTATTGATTATTTTGTTTTAACTAATGAGTAAACGTTTATTGGACGATTCTTATAAAGAAATGGCTGATCAGCAAGCTCAAGGGAGGGCACGCGGACGTGGTAGAATAACTGCTCCAAGGCCTTCGGATAGTCGACCAGAAGAACAAGGGGCAGGAGCTGTGGTATGTATTTTACACACACTTTTTGTGAATAACAACAATGTTTATATTCGATTCTAGCAAAAGCGTCCTGCGTGGGATGTTCCTGGAGGTTCGGCCGTTCGTCCAAGTGCACCTGCAGTATTGCATGCTGCAGGACGTGCAACAATGCATCGGAGTCAGGATGTTGGAGCGTCTACATCTGCAGAACCATGTGCGTATATTATATAAAGTAATGAAACTTTTAATTAGAATTGATTTATCTTTTAGCTGGATCTGCTGGTGGTGGCGGAGACGCTCAACGCGGTGCAATGCGTGGACGGAGAGTGATTTACGACCTAATAAAAACAAGACCTGATACGTTAGGATCGAAAAAGGGTACATCTGGAAGACCGGTGCCATTGCTATCTAATTATTTCAAATTATTAAAAAAACCGAAGTGGTCACTGTATCAGTACCACGTAAGTTATAATCCAGAAATCGAACTAAATGGTATTCGTAAAAAATTGATGCGAGTTCACAAAAATACCTTGGGTGGTAATATTTTTGATGGTACATCTCTGTTTTTAACAGAGAGATTGGAAAAGGACATTACTGAATTGTGCAGTAAGAATGATAACGATGAAAATATAAGAATTACTATTAAGTTTGCAGGGCAAATATCTATGTTGGAAGGACGAGCTGTCCAGATTTTAAATATTATTATGCGGAAAGCGTTGGAAGGATTGAAAATGCAGTTAGTGGGTAGAAATTTCTTCGATCTTTAGCTAAGGTAAAGTATAAGACCTTTTATTTTTACAAATTTTATTTGCTTTTTAAAATAGTACAAAAAATTAAATTTTATTTTCACAATTGGCAATAAACACAGGCAACTCTATGTTTTTTTTTTTTTTTTTTTTTGTAAATTAATGTTCGCTTCAAAATAATTGTTGAGGTTGTTGTTAAACATCGTTACAGTTTAGTTTTGTAGCAGGGAGAGTAAATCACTTAAATTTTATGGCGGATGAATATTTGATCTACAATGTATTATGCTTATAGTGTATTCTTTTAGACTGTGCCGAGTATGGACAAAAAATCCAGTATTTTAAAATCGTCTCCACACAGAACAAAAAAAAATCAGTACAATTACAAGTTAAAAAGAACACTTTGATTTCGTTCTATTTTTTCATTACAAATATTAACCCAGATTGATTGTGATTGGTTGATTTTTGTTCACAAAATAATATTTTCATAATATTAATACCTGTTATACAAAAAAAACATCCCAAATACGATAAACAAACAAAAATCACAAAAATTTCAGTACAACATCTACACCACCAATTTCTACGATGCTATTTTTTTTTTTTGTGCTGGGTGTGGCCTGTCGGCAAAATAACAATTCTGTTTCCAAAAGAATACGATCGAAATCATAATTCTGTGCTGGTACAACACAAATTTCGATAATTCGGTGTTGGAACTTGTTCAGTACGGTCGAAAAGAACACACTATTAGTTTTAAAAAAGCTGCTGACGTTATTTAGTCTTATAATCGAAGCATGATGTTGTTTGGTATTATGGTAGTATTAGCAGTTAAAAGCGATTTCTCATTTCATTTGATTTGCTATTTTACTTTTATTGGAGTCTCTTTTTATTGTTTTTGTTTATATTTAAATCCTTATTCTATAATTTCCAAACCAATTATAAATTGTTGATAAATCTAATGCTTTTTATAAAAATAATTACCGTTATCGATTGTTAGGGTTTTTGATGTTTATGCAAAAATCCACAAACTTTTAAAGACGTAAGTTTATAATTTAGTTTAATTATTACTGACACGTTTTTCTGCATTAGATGTATAATTCGATAAACTTTATTCCCAAATATCCTGTGTGTGGTCACTGTGGTGGTTCTTTCCGTTGAGAACTCGATTTGGGCAGTAGTTTCTTATTGTGTCTTCTACAACTTTGGTGTGAACGTACGCTCATCGATGTTACCGGTAATTTGGTTGTCTCTGACATCACATGATTCCATGAAGCACCTCACAGTCCTTATCTCTCTAGGTGGTGCAATCGTTGATAAGGTGCCATTGAAAGGATGTTGTTTTTTGTGACAGGCCCATGGATAGGGTTTGGTAAACATTTTATTACGTTCATGGATCGGCAATATGTTACATTCCTCGTGCAAGTGACGACAGTGTGCCAACAAATTATATCCCTTTGTGGTTCGCAAAGTTGTGTTTTGTGTTGTTTGTAACTTATTCAAGTGAGTGTCGGCGAACTGGGGAGTGTAAGGTGTAATTTATAATTTGTTTTCCTGTTGTTTTGTAATTTTATCTTTGCCGATTAAATACAGTTAAACTTCCATAAATCGAACTATTATTCGAATTTCTCTATAAATCATATTTATGTTTTGCGTGTTTATATTTCGAAATTTCTCCAAATCGAACAAAAATTAATGGCATATAGTGATCTGTGATTCGAACTATGGAAGTTTCACTGTATCAGATGATATTTTCAATGTATTATTCCTGTTTTTCCATCTGGAGCTCATATTGTGCATAAGCATTGAATTTTATTCCCAACAGTATTGGATTTTTTACCTGCGCTTTAATCATTAAGAGATGCAGTGCTCCAAATTTTTGAAAACATTTGCTTTTTATCTCTTCATCATTAGTAACGCGATAGTAACACGAGAAATGAGTAACGCGAGAAATCAGTAACACGATAAATAGTTTTGGAGGTGATATTACACTGCATAAGTCGTTCGTTCTCCTATCTTGAAAGAGTATGAACGAATAAATCCCGCACGGTGAGACTATACCATAAATATAAACGAGCACCTAAAAAAGTCGCCGATTAGAGTGACCAAAATTTCCCGAAGTTTAATTCTATCAAAACAGCTATGACTGGATTCCAGATCCAAAACAGAGTTTTTCAACAATATTTCAATGTGTGCCGAATAAATAGGCGAATGTGAAATTGTGTATTTATTTTTTAGGAACATAGGGCATTTACTAGACTGGACCATCTAGCTCCGCTGTAGACAATCGTTTTAGTTTTTTTTTTTTCATGTTTTGCCATTTTGCTTTTGCTAGCTCCGTTTTCTTCCACGTCATTGGTGGTCTTCCAACTTTCCTTTTACCTTGTGGATTCCACTCTAGGGACATCTTTGTTATATCTTCAGCTGATTTTCTCAGTGTATGTCCTACCTATTTCTATTTCCTTTGTTTTATATCGGTCTCAATGTCTAACTGCTCTATTTTTTTGTAGAAGCTAAAATTGATGTTGAGACAAACTTCATGTGTAAGAGTTGATAACTTTTGTATTTTCTGCTGCATGTCCATATGTGTGTGTGTGTAAGTAGGTAGATGTCGTCTGCGTAGTCTAGATCATTGAGCCGTCTTGTTGGGTCCCGTTGTATTCCATTTGAAGTCGCATTATCAAACTTTTACATGATACTCTAATATTATTAGGATTAGTAGCGAAGATAGTACACAAACTTGTCTCATTCCTCGGTGGTTGGAGTATTTATTATTTTGCTGTCCTTATTCTGTTTAGTATCCTGATCAGGGCTGCGGACTCTGCCAATTAAGCAACTCCGACTCCAAGTTCTTAAATTTTAAATCCGACTCCGACTCACATTTATATATTTAATAGAAACTATTCAAATTTGATTTCGAAACAATAAATTCTACAAAACGTCATAAAGCACCCCACCCTGGTATCGACTATGATATGACATATCCAAAAAGATTGTACAGGGTAGTGAACCTCTATCTTCAAGATTGTTTCAACTTCTTTAAATGATCTGTATAGGACTGAAACTATGCCGCAGGACTGGAATTCAGCTACGCTGATACCAATTACAAAAATGATAAATGCCACCTGTGTGAAAATTACAGAGGAATTGCTCTACTCTACTACATATTATATATGATTTTTTATAAATTTTTCTAGTAGACCAACCAACTTTTCAAATTTACAAAACTGGACATGATTGATATCACCAACTTACATTAACCTCTTCTACCCTGAGCGAAATGAGCGAAGAGATGCACTTTAATACAAACAGTAAAATTTGAAAAATTGAATCAATTTTGTGGTATCGTATTTTGAATAGTAAAACGAGAAAACGAAGAGGATTTCAGTGTGTGGTTCCACTTTCACCATTGATTTTCTTGGAAACTATAAGTCCTTATGAACTGAAATATGGGATTGGCAATAAAAGTGACTTACTTCAATGAAAACACAAATTTTACTGGACTTGTTTTTGAGGAGCTTAAAATAGTAGTTTCTTATAATAGTTTTTTGAAAACCCAAAAAAAGAGGTGTGGCGCCTTTCAGATGGGTGTTACGTAAAAGTTTGATTTTTCCAAGTAACACAGTGTTTTTTTTTCGGATGCTCTTGATATTGCCAAAGCATTTTACAAAGTATGGCACAACAATCTTATATGCAAATTGAGATTCTACGGCTTGGGCGAGCAACTTATTTCTTGGCTACAGAGTTTTATATCAGCGTAAATTTCACGTTAATGTGGATGGTGTCTCATCGGATGTTTTTTTTTTTTTTTTTTTTTTTTTTTTTTTTTTTTTTTTTTTTTTTTTTTTTTTTTTTTTCTTCTCTTTTTCTCTCTCAACTAATGCAGGTGTTCCTCGGGGTTGTGCTTTGTCACCAACTCTCTTATTTATATTTACAATTTGTTGAATTCAAAAATTAGTCCTATTCATAGTTTTGTTGATAATAGCACGCTTCATGCGTCTCATGAAAATCCTAAATTATATTCACCGTGAGCGCTTAATAACTTTAGATCGAAATTGATAGATTTCCTAAACACTGTCATTAAAACAATAATGGATTGGGGTGTTGGTAACAGCGATGAATTCAATACGAGCAAAACACTGGTTTGTCATTTTTCTAGATAATCCACACCTAATATGTTTTCATTAAAGTTTTACTCTACAGATCTTGTAGAATAGGAATCTGTAAGACTTTTAGGCGTAGAAGTTGAAAATAATTTGAAATGGAATTTTCATATTCTTAACCTTGATTCCGTTCATCGGAGAGCTGTTATAATGCTTGGCAACTCAACTCATACTAATGAGCTTGATTATTTGTAGCACAGACGAAATGTTGCTGATTTGACAATTTTCTATTTGACAATTTTCTATTTGACAAATACATTATGGATGACCGAACTCCCGCAGAGATAAAATCAATTTAACCTGAACAAGCAAACCTATTGCGTTGTACCAGAGTAAATGTTGTGGCCCATCTATTTAAGGTTCAAATAAAAAAAGCATACAACTGTCGCCTTTCAACGTGATTCAACAGAGTCTCACTTCTGGAATGCCTTACCTTTTTGGGTTTTCCCCGATGCTTTAATCCTCAAAATTTTAAAGTTAACGTTAAATAAATTTAAAGAAACTTAATTTCTTTGAACATTTTAACATAATCCTAATCCCTAGTTGGCATGGTGTCTTCGGATATTCAAAATAACCTGAAATGGAATAAACATGTGTTCAACCTCGCTAAATCTGCAATGCAAAAATTAGGATTCTTGAGTCGATGTAAAAAGTATTTCAATCCCGAGCAAATTTTGCTAATCTTCAAGTCCTTTATTCGTCCATGTATGGAGTACTGCTGTCATGTTTGGGGAGGTGCTTGTCAGTCAACAATAAAATGTCTAGACTCTGTACAGAGAAAAGCAATACGGTTGATTGGTAATACCGAACTAACGGACCAGCTTGATTCACTCCAGTACAGAAGAAATGTGGCTGAACTATCAATCTACTATAAATATAACTTTAGAGAATTCTACTCTAAGGAAATTCAAAATATCCTTCCATCGTGTGCGCAGTATAATCGACAAACAAGAGCTGCCGAGTTATCCCATTCATTTGTTGTACAAATGCCTCGTTGAAGAACTGTGTCCTTTCAGAACGACTATTTTAATAGAGTGGCCAAATTGTGGAACTCAATGCCTCCCTCTGTATTTCCCGATGAATTTTCCCCTCAGGCATTTAAAGAAAATGTCCATAATCATTTAAAACAATTAGTATAGTTAGTTATCCCTATATCCCCATTCCTTCCATTTTCCTCATCTCCTTCCTTTATAGTTGACATGGTATCTTCGGATATTCAAAGAGTCTAAATAATAAATATTTCATATTTAGTGTGCTAAACATGTCTAACTAATTAATTAAAAAAAAAAAAAATACTAAACATGCCTAACTTTGAATAAAAAAAAATAAGTTACATCGTATTTTGGTAATAAATTTATAGATTCTAAGTTAACAAAACCCCAAATGGTTTTACAAGTAAATTAAATTATGCGAGGTTTATGAATAAAGAGAATGAACTTTTAACAGAACCAGTGAGATGTCCATTTGAACTCCTTGATGCCAATACCATTAAACCAGCTTCAAATTTTATATAATTTAACAAAAGAGTATCGCAATGAAATGAACGCCATATCAGGATAGGTTATGTTACGAACAGAAGCAGTCATATATCACGCTTAGGTCTACTGATTTTTTTTATGATACCTCACCTAACACCACTTATCATTTAAGCTTAAACCTCTAGCTTATCTACTATAGACTCTAACGACTCGATGCTTGGCCATTAGTCATCGTTTGCGTTAACACTCTCGGCTTTACATTGCCAAGTCTAATAAAATATTAAAATGAAAGAGATTTAATCAATTCAAACTTTATAAAACCTCACTCCTTTAAAAAAAATTTTGAATTTTTGAAACCTAAACATCGAATTTCTTCCATTAGATTTCAATGTTTAGAAAGAAAACAAACGAGATAAATAAAATATTCTCAACAGAAAAAGCAACCAAAACATTTTCTACGCTTCAATGCTTCAGCGCTTCAATGCTTAATTGCTTCAGTTTTTGTTCGATGTTTATTTTTTGTAATCGTTAAGTAATTTTTTGTCATGCCATCTCATGATCATATGGAGTTAGTGTGATTTGTGAAATCAAATCACACTTTTTGCTATGTGTACTTCATTTCACCAAAATAATCGAATTTTTATGAATTCTAATACTTACTTTTAGTTGTAAGACAACATCTTCACACAAAAAAAAGCAAGACTGAGGTACCAGCGATGTATTTTTATCGATAAGAATGATTTTGGAAGAATGTCTAGAGTTCAACATACCTCTATACCTGTCTACTTAATGGACTCTAAATGCTGTGCACAAATAGAACACAAAGTAGAAAAGTTTTCTAAAGTTGACTGCGGCGCTTAAGACAAGATGGTGCTATTTTCTCTACACTTTTAAAACTGGCCTTGAAATATGTGAGCAGCAAAACAAAACTACCGACTAACAATGTCTTGTCATTAAAATCAGTATATATGATCGCGTACGCTGATGATATTTTCATCCTTGACAGAAGTGAATCTTTAAGAAGTGAGACTTCAAGTCGTTTGAGACGGGCAATATACTGTTACGTTTTTCTAAGCTTCCTTCGAATTGGCCTTACTCTCAATTCGATAAACGTAATTACCAATCTCTTCTGAGTTCGATCACTGATTAGTAAGCACAAACACCAGGTTTTATTAAGAATTCAACACCTTAATTATGTCACAACAACAGGAAAACAATACAGCAAACAATATTCCTAACTAGAATATTCTTTCAACAGCTTCAGAAACTCCAACGGTTTATTGTAGAAATTTCCAGTAATAACAGCGTTAAAATAATACACAAAATATTTCTATTCAATAACACTTATAACTTTATTACACTTATAACTTTAACTTCACTATCGCAGGTTTAAAATAAAACTAATTAAAAACTACAAGAAACAATTTCCTTATATACCTTCTGCTTAATCTCTAGAAATTTCTAGGTAACTTTTTAGAAACCTTGAGAAAATATTAGAATATTCGATTATTTTACGTTACGTTGATTTGATTTATAAAATCATAAAACAAATAGACCTTAATTCTAAGAACATGTACAACAACAACAACACTTTCATTCACTTTCTGTTGTGTTTTGTTGATTTTATTTTCCTGGAAGTGACCGTAATCGTTTAGATCTTTCTGTAATCGTCTAGATTTTTCTGCAATCGTAACAATACAATTGGGTC
The DNA here is from genome assembly GCA_963693315.1 of Diogma glabrata. Classification (NCBI taxonomy): domain Eukaryota; kingdom Metazoa; phylum Arthropoda; class Insecta; order Diptera; family Cylindrotomidae; genus Diogma; species Diogma glabrata. The sequence goes on along the minus strand of OY856188.1, from coordinate 136,311,284 downwards.
CGCAAAAAATTATGATAAAATCAAAAATATATGATTTTTTCAAGAGCGGTTGATAAAAAAGATTTGATGTGCGAATCAAGGGAGTTAAATCCTTTTAATATTTGTAATCAAAGCTTGACTGAAACAACGGCTCGATTTAACCTCTTCTTAAATCATCTTATGTTTCACCAAACAACAAACTCAAGATATACAAGAATTTAATTAGACAATTGATTAATATAGGCTCAAACGTAAAGCCGGTTTAGAATCTGGTATAATACAAAAATTACCGTTAGTTCACTAGAGAGTAAGCGACCGCGAGGTTGACCATGCAACACTGACGTAATAAATAGTAATAAAATAGTTTATAATTTTGTTTTATACCTAGAAAAAAAACTACAGAAGAAAATAAAAACAAAAAATAACATTATAATTTTCAAATAGGAGTCGGAGTCGACAAATTTTTTGATTATTTTTCTGACTCCGACTCCAGTTACTATAAAATTCGTTCCGATCCTGATCCCTGATTCAAATAGGAGTCGACAAATTTTTTGATTATTCCAACTCCAGTTACTATAAAATTCATCCTGATCCTGATAAATTTCCTTGATTAGATCAATTATTTTCTTCGGCTTGCCCATTTCGCATAGTGTTTTCCATATCACGCTTCTGTTGATTGAGTTGAAGACGCAACGCATTCGAAGATCACGAAGAGGAGATATAGTGGTGAATTTCATTCGTTTGATGATACGAATTGTCTTATGATCAGTACAGCAGCTAACGGATCTAAATCAAGCTTGTTTATGCTTAGTTGGATGTTAATAGATTGAAATATTCTTTCGAGAATGTTAATCGCTAGTATTTTCATTGTGGTGATAAGCCCTCTCCAGGCTGGTGATTTTATTGTGTTTTCTCATTACGAGATATTAACATGAGAGTTTTTTTTTTTTTTTTGTATATGTGAATGCAATATATTTTTACCTTGCTTTCGCTTATGTTAAAAATATTGTTTGTTCATTTTGACACATAAAGGAAAATATATTGCATTCACTTATACAAACTTAACATTTCATGTTAATATCTCGTAATGAGAAAACAACAAAATGACCATCCTGTTCTTGCATTCTCTTAGATTACATTTCTTTGGAATTTTGATGGTTAAATCATCTTTTCTTTATTGCTATTTTACAGTTTTTCCATACATCAACTAATAGTAGTGTTAGAGCTTCCCCTGTTGGAGCTACAACTACTTTTAATAATTCTGCTGATATGTTATCGATACCAGCAGTTTTGTTATTCCTGACTTTTGTATGGCATCTCTAATTTCCCGTTACTTTGGTGGATGGGTGTTCATAGTTTCGTTATAGTTCCCATCCGGAGACAGCAAATTTTCATAATTTTGTTGGCAGTTGTCTTCAAAGTGTTATTTTCATATATTAAGCAGTTGTTCATGTGCTGTAGGGCTTGAACAAATTCATTTTTAATTGGTGGAGTATGTGTATATTTGTAAGTGATCTTTCTCACACTTCTGTGTAGCGTGTTCATGTTTCTATTAGCTGTCAGCAGTCTTGAGAATGTATCTTCTGCGATTATTTCTTGCCATCTTTTCACTTGTTTAGCTGTACTTTCATATCTAATTCGGATTTGTGTTCTCTTGGCAGAGTTACACTTTCAATAGAAAACGCCCTTCGATTTACTTCCACATATCATCACTAATTAATAATCATTCATGGTTTCCATGCTTTTTTTTTTGTTGGTATCTAAGCATATCTAGCAGTTTTGATGTAAGCTTCCTCAATTTGTTCTCTTTTTTTTTTATCAATATTGGTGGTTTCGTTATTTGGTAGATAGCTAGCTGTAGCGATATTTTGAAGATGTTATTAGAATTTTTGTCTCTCAATCTATTGGTGTTAAATTTTCTCTGATATGGTTTGTTGTGTTTTACAGCAGCTGGTGTGCTTTTGAACGTTGCAATGATCAGTTGGTGTTCTCTGTGTATATCTGCTCCTCGTTTTGCTTTGACGTCTTGTAAGAGAATAGAAACTTCTTATTTAACAGTACGTGATCGTCTAACGCTGGTGTACCTCAAGGCTCAGTTTTATCCCTCACTTTATATTTTATCTATATCAACGAACTGTTTTTGAATAGTTTTACAGATGATAGTACACTGCACAAGTAATTCGTCCCTCTACATTCAAAGGATAAAATGCAAGAACGAATAAATCCGCCCGGAGAAACGCTGCCATAAAGTAAACGAGGACCTAGAAAAAGTCGCCGATTGGGGTGACAAAAATTTGATCAATTTTAAATCTTTCAAAACACAGCTGTTGATTGTTTCCAGATCAAAGACCGTATTCTCCAATCATATTCCAATTAGTATGTGTGCCGAACAAATAGACCAATGTGAAAGCATTAGTTTATTGGGAGTCACAATGTTCAATGACTTAGGCTTCGGACAATTTACGGTATTTAAATTTATCGATAAAGTAGTTTTTTTTTAAGTTTATTGCTATTGTCTTTTAACACCACCGTTCTAATTAATATCATTTTGACTTGATAAGATTCATGATGTTCCTTCATAAGATAATAAAATTAAATGATTGTTAGAAAAATAACAAATTTGGTTTAATTTTAATTAATCGTTCAAATTGTTTAACTCTAATGGGCAAATAAAAAGAAAAATGGTTAAAATATTAAACCAAATTATTAAAAAAATGCAAAATATTTTCTCCCAAACAATTGCAATTTTTCTAATGAAATGAATTTTTTGATGGAGAATGTCTAAAAAGATAGATAATTACGTTTCAAGAACTGTAAAGTGACTCATTAAATTATTTGATTATTGCTCATTAAATTATTTGATAAAACTTCAAAAATAAATTTAAAATGTAAAAAATATGAATTTGCTATAGAAGTAAAAACATTAAAATGACAATTAAGGTCTTATGGTCTTTTAATGTCATTAGAAATTTAAAACTCGGCCTCCTCAATAAATGTATTGTGTTCCTATAGTTATAACAAATAAAAGTATAACTATCGTTAGACAACTTAAATATTACATAAAAGGTTGATCATTTATTTAATATGATATTTTCACAATAAGATCCTCTTGAACACTGATTACAAAATTAGCTTAACAATATTTATAATAAAGTATTATGATAATTACATTTACATGAAATTAAAAACAAAACAAGTATTTCAATTGGGATCAATTGCAACAAAAGAAAGTACATAACAAGATGTAAAAAATATTTCACTCCGTATCAATAACTCTACATTTATCTTTAGGTAAACATTCGCGAATTCTCTCTTGAACTTTGGCCTGGATATGTTACATCAATTCGTCAACATGAACTTGATATTTTATTATGTGCAGAAGTTTCGCATAAAGTAATGCGAACTGATACGGTTTATGATATTTTGTCTCAAGTTACACAACAGGCCCGAGGCAATTATAAAGACGCTTTTATGAAAGCGGTAATAGGTAAAATATTTCACTTTAATGGTTTGGTTAAGCTTTTATAAATAAATATCTTTATATGCTAGGTATGATTGTATTAACCGACTATAACAATAAATTTTATCGAATTGATGACGTTGATTGGAACACAACGCCTGAGAACGTGTTCAAGACCAAAACAGGACAAACTTCATTCGTCGATTATTATCAACATGTATGTTAAAAATATTTTACGTTTAAGTGTTAAGTGCCTTAGTTAAAAAAATATTTATAATTTATTTGTAATGTTTTAGAAATACCGTATTCGCATTAGAGATGGCAGACAGCCAATGTTGATTTCAAAATCAAAAGCTCGTGAAATACGAGCAGGACAATCCGAAATCATTGCGTTAGTACCAGAATTATGCCGAGCTACGGGTATAACAGAAGAAATGCGATCTAATTTCCAGTAAGTTTTATTTTTAAAGAAACATTTTAATAAATATATACAGGTGTCCCGAAATTCATACAAGTTCGTTGAATCAATTATGGAACAACTACGATGAAAAAAATTAAAGTAATATCAACCCAATCCCAGGGACTTTCACTCCCCGTAATGGCGGTGATAATAGTTTTCTGTTAGATTTCTATCTTACCACAATGCCAGATATTACGAGTGTCGATGTCGCGAAAGGTAGTATTGGAAATTCTGATCATTATTTAATCTCATCAGTTATCAAAACTGATTTACTTAAAACTACAGCTCCCAAACCCCGTAAAATATTTCACTACTCAAAAATGGATAAGAGTGGTCTGCAAAATTTTTTCCATGGTTTCCCTTTCGACCATCATTGTTTTTACACTGACAATGTAAATGTTTCTGCTCAAAACTTTACAGAAACCATCCAATTTGCTATCAATAAATTTGTTCCTTTCTCCATAGTAAAACCCAAACAAAAATACTTGTATTCGAAAGCTGCCAAAGCGGCACTTAGAAACAAACGTAGATCATTTAATATTTGGATTCATAACAAAACTCCCACTAATCGATCCCAATATCTAAAGGCCAACAAAATATCTAATCAGATTATCTCAAACGAAAAGTCCGAAATTGACAGAGCGAAAGCCTCAAAACTTACGTCTATGTCTGTTTCTGACAAGAGTTTTTACAGTGCCATTAATTCTTTAAATTCTGGTACAAAATTTTCTATTCCCCCTATTATTGATGGTGATTTAATCTTGTCAATGATCCCGCAAGAAAAGTTAACTTGTTCGCTGAACGCTTTGCCCTGAACTCCACTGTTTTGGAAACTCCTATAGAAATACCCAAAATCCAGTCTTCAAGAGTTAATATGAATGAACTTCACTTTAAACCCAAAATAGTCGCTAAAATTTTAAAGGGGTTAAACATCAACAAAGCCTCAGGAATGGACAATATTCCCCCCATTATTTTAAAAACTTCTTCCAAAGAACTTGCACCAACTTTAACTAAAATATTCTACCAATCCTACAAATCTGGTATATTTCCCTCGTGCTGGAAGTTGGCAAATGTCCAGCCCGTCCCCAAAAAGGGACCAAAATCCGATATCTCAAATTATACGCCAATAGCTTTACTATCGGTCCTATCCAAAGTCTACGAGCATTATATTAATACACATATTTCAAAATTTCTGGAAGAAAATCATTTAATATCCGACAGCCAATACGGTTTTCGAAACAAAAGATCAACTACCGATCTATTAAACTATGTAGCGCATTGTTGGAACAGCATACTTGATAAAGGTGGTGAAACATACGTTATCGCTTTAGACATCTCCAAGGCATTCGATTGAGTCTGGCATCTTAATCAACAAGCTCGTTGTGTACGGTTTTCATCCCAATGTTGTGAAGCTGATTCAAAATTTTCTATCCAACCGATACATTTTGGTAACCTTAGACGGATTTTCTTCTGAGTCTAAACTAATTAACGCTGGTGTACCTCAAGGCTCATTATTGTGCCCAACCCTATTTTTGATTTATATCAACGAATTGTTGAAAATCACCAGCAACCCAATAAATAGTTTTGCAGATGATAGTACTCTGCGCAAGTCGTTCGAGCCCCCTTCCTTCAAAAGGTAAAATGCACGAACGAATTAATCCTGCCCGGAGAGACGCTGCCATAAACGTGAACAAAGATCTGAATAAAGTCGCCGACTGGGGTGACAAAACCTTGTCAATTTCAACTCTACCAAAACACAGCTGTTGATTGTTTCCAGATTAAAGACCGAGTTCCCCAAAGATATTTTATCCAGTATGTGTGATGAACCAATAGGTGAATGTAAAAACATTCGTTTATTGGGTGTCACAGTTTCAAATGACCTACTCTGGAACGATCATGTAATGGCGATGGCAAAAAGCACGTCTAAAAAACTCGGCCTCCTAAATAGATGCAAAAAATTTTTCACTTCATACCAATTGCTCCATGTTTATAAGTCCTATATTCGTCCCTGTATGGTGTACTGCTGTCAAGTTTTGGGTGCTGCCTCTTTCAATCTTGGCCCTCTTGGACTCTTCAAAAGCGGGCTATACGAATTGTGGGTGATCTCGTTGTTTTTTTTTTTTTTTTACAAATATCGTCATCAGCAGTGCTCAGATGAAATCAGCGGCATCATGCCTCAAACTTATTCTTACCCCCGTTCCACTCGGCAATCGGCTGCCGCAACCGGTGAAACGGTAAAGATCCCGCGCTGTCATACTGGCAGATCGCAGAGAGACTTCTTTGTCCGAACTGCGTACAAATGGAATAGTTTGCCGGAACACTTAGTCTTAGGTGGCTTCAACCCACAGAGGTTTAAAGAAAGCGTTAATCAACACCTTAGAACGCCAGTTGTTACGGGACCCAGGTCTAGACCTAGGTCTTTAAAGGTGTTTATGTGTTGACACATTCTAAACCCTATTACACAACACATTTTATTTAAAAAAAAAAAAAAAAATCCCGAGTGAGCAGTTTGTTTATTATTCAAACAAAGAAAAAACATTTCAAGCAATGTAACATTAAGCCAACTAGAGTTAAACATGTGTACTGACAACAGAATGATATTGATTCCAAAAATATAGTGTTGCATACAACATAACAGTTGTTGACTGAAATTAATAACTTATTTCCATGAACGAAACTCATGGTAACACATATTTTAAAGACATGGTTAATCATGGTGTGTATCATTGTTTGAATTTATAATTCTCTAGACTAACATAAACTAAGTGGATTCTTAAATTATTTTGGTTTTTGTGATATTTTAAATAATGCAAAAATCGATTTAAGGTATGATGTGAACCGACGAGTTCAACAAAACCATATTACATGCTGCAGCCCGTAAACAATTATTGTTTGCATGAATTTTGTGACATCCTTTTTTATTTAAAGTTTATTCATATACTATTTTTAATACATTGCAACTATTCTATAGGTTAATGAAAGCCATGGGAGATCACACTAAAATTTTACCAGATCTCCGTATAAAAAAACTGTTAGCTTTGAACCAACGATTGGCTAAAACACCAGAAAGCTGCGAAGTATTCAAGGAATGGCAAATGGCATTAGATACACAATTGGTTGAAGTTCTTGGCCGTGAACTTAAAAATGAAAATATTGTTTTTGGAAATGGATCAAAGTACGTTTTACTATTCATTATTTATAACAGAAAAGATAAATTTTCAATTGGCTATAGTTTTAATGTGTTCTAATGAATGTCCTTATTGCAGAACCCCGAAAACTGACAAAACTAATGGTTTGTCTGTTTTTTGGAATACGTTTTTTTGTTCCTCAAGAAACAAACAAATATGTAGTTCAAACATATGTAACTATATACTAAGTTTATACCACCGATAGTTTAATAGAATAATATTTTTTTGCTATTAAACTATCGATACATTGGGTGTTTATACCACAAAATAGTATTATTCTATCATGTGGTATAAACGCTCAAACGTATTTCAAATTTGAATGTAAAATCTTATATCAAGAAGTATTTAAACAAAAAATTATAATTCTCATATTAATTTAAAATTAAAACTAAATTTTAAGTGATTTCGTTGTTGCACATTTCTTACAATCACATGAAATTGTGTTTTACATTTTACGTTTTGACGGTTACAATCTGTTTGAATATACTATTATACTATCGATCAAAAGCAAAATATCAAATAACTATCTGCCATATTAAAAAAGTATTATTCCATCCGTTTACACTGTAATAGTTTAAAAGCTAAATGCTATTATTCTATTATACTACAATGGTGTAAACTTAGTGATAAAAAACCAACAATTTTCTTTTCTTTATAAAAAGATTTAATTTTTTCTCCGTTACTACCGTCTCCCTGCAAAAGCAATACGGCAGCCAAATTCTGTAACTGAAGCGGTGAAGTGATAAGTTTTTTTATCACTTCACCGCAAATATATCAGTGAACTTTTAAAATTATAAAGTTAACACTGACTTTTTGTTTGGCAATAAAATGAAACCGTTTCTTTTGATGTTGTTGACATCGTCAAAAACACCATAACGCCAATGTGATTTGATTTTTTAAAATTGTATTTCTAATGTCGAATTCTTTTTGCCAAAAAATTGCTCTAAACACGCCCATTTTTGATCTAGATCAAGTTTTTTTTGGCATAACGTATTCTATTTGACAAAAAAAAGTGATTTTTTTTTGCCCTAAAAACTTTTGTTTGAATCTAGATTTTTAGCTAGAGCAAGCATATAATACAATAAAGAATACAAATACATTTAAAAAAATCTGTCAAAATTAGTTAAACAAACAAAACGCCATTTACTTATTATTTTTTTAATAGTGAAATAGTTACTTTTTAAATAAAATATTGTTCAAATCGTGTTTTAAATTAAAAATTAATAATAAACTAATTAATTAAATACAATTAATTACAAAAATATTTAATGACAGTTCACATATACAACTACAAAACTGGATCATATTTTTACATGTTATTTTTATGAAAAAAAAATCACTTTTTCGCTCTGGACAAAAAGAATTCGACATAAATTAATGTCGTTTTCTTTTTGCCAGAGCAGAAAGAGTGATTTTTTTTTCATAAAAAGAATATGACAAAATTCGATCTAGTTTTGTAGTTGTGTTTGTGAAACTGTCATTTAATGTTTTCGTAATTAATTGTATTTAATTAAATAATTTGTATTAGTTTTTAATTTAAAACACGATTTAAATATAAGATTTATTTAAACAATAACTATTTCACTTTAAAAAAATAATAATAACTAAATGGCGTTTTGTTTGTTTACAAATTTTGAGAGATGTGTAAATGTATTTGTGCAACTCTTGTATTTAGAACTTGCTCTACGAAAAAATCTAGATCTAGTGCAAAAAGAGTGCTTTTTTTTGTCAAATAGAATACGTAATGTCAAAAAAATCGATCTAGATCGAAAATGGGCGTGTTTAGTGCAATTTTTTTGGTAAAAAGAAAACGACATAAGTACAGATTTATTTTTCAAATTTTTTGTTTTAAATATTTATATATATTTAAAATTTGCAAACGTTTTACGTTTAAATTGTGGTAAAAGTTAAAATAAAGATTTAATTTTATATATTGTTGACGTTTGACAGTGCGGCGCTTGCTATTAAATTTTTTAACATTCAAATCGCAAAAATGGTAAAATGATAAAAAACTAATGATAAAATCGAAATGAAGAAATTTTTAACACTTCACTTCACAGTTACAAAATTTGGCTGCTGGTTTAATTTTAAGCTGAAAAATTTTACTTCCAGTGATCGGTAATACTGTATATACATTTTAACTTAGTATCTCAAACCTTTTTAATGGTGAAGAGTATTATATATTTATGTTTACTGCTATCGTAAAAACAATCACATTTTCAATTTGAGCAAACAAATGTTTTTCGCTTTTGAAAGTTGTCTTGTGTGCAAATGTTCACTGACAAAAAACTATTTTTTTTTATTTGTTATTGCAAAATATTATATTGTAGTTAGTTATTTGAAAAATTCGCATGTTAGAAGACCTTCAGACTTCGTTTCAGATTTAGTTAAAACTATAGCCGCATTAGGTCGAGGATTGTTAAGATCACAACAATATTTCTTTAAAAAAATTTGGTTGCATCGTAATATTTAGGCTATATATTGAATACTAAGATAATATTGGAATTTGTTTTAGGGTACCGTCTGATCAAAATGCGGATTGGACAAGGCAATTCAGAGATCAAAAATTATTTGCTGTAGCAAACTTAAATCGTTGGTTCGTAATTGGTCTCGATAGAAACATGAGAGAAATTAACGATTTCCTTCAATGCTTATCTGATGCAGCTCGTGGCATGGGCTTCGATATTGGAAGACCGAATATGTAATATAATAAATTCTGTCTAATACACTTTTAATATTTGATATTTTGTTTTAGGGCACCATTGAGAGATGATAGAGCACAAACCTACATCACTGCCATTGAGCAGTGCGCTAATAGTGATCCTCAACTTATTTTTTGTGTTGTACCAAACAATCGAGCCGATCGTTATTCGGCGATTAAAAAAAAATGTTGCGTTGATAGGGCAATCCCTACACAAGTTATGCTTGTAAAAACACTTACACCAAGGCGTGGTGCTAATGTTCGTTCTTTGATGTCTGTTGCTACAAAAGTAGCAATTCAATTGAATTGTAAACTTGGCTATGCTCCATGGATGGTAGAAATACCATTATCAGGATTGATGACTGTTGGATTTGATGTTTGTCACGATTCATTGAATAAAGCAAAATCGTATGGTGCAATGGTTGCGACGATGGATTTAAAAACAAGCTGTAAATATTTTACAGCTGTTAGCGCTCACAAAAACGGAGAAGAACTGTCTAATGAATTGTCCCTCAATATATCGAAAGCGCTTAAAGAGTACTGCAATCTCCATGGGAAACTACCATCAAGAATAGTAGTATATAGAGATGGAGTTGGTGAAGCCCAACTACAATTCGTCATAGAACACGAAATTGAACATTTAAAGGCAAAGTTAAACCAAATTTATAAATCAAGGAATGAACCATACACACTTGCTTTTATTGTTGTTAATAAAAGGGTTAACACGAGATTTTTCAACAGAAATACCAATCCTATACCTGGTACCGTAATAGATGATGTCGTAACTTCACCCGAAAGGTATTTATTAAAGTTTCAGTTAATTTATAAACATTTTTCGAGTATTCAAAAATTTTGTTTCAATTTTTATTTCAGCTACGACTTCTTTTTAGTCTCACAAATTGCACGACAAGGAACTGTCGCTCCTACATATTACAATGTTATTACAGAAAACATAGGTTTACCGGCTGACAAAATCCAGCTTTTAACCTACAAACAATGCCATTTGTACTATAATTGGTCAGGAACTACCCGCGTACCAGCTGTTTGCCAATATGCCCATAAGCTGGCTTTTCTTGTTGGACAGTTCATTCATCAATCTCCTTCTAATATTTTAGAGAAACAACTTTATTTTTTGTAAAAATTTCGTTGTCAAAATTAATTTTTAGTATTTAATTTAGGTGTTCACATATTGAAAACAAATTGCAGATACACCTAACATGAAGTTCAAAGTTGTTTATTTTACTAATTTTTATATTTTTGAAGTTAAAGTGTTACGAAAATACACATTTTTAATAATTAAATAAGAATTTTATAATTAACTAGTTTTTTTATTCGACGTATTTCGTAATATTTAGAGCTCATTGACTCTAGTTTGCTTAACTCCAGTTTTCGCAATTTCTATAAAATCGTCAAGGCTGTCCAAGGTAATTTTTGTAAGTCTTCTCTATCCATGGCATGTCCAAGCTTTATCTGTTAGAGATAATAAATCCTTCTCCACAACCCTACCATCATGGCGTCAATTTAAGCAAAAAACAAACAACTGGCATGTGAAGAAACCAACAGGAAACAAACAAATCAAATAAAAAAAAAAACAGCAGAGATGCACTTACTAACCTTATAACTCCAGGAAACAGACGTTCGGCATCCAAACACTAAATTTCGTAATATTCCCAATTCTCAAGATTTTTCAAAACAAATATTTTAAAAATAATCATATATAATATCACGAGTCTTCAAATAATAGTCGATTATTTTTCATTAATCATTATTACGAATGTTATTTGAGGTCCCGAAAAGGAGTGATATAGAAAAAGTTTCAAACGCGGTTTACCCAGTTTATTGCTCTTGATCAATTAAAGGATGATAATTACGGTACGCCGTTAATTAATGAGATTAGTTTTGTATAAATAATCTAACTTATCTAAAATATTTATGCCCAATAAAATCGCCGAAAAATCCTATTCAAATTAAGGTTCATAACAGAGATGAGAAAAGAACGTTCTCCGCTAAGAAACAAACGTTTTCCATGTAACGAGTGTTTTTGTATATTCGTGTTCTTTAGTATTCTCATTTCAAAACAAATGAAAATAGTGTGAGAATTATTAAAATATTGCTGTTTATTTTTATTCTGTTTTGTTTATTCTTTATATTCGAATTATTTTGTTTAAAACAGGAATAAGGAATGATGCGAATACAAACTCAAATATATTTGCGAATACATATATTCTTCGGATTGGGATGATTTGGTGTAAAGAAGACTTTTTGGTGTAAAAAAGACAAATTTTATACGTAATTTCGTATCAATCCTCGATTCAAGTTTTGTATTTATGAAAACAATTAAAATTTTTTTATTTTTGGACGTTTAATAAAAAATTTTAAAGTGAATTGTAAATTTGTAAATTTGAAATCAAATTACGAGAGAACTCGATATAACAAGTTTCTGTGTGTTGGACAGGTGATTGATTCTCTAAAATACAGTCAACCTTTTGATTTTATTGTTCCTAATAGGGGAGTCATATTAGGTTTTAACTTTGGAAAAATTCTCCGATCGATGATTTCTTTTGGGTCGTGTTGAAAGGAGTGTAAGAAACGACATATCAAAGAAGAGGGGTGTTACTTTTTTATACCCCTTCTCGGGGTTGAAAAATCTTTCGTTAAAAATACTTTTTGACTTATTCGTGAGTGATGATGTCAATTTTCAACCGAAAACCACATTTTCATACGGTTTCTTACGAATTGCTCAAAAAGTAAGTATCATATCGAAAAATGTATGAGAAAAGCATGGAAAAAGTTTGAGCTTCAAGCGAAAAGAGCATTTTATAATTTTGCAAGTAATTGCATTTTCTTCAAAATAACTGAAAAACTATTAATGATGCGCAATATTTTGTAGGATAAACAATTGTTGGGTTTGCTCTTCTGAAAATTTTTGGTTTCTTATTAGTTTTTCAATAATAGGTTTTTTGCAAATAACTTTTTAATATAACTTTTTAATATAACTTTTTGCAAAAAACTAATAGCCAAACCCCATTCGAAAGAACCCAAGATTTTACAAAAGAAACATATTGTGTACTTGTAACAGACCCAAAAGCTGTTACTTTCAATGTAGTTGTTATTATAGCTGATTTATGTCCTAATAACAGATGAGCATTTTTTATAAGGTCAGGAAGAGCTAAAGTAGAAAGACTTATTTTTAAGACAGATATGTTCAAGTCATATCCGCATTCAAAAAGATGCATTTTGTTTTTACTCGCCTTCAGTGGCTGTGATTCGACATTACAAGCATCGACTCAAAAACTTTATAATAAAAATAGCAGTATAGATGAAATTTTTGGAGGTGGTGTTAAGTGTACATTAGATTTATATGGCGTTTTAAAATCAGAAAAGATTTAAATGAATATTATAGGTACACATGTTTTATAAGAAGTGTTTCAAAACAACGAAAATTAACTCTTGCACTTTTACCCCGTACAAAAAGCGCAGCCCTGCAGCTCTTTAGAAGAGTCTACTTACAAGTGCAACTGTGGTGCAACTCCTTGTAACTGGCAACAAGTGTTGTGCTGTAGCATTCCTGTTTAAATTGTAGTGTAGTAGACTGTTCAAACCGTCCTCATGTTAATGATTTATTAGAAAACTCAACAGACGCTAGGAAGTTGCAACTAAAATTTCAGAAATTTTAGAAGATCAGGCCGAATTATCAGATATTACAGAATCTGAATCTAAAGCATAAATTTATTTAAATTATCTAAAATCATCAACATCATCAACTGTCTTTCGAGTCAATGGTGTCCCGCTTTAGCATGTTAACATCTGGTCACCTTATATAGACCGAAGTCTTGACACCTCGTAGCAACGATTAACGCTTATCACCCATTTGTCAATAGAAAATAGAGGGAGTCTTAAATAGAGCTTCAAAATAAAAAAATATTTAATTCTAAATTCATTTGGTTTTTTAATAAATAAAAACATTATTTCAATATACTAAAAAAAAAGAAAATGTTATGTATACTAGGAGTTCTTATTCATTTTTTCAAGCTCTTCAATATTAGCGATCATTTGTTCACTTTTATTATTTTTAAAGTAAGAGTTGAAAACTAAAATTTTGTTAACTTTATTACTTTCGATGTTTGAGCTTTTTTGAGTAATGATGTTGTTGGCTCCTGAAAAAACTCTTTCTGCTGATGCTGATGTTGCTGGAACAGAACACAATGCAGTAAAAACTTTGAACAGCATTTTATGAACATCTTTCCGATCCAGCCAAAACGTTATCAAATCCGTGCAATCAGTGCTATAGGTTCTGCCAAATATCGACTAATTTCTTCTGATAAAAAGGAAAAACAGAATTCTAGTGAAAAATAGTATTATTTAAAGAATTTGTAAATACATAAATACCTGTTACATCATCATTCAAAATCTGAGGTTCGTCAAAAATTGATTGTTAATCCATATCCTCAGTTGCATTCGTTTCAGTGGCAGTGGTGTTCACGATCGAATTTTCGGTACTTTCGTTAACGATATTTAATATCTTTTTAATATACCTATACATCCTCCTTTTCTTCGACTGTGCATATAGAAAGTTTTTTGCAACGCGGATATAAAATAGTTGCTGCCGAATGTATATTATTTAATTCCGGTTTCCACTTACTCACAAGCGCTTCTTTAATATTTGTTTTGAAGTTTTTGATAATTTCTAAATCACTTTCATATATATCACAAGTTTTCAAAAGCATATAATAATAAGGAAAACTCAAGTGCAAGGTTGGTTTGCTTGAGTATTGTAACTCTAGAAATGCCTTATAAAAATGTTCAAGAAAAGTTATTGATGCTTTAAGATTTTCTTCATCGATGCCAATTAATCTATTGGTTTGTTTTCTATCCATCAAAATTTTAGAAATTTCAACAAAATTGACGTAGATAGATTTGAACCATAGACAAATAATAATATAAGACAAATGAAGTAGAACAAAATATTCTCTCACTATTTTTATTTTGTTTCAGGATATTAACTATCTAGTGACACCTGTACTCAAGTAGATGATTCGTAATATTTAAAATTAGTGTTATATGAGTATAAAGTTTAACGTTTTTGTTTTTTTGGTTTCTATTTATTCTTATAACTTTATGACTATTATTGTTTTTCTAAATGTATTTGTGTAGAACGTTTATAAAAAAATACATTTTTTTTAACCATATTTTTTTTCGAAAGGACAATTCAGATTTTTTGTTGATTGAAAAACGATTTAAATTTCGTATTGTTTTACGTTATGTTATGTTCGTAGTCGTGTGAAGCGATTTCAATGAAATTTAAATTATTTAGTTTTTGAAGAAAATTTTTTGTTTACATTTTGTTTTGGGAAGTAATTAAATTATGATAAAGATTTTGTTTTTTTATCGAAAAATTAGACAAAATTTAGTAAAATATTTATTTATGATTTTAGTGAATGAAAAGTATAATCGGTTTTTGGTTTTGTTCGAATTATTTTGAATAATTTTCGGATCAAATTTTATTAGATTTAAATAATATCAATTATTGATACAAGGTTATAGCATAACGGAAATATTTTGAGTTTAGTTTTTAATTGTTTTTATAGCTTTTTATAATACAAAAAAATGACAATTTGAAAAATCAGTTGTAAGCACTAGCAGATCTCAGTAATTGGGGATCCTGTTTTAGTTGCAACGCTAGATAGATGGTTAACTTAGCCAGCAAGACGCGGTGCGCTAAACTAATTTTACAGGACTAACTATTCTAAGCGAGTTAGATAAGCAAGAACTTTATGAAGTCCTCGATGATCGGTTATACCGCCGTTACTCGGTCGTCAGAGCCCCGTCAGTTACCAGCAGGGTGCACGGCGGGCAGGTGAGGATGGCGTTTGAGCTAACTTGTGGATAGCTCCTTGCACCCCATGGGATTTTGGATTAGAATAGGTTCTGGTTTTGGATAAGATTGGTAAGGGAAATGTTTTGGCTCGGGTTTGTTAGTAAAAAAAACAGGAAATTAGTTAGAAATTAGTCACTATAAACGTTTGTAGGGATTCATATATTTAAATTTAAATAATAATTCTCTACTTATCCCTACAAACATAAACGATCACTTATTTAACTCGAGACAGGAAATAACTGAACATTGAACAAAACCCCAACCATATTCCACAAGTAAACGTCACAAAGGAGCAGCAAACAAATAAATTAATAATTAATTTATTCGAACAATAAAATTTTGAAAATCGATTTTTTTGCAATGAAATGTTGCTTGTTTTCTTGCAGTTGACATTAAGGGAAAAAAAATAATAATTATACAATCACAATCACAAAGCGAATTAAAAATATCAACATGGGTTTCTTAGATCCTATTAATTAAATGAAATTACTAATTTTATAAATAATTGCTAAATTAAATCGAAAAGTTATAAATAAATATTTATTGTTATATTGCAAAATATTTAAGTTGTTTAAAATAAATTTAATAAAAGAAACAATAAAAACTGTAACGTATTCACATTACATTTACTTTAAATTTAAAAAATATAAAAAGACTTTGCAAAATATGTTAAGTGGCGGGTGTCTGGGTCGGCGGGTGTCCCACTCAACTGAAAAAAAGTATTAGATTCAAGCACATTGAATGTGTTTTTATTAAACTATGACTATTTATGGAAGCAAATAGATTTTTATCTTATAAAGTTTTATAATTTGAATTTAGCCAAGTTGCGTTTTTTCTTATTAAAACTAACAGTAAAAAGTCAAAAAATTTTATGTGATGATCCCGACATGGATTTTTTACTTTGGATAATTCTATAGACTCTTCAATGTATTTTTTCTTCTGATTGGCTAGATGGAAGCATTTCTTGAAAGTGTTTCTAAAATGCAAAATTTGTAGCTCACACACGCCACACAATTCATCCAGTGGTAGGATATTTTGGTAGGATACCTATGAGGATTATAACTTTTCGAAGAAATCAAGTTTTCTTCTGGTATAAATTCTTGAATTTTAACAATCTTTTTTTGTAAAATTTTAAACTTTTTTCTTTAGACAAACAATTTTTACAAAGTAGTTAATGGTCTGGTGATGATTTATGGCTTGGAGACTTTAATAAATCATGCTCATCAAAAGTATCAAGGATTGATTCTATTATATTTGAAAATGTTTTGGGTCCGTAATAACTTTTTAAGCATTTTATTGGGGTTTTAATAACATCGAGTTCTTATGTAAAGCATTTGGAAGTTGATGGGAATTCGGAATTGATAGGAATATTTGTTTTCATTAATGAGTTTTTCGTAAGCGTAGTATTGCTGTAACTTTTAAAATTGGGTTTGGGTGAAAAAACTGATAAAGGAAGGTCCTGAGTTTCTGCTGAAAGCTCAATATTTACAAATGGAAAACAGTTTTTTTATACGACATCCTCCTGGGCCAAAATTTTACGATGTAAAATGACGTCTACAAAAGAAATGATTACCTTCACCTAAATCGTTTAGGTTTGTTTTTTTAATCCACAGATAAAAATCATTTGTCCCATATTTTGGAAAATAAACAAATTTTCCCTCTGAATGAGTTTCACTAGATACATCACAATATTTTAAAACGCATCGTTTTTTAAAGTTATTTTTCATTTTATTTCGAAAAATTTTCTCTTTCGAAAGGTAGTTAAATAAAATAAAATGAAATGAATCACAATCGTTTAAGATTTGGCAATTTAAACAATTTTAAATTAAAACTTTGAAAAAAATACATATGTATATTAAACTGTAAGTTAAACTATCACTAAGATTTTGCAATTTTTACAAATGTTGAAATATTTAAAATTTAAAACTTTTTATAATATATTTAATTAAAACTCTCGTAATTAAACTTAATTGTCACGAAAATTATAAACAAATAATAGACCCTGGAAAAAAGTTTAGTTGCAATACCAGTAAAAATACAGAAAAATTTAAAAATAACAGGAATAACCAAATTCAAATTTTTATACAATTTTAAAATTAAATATCAGCAATGAATGGGTCATCAAACATTAATTATCAGTTATTTTAGGGTTTTCCTGCCAATATAAACGAAGATAATAATATTTTGCCGGTTTTTGATTGTCTTTCCTGATATAAGTTTTCAGGCTTATATACTTATGTAATTATATTTTTACTTAAGCAATGGACTTAGACCAATGGACCTTTTACATAAGCAATGAACTTGGATCAATGGACCTTTTACATAAGCAATGGGAAAAATGGATTTAAATATCATTAACAATTGAGAAATTATAATTGAAATGGGATGGTTGGGCAACGCTTAAATATATTATACTTGAAAATGTAATTGTAACAATGTAATGTCAATGAATTTGTCCATTAAGGTATTTATTTTCTGTTTGTTCATTACGTTTTTTCATTTTAAATAGAAAAATAATTACTTCTACAAATAATGTAGGAATAGAAAAAAAATTACTTTTAATAATTGAGTTAATAATTAAGTACACTCGCCGACCCAGACACCCGCCACTTAACATATTTTGCAACACGCTTAGGAATAATATCGTTTCAAATTTGCTACATTTTCAAAGTCTTTTTATATTTTTGAAATTTAAATGTAAATATAATGTGAATACGTTACAGTTTTTACTGTTCCTTTTATTAAATTTATTTTAAACAACTTAAATATTTTGCAATATAACAATAAATATTTATTTATAACTTTTCGATTTAATTTAGCAATTATTTATAAAATTAGCAATTTCATTTAATTAATAGGATCTAAGAAACACATGTTGATATTTTTAATTCGCTTTGTGATTGTGATTGTTTAAATATTATTTCTCTTTTATCTTAATGTTCAACTTTCAATTGAACAAACATCGATTTTCAAAATTTCATTGTTCGAATAAATTAATTATTAATTTATTGGTTTGCTGCTCCTTTGTTACGTTTACTTGTGGAATATGGTTGGGGTTTTGTTCAATGTTCAGTTATTTCCTGTCTCGAGTTAAATATGTGATCGTTTATGTTTGTAAGGATAAGTAGAGAATTATTATTTAAATTTAAACATATAAATCCCTACAAATGTTTATAGTGACTAATTTCTAACTAATTTCCTGTTTTTTTTACTAACAAACCCGAGCCAAAACATTTCCCTTACCAATCTTATCCAAAACTAGAACCTATTCTAATCCAAAATCCCATGGGGTGCAAGGAGCTATCCACAAGTTAGCTCAAACGCCACCCTCACCTGCCCGCCGTGCATCCTGCTGGTAACTGACGAGGCTCTGACGACCGAGTAACGGCGGTATAACCGATTATCGAGGACTTCATAAAGTTCTTGCTTATCTAACTCGCTTAGAATAGTTAGTCCTGTAAAATTAGTTTAGCGCACCGCGTCTTGCTGGCTAAGTTAACCATCTATCTAGCGTTGCAACTAAAACAGGATCCCCAATTACTGAGATCTGCTAGTGCTTCCAACTTATTTTTCAAATTATCATTTTTTTGTATTATAAAAAACTATAAAAACAATTAAAAACTAAACTCAAAATATTTCCGTTATGCTATAACCTTGTATCAATAATTGATATTATTTAAATCTAATAAAATTTGATCCGAAAATTATTCAAAATAATTCGAACAAAACCAAAAACCGATTATACTTTTCATTCACTAAAATCATAAATAAATATTTTACTAAATTTTGTCTAATTTTTCAATAAAAAAACAAAATCTTTATCATAATTTAATTGCTTCCCAAAACAAAATGTAAACAAAAAATTTTCTTCAAAAACTAAATAATTTAAATTTCATTGAAATCGCTTCACACGACTACGAACATAACATAACGTAAAACAATACGAAATTTAAATCGTTTTTCAATCAACAAAAAATCTGAATTGTCCTTTCGAAAAAGAATATGGTTAAAAAAAATGTATTTTTTTTATAAACGTTCTACACAAATACATTTAGAAAAACAATAATAGTCATAAAGTTATAAGAATAAATAGAAACCAAAAAAACAAAAACGTTAAACTTTATACTCATATAACACTAATTTTAAATATTACGAATCATCTACTTGAGTACAGGTGTCACTAGATAGTTAATATCCTGAAACAAAATAAAAATAGTGAGA